>BMAW01085892.1:72256-103433 GCA_019974015.1 Nephila pilipes
CCATTTTCAAAATCCAATTCATAGTAATGATGACACTTAATTCCTAATCACCAAAGAGTATTGCTTAATTTCAGAAAGAAAAAAAATCGAAACATATTATTCAATCAAATGTTAGTGTATGTGCAGCTGTAGAGAAATAGATTAAATTTATTGCAAAGGATAATAATTAGCTTTTATAAATTAAGCTTTGAATTATTTTTTACTTTTTATATGTTTTAAGTTGTATTCTGTGTAGAAATATAAACAGTCTGTACTTGTTTGTTATAAGTTTTGCAGTATACAAAATTAGTCTGGATAAAACATTTTTGTGCTTTCAAAATAAATACTTTTGTGTTATATTTTAAGCACGCACATACACACAGATATATATACTTATTATAGTTTCGTAATATTTTTTTATAGCTGCTGGTTTCGGAAGTTTAAGAAACAACAATGATGCCAATTGCACTTATGAGGGTGACAATAATGTAATTTTGCAACAAACAAGCAATTATCTTCTAAATCTATTAAAGAGACTGAAATCTGGTAAATATTACATTATTATTTAAACAAATTTATATATTCTTAAATGTTATTCAAGACTTTTATGGATTTTCTTTCCCTTAATGTATAATTTTTTTTTTTTTTTTTTTAATTTCAATTAAAACCATTACAAAAGCATGTTATTTATAATGATACAATGGTATTTTAATTATAATTATGTTTAAATGTTATGAAATTTGTTGCAATTCAGTTTGAATTCTTTAAGAATTTTGTATATATGCTGCTGTATCACAAAAATTACAAATTTTAATGGCATATAAATTATTTTATTATATAAATTATTTTGAAAATTGATATATTGCTACTTTCATTGTACATCTCATTATGTATAATTTTTAAAATTAAATTCTTATTTGTACATTTTAATTACTAAATCATAATCTTTATGTTTAATTCAATAGCTTTGACGAGGAGATACATTCTTTTATATTAAAATAGGAATTCCCTAATTTCAACTCCATTGCCTTTGAAAATTACTGTAATATTTAGATTAATATAAACCATTGAGTTAAATTAGATTCTTTTCCCATTTTATGATGCATTACTTACTATACATTTTATATTAATTGTTTTAACTGATTACGGATTCTGAGATTCCATCTTATATTTTCCAGTTAAGTGAGCATATCTTGTTTTCAGTTCATGCATTAGTTACTTTTTCGGTATAATTTTTATGATTTACTTTTAGTTTTCATCATAAGCTTGCAAATTGTATCATAATAAATTCTTAAAGGTTGGTTGTTTTAGATTTCTGGCACCAAATCATCAAGGGTTATATTGTGCCAAAAACAAGGTCAAATTATTAATAAATTCTTGAAAGAAATAGAAATAAGCTTTTGAATTTGTGTGAATGATAGAAGCATTTTTCAATAAAAAATTTCTGTGTACTTCTAACTATAAAGTATATATCTCAAAAATTATTTAAAATATCAATGTGACGTTTCTTGTGTTATATAATTTACTAGTTTATTTGCTTATCCAATTGATATTCAGTTGTTTAATGCTAAATGTTTTGTTATTTCCTAAGGTGAAGGTATACCATCATCTTTGAAAGATATACAATTTCTGTGTAATATGGATCAAATATTAAAAACAAAATACATTCCTTCATCACCTGCAGCTAATGTGGAGCTTTCAGGTATTTATTTAGTAATGCAGAATGATTTATTGATTGTTTTTGATAATTACAATTATTTATAGAACCTCTTTATATGCAGTGTATAGATATTTAGCTTACCAGTTTTTACACATTGTTTTTACTGTAACATTCTATTAAAAGCTTTTGTGAGGTTTTTTTTAATCTTTTAACAATAGTGTCTGTATTACATAATTTGTACTTTTCTAATTATGCTGTTTTTATATCAGTAGCTATGTCTCGTGATTAAAGTATCATGTAATGTTTTGTTATTTTGAGGTATTTGAGATTTGTAGATGTTTTTTTTAAAATATATTTAATTTTATTTAAGACAAAATGTTAAATTGAATAAATGAAATATAGAAATTGAAAGGCAATTCATGCATCTGTTGATTAAAGAAGTTTCTAAAATATTGTACAGTTATTGTATTTAAAGTGTGGTAGTAAAGTGCAGTATTACAGTGCTTTCTGTTAACTTTAAATATATTGCTTGGTTTATTTTGTTAGTTTTAAGAAGAAAAAAAAAGTATACAATAAGCTAAATAATACAATGCTTACATATACAATAAGCTAAATTCTTCTTTTGTTTAAAAGAAGAATTTAGCTTATTGTATATGTAAGATTATTGTTTTTTAAAGAAGTTACAATGATCTGTGCTCAGAATTGTAAGTTCATTAAAAAAATTCCAAAAGAAAGAAAATGTTAGCTTTAATAATTATTTTGAATTAAATATTAGCCTAAATTGTGATGTTTATATTAGTGCTTAGTCACTAATTGCCTTCAAATGTTTAATATATGTTATACAAACCAATATAAATTATTTTGAAATAAAATGTATCTTACAATTAAAATTTTCCAGAAATGTATTTTTTCATACCATCTTCTGTCAATTTCTTAATTTGTGTAATGATGAAAAATCAGTGAAGAATGTCTCCAAAATTTAAACCTTGTCATAATAAAATCATTCATTGAACTAGATATTGTGAATTTGACTTGAATTTCATAAAAATTTAAAAAGAAAACCCGAAAATTTTTTAAGCTAGTCAAAAAGGAATATTATATATATATATATATAAGTATATACTTTTTTTAAAACTCAGCAGAAATTAATTAATTTGCTGATTTCCTTATCTATTATGTCTTTTGGTGTATTTGATTTTTATATGGCTGAATTTATTTTGCAAAGAGTAAATTTAAAGGGTGCAAAACCTCTATAAAATAAATATTTGATTAAGCATTTGTTACTTTATAATACTAATTAAAATAAATATATTGTTTTTTAAAAGTAATCAGTGTGATATGTAGTTTTATAAATGACACAAAACAATTTTATAGCTTACAGATATTAATTTTTCATTGACGTTTTTTTACTTTCAATTTCAGAAATTATAGATATGTACCATTGGTTAGTTTGTTACTTGCTACAGAAATCTAGTATAAAATATCAGCAAGAGCTTTCCAAAAGCAAGAATGCTTTTGTTGCACGCTGTAATTCGCAAGCTTACCACTGCCATACTCTTTCAATTGCATTTTATCAGGTAAATCTTAGTTTTAAATCTGAATTATATTTTTTGAAAATTGTGCAAATTCATTCATGAAATAAATTGTTTCAATTAATTTTCAAATTTCAAGCAACTAGTATTTTTACAATTCTTTATGATTCTAATATTGAATATTATTTTAATATAGTATGTATGTTCTTTTAATGTTTTTCTATTAAATTGATTAAGGTGTATTTGCTTTTTAGATATTATGTGCTTCTATTTCAATGTACATGTCATGTTTGATACACTAATGTTAAACAACATTCAAATATTTTTAAATCTTATAGATAGCACATTATGTCCATTTAATTGTTCTTAATACACTATTTAGACATTTTTCTTTGATCTTGTATGTTTGTAGCTGATTCCTAATAGCTTAAGCTGAAAAAAGGTTGATATAAACAAACACCTCTGTGGACCTTTAAACTTACTACCATGTGTTTTTTCAAGATGGTTGCTTATACTTCAGTCATATACTTTTCTTTGAATTCCATGGGGGATTTTTTTGTCCTCGGCCCCCCCCCCCATTTATTTATTTTTTTCAAAGGATCAATCCTTTTGTCATTTCATTTGTATAGTTCTGTTAAACAAGTAAAGAGAATATATAACAATACTATTAGACTTAGAAGCTACTAGAAATTAAAGGTATGTTTAGATATTTTAGTGTGCATAGATGTGTAAATAAGTGTAATTATACATATTTTTACTTTTTTAATTTTAATGTGCTATTTTATCTCAATGAAACGGAAATAAAAAAATTTTAAATAAGGTTTCTCTCCTTTATGAAAGGAGGTGTGCACATTATCCTTATTTAAATTTTAAAAAATTAAGTTGATTGCATGCAAAAGGGATTTTTAGTCCTTAAAAATTAGGGTGGTAGAAAGTGCCATATTTTTTATATATTAATTTTTATGCATGCAAAAGAGATAAGACCATCATGAAGGGGTTAAAAATGCTTAATGTAATACAGCATAAAGTTATTTTTAACAGAATTTTTTTAGATACAAAAAAGAAATGTTTTCATATTTTGTTAGAGAAATATGTAGTTTATTTATGATATATGTTACTCAAATATGAAAGTACTGTTATTCAATTCTTCTTTATTGCAGTTGGTAGCTTTAAAAAGATTTTCTAAATTAATTGCTGAACAAGATGATCTATCTCTTAGATCAATGCTTGAAAAGCTTGGAAGACTTTATGGCTTATGGAGTATTGATAAGCATCTAGCTATTCTTTATGGAGGTAAAATTATGTGATATATTTTTATAGTTCAGTTCATTAATTTGTTTACAATATGTATTTCAATTATTCTTTGGTTCTTTTTTTTTTTTTCCATCACAGGTGGCTACCTCTCAGGATCCATCCCAAATGATAATATAAAAGAAAACATTGTACAATTATGTTCTGATTTGAAAGATGAAGCTGTTAGCTTAGTCGATGCTTTTGCACCTCCAGATTTTATTCTGAATTCTGCTTTGGGTAAATCTGATGGAAAGGTAAAGTCAAATTTATTTCTAATTCATACAGTTTACTTCTGATTCAGCATCAAAATTTTATTGCTTTAATCTGTATGTATTATGGTGAATATGTTGGTAGTTAAAAGTAAATCATTGTCACAAGTTTTAATTTTAAACTAGGTCCTTTTTACTGTTGCTTTACTTGTATAAAGAAAAAAATTCATAAATTATGTCTTTTAAATGAAATCTTAAGCACTGTTTTGTTTTTTTTATTGAAAACATGAGATATGTGCATATAGTATTAAGATTATAATTGGCATTTAGTGTATAAGATTGAGGATGAAAATGAAGTATTACATAAAATGTGATTATAATCATTTATTATATCATATATTGTCAGTTAAATAAATCTAGAATTATCTTTTTATAGATTTATGAAAAACATCTATATTAAAAACAAAGTAACAAAAATAACTACTAGCATAAATGCTCAAAATGTAATAAGCAAAAAAAAAAAAAAAAAAATTAAAACTGTTTCCTGATATTTATTGAAGAAATGTTTATCAACTAAGAATTATCACACTTTTTTGAATATATAGTCATAAATGAGAGCAAAGGAAATCATGATACTATTGGTATATTCATCTTAAGGAGTTTTTTTTCATCCAAAGTTTGATATTGTCTCTATGTAGTAGTTTATATTAAAGAATGATATTAAAAAAATAATGGAGAATGAAATAATATTTAACTATCAAATGTCATAGTTATTTTTGCTGTACATATTCCTTAATAATTCCTTGAGGAAAAGGGCTGAATTGACATACCTTTGATTATAAAAATAAAACTGCTCTCTTACATTATTTCAAAAAATCAAATTAATTTATCATCTTATTTAAAAAGTGTTAGCAATTTGTTACTTGTATACTAAATCATAAATTAAAATAAAGAATTGTATAATATTTTATAGAAAATAATTAGAAAATTTTATTCTAGCTAACTCTTCAACACTTTTTCTTAATTCTATTTGCAGAATTTTGACTGTAGCTCAAGTTTAACTTCATATATAACATACATTTACAGTTTTTCTGCAATTTGTTGTTTTGAAATCTTTGTATATGCATATTTTGCATATGTTTCTTTCTTTTTTATTTTTCAATTTACATTTCTCACATAAAGTTATTTGATTTTTTTAGTTAAATAATTAAAGCAGTTAAAATTGTCAACTTTAAAAAGTATATTTATTTAAAATTAGTATAATTGTTGCTGTTATTTTTGTTCCAACAAAAACTATAAATTCTCTTTAGTAGCAAGACCAGGAATATTTAAAATGATTCATACCATAAAATATTAAAAAGATTTAAGTAATATTAATATGTTCAAAAAATTGTATTATACACAATCATTTAATAAGTTATTTGTAATATTATTTTGTATTATTTTAATGTTGAAGCATTTGTTTGTGTTTTAAAATATCAATTAATGTCTTCATTTGTTATAAACATATAGTTACTATTTTTAAACATTTCTTTCAGTTATATAAAAACTTAGAGGAGGTAATTATGAACACTCCTGGTGCTTTAGAGAGGCCTTATTGGTGGAGAGAGGTAGTTGAAAATCAAAATGCTCTTTCTACTAAATCAAAGTTATAATGCTGCTTGATATTATAATTATTTTAAACTTGTTGAAAAGATTTTTTTTTAAGAAGTACTATGATTGTTTCCTTATGGGAAAAATTTACTTGTTTTTTAACGTGTGATTTTACTTATTAAATTATTAGTATATACATGTAAATTATATGAACTTTTTATGTTACTACAAATTAAATTATATGGCTTTGAAAAAAGAATACAGTTACGTTTTTATATTTTATATTGTAATTATTTGTTATCTTGTTTAAATATTTTTTTGGAAAAGAAAATATGTGTATTTTTTTTATTCTTCAGATCACATTTTTGTAAAGTATTTTTCTTGAGATTTTATTGTAAGAATAATTGTATTGAAAATCCTGTGAAAGTATAAATATTATATATTTATTGCCAGATTTGTGAAGTTTTATTTTAAAAATAAATACATTACAATATTTTATGATTGATGTTAATTTATCCTTCATGAAAAACAAAAGCTGCTATATCTTTGTTGATGGAAATTTTATTAATTACAAGTTTCAAATTTCTCTTGTAGCACATTGTGAAAATAATTTTTTTAAAATTTCATATTCATCATTGTAAACCTATTATGGTTCCCTGAGATGATCAGATACATTGAAGTTTTATTAAGGCACAACAGCTCATTCTATTTTTGAATATTTTTAAAAGTTTTCTCTTATATTATTGTTGGTTAGTATTTTTAAAAAAGTGTGCACTTGATATTTGTAAATAGAAATTCATATTTATAATATATAACATAAGGAAATGTTAAATGGTATTCAAAAATACTTGTTGTTCATATTTTGAAAAAACATTCTTACTTGTATAGTTAATGTATTGAACTTTTTTTCTCTGTTATAAAGGGCTTTGAAAAAGTAAATTATTTTGAAAAGAAGACTTTAACCATTAAATCTTAGAGTGTCAGATGAATTTCTCTCTCTCTCTTTGAAAGTTGTCAAGCATCCATTATTAAATACTGTAAACTTTCATGCTTGGTTCAGTTCAAGTTCTGGTTCCTTCATTTTTAAAAACTTTAAAGCAAATGATTACATCAGTTTAGTTCCATATACAAAAGATAACAGCTAGTTTTTTTTTTTTTTTTTTTTTTTTTTTTTTTGACAGAAAATAAAATTAAGACATTGAAAAATAGGCTGAGATGTGCATTTGCAAAATCCATAAAAATTGAGCTTATAATATTTTAAATAATGAAAGTATTTTTTTCATTGATGGATATATAATGGTTTTGGTAACCCATGCACATGTGGGCTGTGCATTTAGAGAAAAATACTTTTTAAACACATCTTGTTGACTTTCGTGGTGTTGTTACTAACATTCAGTGAAATTAAAATGCAAATAGTTAAAATGAGTAGTCCCTGTTGTTCAGATAATCAAATGAAATGACAAATTGTTAAGTGACATCATGTAATCATTAAAATCTAAAGTGAAGATTGCTTTAGACTGTAATGTTATATACAGCAATTGTTTCTTATTTGTCATGTCCCATAGACCATTCATCACATTTTAATTCATTTTGCAGAATTTCATTTTATATTCATCGTCTCACCTTTGTCTTAATTCTTTTGTTTTAAATCTGTGTGTCTTGGAGATGGAAAATCCCCACTGCAATTTGTTTGCATTTTTATATAAAATTTACTTCTTACACCATATTTAAAATTTTTAAACCTTAGTTTTTATCTGTCAATTTATCTTATACTGGTTTTTAAAACATCTTAAATTTAAACAAATGTTTGAAGTAGCTTAGCCAGATTTAGCTTTTGTGTCATAAACCTCAACATTTATTCCATCATACTCACCTCGTGGTTGTGAGCAACTTATACAAACAATTTAATGAGACCGAATCCTTAATGAAAAGACCTGGGCAAGATCAAGAGCCATGATGATTATTAAAGATTAGTATTTATCTATAAAAGTGATACATAACTAGAGTGCAATAACTTCTCAGTTGTCTCAAGAACCTCATACGACCACAAGTGCTCAAGTTTCAAGAGGTACTTTTTGATAATGAGGTTACTGAAGGAAATATGTTTTCAAGAAGACTTGCTGCTTGTGTCTAACTCTCTTTTATGAATAGCTGAGCCCATTCAGTATGATGTAGGAAATATCAACATTGAACCAGTTATCAAGGGGAGACATTTCTATTAACTAATGCATTTGCTGATTCTTGACATAAATTTATTTGGAGAGAATCGGGGACCTGCTACATATCCTCCAACATCCAAGAAAGAGACCAGTAAGGCAGTGGATATTTGATGTTCTATGCAGGTATTATGCTGAATGGGTACACAAACCCTTCATATTTTTGAGACTGTGAAGCATACAGATTGAATATTGGAGTCGTATGTTTGCCTTTTCTGGGGAACAGTGGCCCATTATTTTCTTTTTATAGATGACAATGCTTGTCCTCACAAAGTTCAACTAGCCATCAAATTTCTGGAAAGGGAGGATATTTGCCAGCCAGAACTCCAGACCACAATTTAAAGGGCATGTTTAGGATGTTCATGTGAGGACAATTGCATCTCACCTACCAGCTCCCAGAACCTAAAAACAGTGTTGGAGGAGTGGAATGAAGTTTCTCTGTGACTCAAAAAAATGTATATTTCCAGCATAAATTTAACTTGTGAAGGTTGTGTAACTGTAAGAGAGAACCATATTCTGTAATGCATTCTTAGTTCCACCATGTAATATCGTTTTTAGATTTCCCTACACTAATGAGCAATTTACTCAATCAGTGTGTACCTTAACTTATTTGGCATTTTTCTCTGTTATATTAACCTATGCACATACTTAATTTCAATAAAACTTTTGCAGTACTTCTGGAGATAAATATCCAAAAACGAAACAATCCCTTAATTTTAAATACTGCCATTTAAAGACATTACCAAAAATTTCGTAAGAAAAATGATTGATTTATACAATTCAATACTATATTTTTGGTAAGAAATTCTGATGTGGTCAATCTTTTTTGTGTGTCACTGTGTAAGAAGTCATAATTTTTTTTTTTTTTTTTACATCATGCAATAATTAATGTTGGTATTTCATAAAGAGTTTTATAAATTAAATTTAATTTAAAAGAAAGAAATATGTATTTACTACGTAAAAGTATAACATTGAAAAATTTTGGGAAATAAAGCAACTTCTTTTTCATTAATTTTTTATTAAATATTTTGAGAGTAGTTCTACTATGGTAATTCAGAAAAATAATCACTTATTATTACTTGTAGCTTCAAAGTGATGTGTGAAAATACAATTTTTATAAATTATTATTATTATTTATTTATTTTTTAAATCTTTTCTTCCGAAAAAATTGTTCAAACGAGTGAACTTTTATCCAAAGAAGTGACACACGCTGAGAAAGGTTAAGAGCTTTCTAGAATACTTATGTCTCTTAATCTTTACGAAATAATATCTGGAGAAATTGAGGAGCACATAAAAAAAAATTAAAATTTATTTTAACTCCTGAAATTGAATTATTCCTAATTGCATCCCTTTAAAATTTATTTTATCAATTATGGTAATTTTTTAACGGAAAGTTGTCGTTGTGATCCCTATTTTAAAACCAAACTCTCGATTGCAATCCTGAAAATTAATTACTGGCGAATTTTTGTCCCTTTCTTTCAACTGTCCAACATCTAAAATGCAGATACACTTTGTTTAGCACAGCTTAGCCACATTTGGATCTTGCACCATTGAATCTTTTTGCCACTCACTCAAACTATCGTTGTTTTCTGTTTGCTTAAATTCCTTGTATGTCAACCATCTCCCGATGGTTTGACCGGCTTAATCCTTTTATTCTGATAGCTTTTTAAATTTAATTATCTAAATTGGGATTGAAAATAAATTTTAAAATTAGTAGGAGTCTTTTAACATTTAGGCTGTCACACTCACCATAAAAAATGATTCAAGTATCAAACCTGAATGCTTTAATTGACCTTCATAAAATTATCATTACATACAACACCCTACGCATACAATAATCTAACATTTTTCTTATAAGCTAGTTTTGAAAACTTATTCCTCAGTAGATTAAATATTTTTTCACAATCTAATTTCGTTTTTTATTGTATTATGGTATAGAACTGTTATATACATAAATTATATGTATGGTTATGTATATAAGCAAAAATAAAGCAATACATTATAAATAAAAGAGTAAATCAATATATTTTAAAATTATATATGCAATTGATTAATGAAGTCCAATTTATACATAACCTAAAGGTATCTTATTAATGTTAAAAATCGATAAGAGACAGTATAAAACAATAAGTTTTAAATTCTAAAATTCACTTTTTTATTTTTGAAATTAAATTGTTTCAAAAGAGTAAAAAAGTAAAATTAAAGTAGATAATTTAATACGAACACTATTTTTTCATCCAAAAACTTAACACGACTTTTTTAATTAAAAACTTAAATTTATTTATTTTAAAATATTTTTTGCCTTTTTCAGGTAAAAACCATCACGCCCCACAAGTGATCTTTTCCTTTCGCATGAGATTTACTCATCTTTGGTTAACATGGGTGACACACACCCAGGATACCCTAGTGATCGTTCTCTATTTTCGACCCTCCTTGTCAACCAATTTTTTTTACATTGTGTTCCATTTTTTTCAAACGTCTAGATCACAAATATTTTTTTTTTGTTGTTTTGCACAATATAGCCATATCTGACTCTTGTAACATTAGATTTCATCACCATTCAATTTATTTTCCCATTATTTTTACGGAAGAATTTAAAGATCATCACACACATTTTATTTCGACATAAATTATGAAACTATTTGAATTTTATCGACATTTTTTTTTATTTAGCTTATACAGGGTTTTCGAAACTCATGAGCAAAAATTTAAATGGTGATAGAAAACATCTAAACTAGCTATTTTCACCATACAATGCATTGGAGGAGAGCAAGCGCAGTGAATCACTAGAATGTAATGAAAAGCATGAAGCGCAAGTTTTCTGACATTTCGTCATTTCTACAGGGAATTTCAGGAAGCATGGCATGTTCTTGATTACCGTACCTCGCCATGCCTCCTGAAATCCGCAGTAGAAATTGCAATATGTAAGAAAACTCATATGTCTTCAGGTGGAATGATTCTAAAAGAGTAGGGATTTTTCAATAGGGGAAAAAGGGATTTGGACATTAATCAGAGCTCAACTTTGAAACGGACAGGAAGAATCCGAGGTCACGCCGTACAATTGGGCAGTAGTAATGCTAATGTTAGAATATCAAAGGAAAGGAATAACATTTGATATTCTAACATTAGCATTACTAGCAATTTCTTGATGCAACGAGACTTTCATCTGTTTTTAAAGAAGGTTAAGCAAACCACATTTTTCTAATTACTTGCTTTTTGAATAATTTAGTTTTTAAATTGTATCGTTAGTTTACGAAGTTTGTAATAATTTTCATTTTTATTAATTAAAAAAAAAAATTAACTTTTCCTAAGTTGGATTGCAGCTTAATTTTTTGGAATGATTGTTTTAATTACCATACAAAATTGGCGAGGGAAAAAAAAGAGATGCATATAAATTCATTATAAAAAAATAAAGAGTATGTATCATAATTTCATTGTTTTTATAAGAGAAAAAGGTTTTAAAATATATATATAATTAATTAAAAAGCACTTCATGAAAGTTATAGCTATAAGTCGTTTACTGCTTAAAAGATAAATTCACATTTATAATACAAAATTTCATATCCTTTCCCTTTTTTTACATTGCAATCAGGTTGCATACGAAATTTAACTTTCCTGCTTTTATATTTTTTTATAAAGAAAACATGCTTTATGCAAGTACTTCTATATGTTGTGAACTAATGATTGTAATATAAATCCAAAACTGTCAACAATTCATTCTAGTTAGTCCAATAAAAGTTAGAAAAATTCATCTTGTTAAAAAATATGAAAGAGATATATACTACTGGAGAGTAGGTACTGCAAGATAATATATATATATATATACTTCTGCAGAAAATTTACTTTTCATACATACTTTTTTTTTTCAATTGGTATTAATACCAATCCACTTCCTATAACAATAAGCCCATACTTCAGTTTCCCATATTCAGTTTACTGTACACCTGTTCGAAAACTTTCCCGAATTCTTTCAATTCATCTTTTTCACTGAACATCTTCAAAGCTTTTAATATCATATTGAAAGCTTGCTTCATTTGTTTCGATCAATAAGCATCGAACAACCTTGTATGCTTCAACCTGGATTTCTGCCTTCTTAATTACGAGGCACCTTAGTGATCTTTTTTCTTTCCCATGGGGTTTACTGTCTTTAGTAGACACGGGTGACGCACTCCCGGGATACCCTAGCGATCCTTCTCTATTTTCGACCCTCCTTCTTGTCAATCACTTATCTTTTTTTCAACGTCACGTCTAGACCACAGTTTAATCTTGTTTGGCGCAGCATAACCATATCTGGCTCTTGCGCCAATAAACTTTACATTCACTCACTCACGCCTTCTTAATTAATCTTGAAATATTTCTCCTCCAACTTCAGTCCACGTGCACAGCAATCCTTTTTTCTGGAATGCCAAAAAACTATCCTCCATGCATTAGAAAAAGATTCTGTGTCGTTTGTCATCAAAACTTTTGGACATGATCCTTTATCGCTTACATGTTCCTTTATCGCCGCGAATGCAAGAGACAATGCTTTAGAATCTTGCCAATTGCTCAAAATAAATGCCGCTAGAAACCCATCTCTCTTGTCATCTAAAACTAAAACTGTACCCAAATCAAATCCATGTGCATTCATTCCATGTGTGAAGTCCAAGCATATGGTGTCATTTCCATAAAAGTTCAGCATGTCTCTTTGTGAACTGGAGGGTCGCGGTAGCCTAGTGGTCATTATTTCGGATTTGTGGATGGCGGTTTTCCTTCAGTCGCGGGTTCGATCCTTGGCTATCAAAGACCCGCCGTGTAGCCGTGGCTGATGCGCGTTAAATCTGTCGGGGCCCAAAGTCCTCCGTTTGCGTGGTGTGGATGTTAGGAGTGAGGGGTGCCAGCTCAGGTGTTGTCCTCGTCACTTGACCGTGGTTCAAAATTACGAAGTCCGTAGCCAATAGACCTCGAGTTGCTTCTAGTGCGATGTTAATAAAAACTAAACTAAAACTCTTTGTGCACTGTTCATTATTACAAGCAGAAAATCTTCAGATTTCAAACCATGGTACAAATTTTCATTAGAAATGTTTTGGTCCTTAAAAAGAATTATTGTAGAATCTTCTCTGCCTTGTAAACTTTCGACCCACTTGCCTACACTTACGACATCATTAGAATCTATAATACCTTCAGAGCTTATATTGTACTCAACTTTTAAATTTAGCAGATCCTTACGGGTTACGAAATGGATCCTTTCCAATTTATCAATAAATGCATCTGGTATCTCATCTAAGATGGTTTCAATTGGAATTTTCTCCTCCAGTTTTCTTGCTATTTCTTCTTTTTCTTCTCTTGCTATTTACGTTCTTCCCAAATCTTTACCATGTCCTTAATGAGTTTTTGTAAATTCCACATATACTTGGTTTTCAATGTCTTCACATACTTTCATCTTTGATAGGCAGTTTCGATTAATCTTGTTACTGCCATCCATTTTAATAGTTCTCTTCTTATCACCCTTCGCATTATAAAAACCATTGCGTTGACAATAAAAGTACGTTGTTTTTCTTCCCATGTTGTTAGATTTACTTCCAGTATTCGTTACGTACAAGGTAGTTGTTTGTTTTTCAACATCTTCTTTCCATATCTTGAAAGCTTCTTAGTGTCGAATTTCTTAGTTTCCTTTTCTTCAGCAATATTATGTGCCGATTCAACATAGTCCAACAAAGCCTTCATGGAAACTAATTCTTCACTGCATACATTACATTATATCTGTCTACATATACTTACCTTATTCTCTAAATTGTGTATTAGTCTTGTATGTCTTCGTAAGTTTGATGTTGTCGAAAAGGACTTATCGCACACGAAACAAGTATTATCCATAATTAAATTATGCAATACAGAGTAACTGATAACAGACAAAATATAAACACTTAATAATGTATATATTGAAAATAAGTTTGTGTGGAAGTTAGGAGAGGGGTGTCTCACTTGACCATGCTCAGGTGTCGTCCTCGTCACTTGACCATGGTTCAAAATTACGAGGTCCGTCGCCAATAGCCCTCGTGTTGCTTCTAGTGCGACGTTAATAAAAACTGAAAATAAGTTTTAAGAATACCAAATATTCATGAAGTAACAGAACTTTCTTTTCCACAATATTTTGCAAGTACCTATCGAATTAAATATATTTTAAATTGACTAACGAGGCCAATGATTAGAAATTTATTAATTTTCACGACATATACAAAAAACATTCAGAAAGAAAGAATATAATTTGTAAAAATACTCCCGAGTACTTTTTCCTAATATTTTACGGTTTTTCATTCAACAAACGAGTAATTACTTTCTCAAATTTCAAAGGAATGGAACCCTATGATTTAAGAATAATGATGGAAATAGAAATTACGTGATTTTATACTCATTCAATGCTAGAAGAATCGTATAACAAATTTAGCATCATCAAAAATCTAACTTAATCGGAAATTGAAGAGAAAATGAGTTATTCTACTTTTTAAAAAAATGTTAGAGAAAAATTTTGTGAAAAGTAATATCTTAGTATTATTACAAATTTATGTAAGACAATTATTCAGTAATGAAAGAGAAATCACCACTAGCTGGGAAAAAAAAAAGTGGTGCTTATCAACCGGTGGGAAAACGTAACGAGACTGTAAAAACTGCGTACTACATTTTTCATCTTTTTCTCTCAAGAAAATTTTCCCTGTCCCTCGTGATGTAAGCGTCACCCATGTTTTTTTCAACATTAGAATCGTCCTTTCTCCAGGCGCTCTGTATGCTTTACTGTACAGCGCCATCTGGCGGTTCACCGCTTGCTTCCTGCCTGTACAGAGCACATTGAAAATTGCTTGTATAGACGTTCTCTATCACCCCTTAAATTTTTGCCCATGTGTGTGTTTTGTAAAAGATTATTTTCAGGATCTTGCAATCAGTGCGCTTAGTTGTATGTTCACCTGTTTTATACTAGTTTAATTTTTAAGAGTTATGAAAAAATTTCCTTGCTTAGTTTATTAATAAGAGTAACAGAGATCTTGGATTAGGTTACAGCAAATAAAGTTTGGCAAGCAAGAAATTTAAAAAAATATGTCAGTAAAAACTTTAATTCATTAAGGATTGGTTAGTAAAATAACTCAATGGGTTAAAACTGAATGTTTTAAAAAATATTTCAAACTTCCTTTCTATTTATTGTGACTGGCAATTAACTATCGTGTTGTAAAAGTAGTAAACATGATCATAAATTTATTTTCTCGAATTAATCCATTACTCTGTAATTTAACGCAAATGTTTTCATTTCACAAAAAATTCATATCAATGTTGGAATTTCCATCATCACTCAATTTACTTACTGTTCACTTAACGTGCAGTTTAATAACCTTAGAACCCGACTATACCTCGAGTTAACGGGTCGAGACTATGTTTTACACATTTTATCATAGCTTCTCTATTGTATTTTTATACAGCGAAATGTTATTAAAAACAGTATTAATCATTAATGTTTAGCGAAAGATTTATTTTCATTTGTTAATTGAAGTCATAAGCTCTGCGTGTGTGTGTGGTCTCGCAACATTCGAGTAGTCTAATCGGGGGAGGGGGGAAGCCCATTAACTCCTAAGTTTATCACACAGAATTTATTTGAAATCTGTTTTACTTTAATTGTATTGAATCAAAGGCCGCACATTGTGTCGCGTATTGAATTTGGGGGAAATTAGATCTTTAACTATTATATACTAGACATCTGACAATGATTCACCTATTTCGAAGTCATGCATCAGTAGCCCTTTAATAAATAACTATATAGAATGAAAATTAATGAACATTTATTCTATATTTACTAACCTTTTATTAATTACTGTACAAACTGTCAAAATTTGGAAAATTTTCTAAATGTAGTATACATTGTAGTTATCTTACATTTAGAAATAAAATTAAAAAGTTCTATGCAAGGAACAGATTTAGCCACCATAGGTGCGCTTGTCTTAAATAGTTGTTTTTTAAATTACGCAATTAAATATAAGAATTAAAGTAAACGATGAAATATCGAGAAATGGACAATAGTAAACTCTTATGATAATAACATTAAAGGGAACGAAAAATTGTTAAATTGAATATATTTTAGCTAAATGTAATTAAACTTAAAGCAAATGATAAATTATTAAATTAAATATATTTAAGGTAAATGTAGTTAAAATTGAAGCAAACGATAAAACATTGAAAAGTGATCCACCTAAAACAAAGGTCCCTTAGAAGGCTAATAATAATAATAAATCAACATTAAATTCATTTGACCCCAAAACATTCCAAGAAGGAAGTCAAACTAAAAAGACGTAGTTTGAAATTATTGAGTTAAAAAGAAAGAAAGAGAGAAAAAAAAAAGGCTGTCTCACAGCTTAAATTTCTGAATAATGTTATTTATTTTCAGTCATATTTTGAGAGAGATTCCAGTTTATATATCATTTAAAATAATACATAATTCAACAAAAAAAATAAAATACTTAATTTTTATATTTGTTTCTCACTTCAATCCAATAAAAAAATTGAGGGGGGGGGAATTATTACGACATATTTTCGAAAATTGAGTTCATTAGTGATGAATGCAAGTATCAGACATATATTTTATTTCAATCCAATAAAAAATTCAGGAGAAATTTATTATGACATATTTTTGAATATTAAGTTCGTTACTGGTGAAAGCAGATATAAAAAATATACGCAAAAACAAGATAAATTTTTGAAAAGTGATCAGGTACGACATCGATAGGGTTTTGAAAACAATAGCCTCTTGGGTGGCTAGTAAAAATTGGAAGAATTCCTGATCCATCACGAAAATTCGAGGAGATTCAAAAGCGAAGTTCCACATTTTTTTGGAAATTACATGTAGTTATTTTATTATTTCGTTTGTTATTGACTAATTTTTTCTTAATTTTATTTTATTTTCATTATATATATATATATATATATATATATAACGTCAACAATAAAAATTACACATCGTACAGGAAAAATAAACTCAATTCAACTAGGAAGAACTGAAAAATTTAAAGGAAATAATTTTCAGTTAATAAAAAAGCAATCAATAAGACATGAGTACAAATATTCTGGATGCTTTCAGTGTCAAATATTAGTAAATGCATAGTACGTGTCATTGTAGTTAAGCATTACACAGTTGTATTACGATCCTGTGTACTCAGAAGGCAGATTAACATCTCGTCATTCGTATCAGGAAGTTGGGAAAAATTGAAGCTCATGTTTTATTCCTATTTTTCGTCTTTGGGACAGAATGCATTATAATATTTTATAAGCAGGAGGAATATTTTTGATTGGTTGTAACATCTCTTGTATCAAAGGTATGTGCTGAAAAAAAGTTTATTTTAGGTATGTAAAATACTTGTGGGATTCAGTATTATGTTTTATTTATTCTAATAATATAATTCCAATACTATTACAATATCAGTAATAGATATACTGCTTTCTCCCCTTTCTATTAGTAGGAAGAATTAAATTATTATGTTTAAATTTGTGTACATGCTTTTGTGAAAGGAATTGTGCAATAGTTTGTCATCTAAAAGAGATGCAAAAAACCAATTATTAGTGTAGTTCTTAAAAAAAATTTTAAAAAAAGTATTGAAAATAAAGCTTTAGAATTATTCTTCCTGTGAATTGTAGAATTCTATGTAATTAGTGTACAGTGTGTAATAGTAATGTTCATTTGTTTTATATATATATATATATATATTATTTCAATTTATTATTTCAACATTCAAGTGAAAGAAAGTGATTAGGTGTTGGCATTGGAATATACAATATGCTAAATGCGGTAAATAGGTTTTGATTCCAGTTTTCTGGTTATTGGATTGCAAATGAAAATTATAATCATATTTGATGAAAAAGGAAACACCGTCTTCGTTTCCTCGCCCCCTTTAATAAATTGTTTTCTCTCTGATTACAAAGTAATATCAAAAATGAATTTTGGGGATGAAATGGGAAAATATTCACTGCTTTTTTTATCAATTATATTTCCGATCGTTTCAAAATAGAAAAAAATATGACTTATATTTTGAAAATCTCGGACTTTTTAAACAGGATTAAGATTTATATATAAGCTTTTTATGGGCCATTTCACGACTTATAATCTTATCATGGAACCAATGTTTTTTTTTTATTTTATTTTCTTGTAAAGAGACGATAAGCGTTACGATAATTTCGAGTGATAAAATGAAGAATCTATGTCATCTAATAATTGCTAATGCGGATCGTGATAAATGAAAGATTCTATAAAGAGCAATTATTATTTCATGGTATGTTATTATGCAAATATTGTTGTATGAAGTGAATATATTTATATATTCTAAATTTAAAGTATATTTGAAAGTTAATACTCACCCGTTTATTTTGTTTTGATTGTATTTTGTACATCATGTTGGTAAATTTCCTACGCGTAGTGACATGAACACGCAAAAATTGTTCTTTCTGGAGTTTTTTAATAACTTTTTTTTATCTATCGTTATTTTAGTTCTGGTTTTTAAGCATTTATTCGGGTTTTTATTATTTTTTCCCCAATTGTTTTTTGAAGATTTTTATTTTGCTTGAAACTTCTTTTCCATTTTTTTTTTTGTTTGTTTTATAACCTTTATTTTAATAATATATATATTGTTGATGGGGATAGTTTGACCTATAACTCTAGAATAACCTAGCATAATCATCTAAGGCCTGCCTCAACTTTAAATATACTATTTTCCATTTTTTTTCCTTTTCTTTAAGTTTTTGGTTTTTTAAATTTTTTTTTTCAATTATTATATCTTTTCTGACACTTCTGCTATTCATCTATTTATTTTTCATTTAATTTACTTTCTTTTGATTTTTATATATTTTTTCTTTTATTGTCAAAGAAGAATATATGTTGTATGTATATTTACTTTTCTGTTTGCAATTTTTATCCATATTCTTATGATTTGATTATTATCTTATTTCTTACTGATTACGTTGCGATTGTTTACGGGTGTATGTTGTTATACTGTATTTTAATATTAATTTATGATGCGATTTGTAAGCCAATGCAACTTGCTGTGAAGGAATTTAAATATCATTTGTTTATACAAAAGCGTATATTTTTAGTGGTTTTATCTGCATTCGTGTTACTTTACAACTTTTCCTGCCCTAGAATGTCAGAAATTTTTTTTTCTTCTTTTATTTAAAAGAAACTTCTTTTAAATATGTCTTAAGGAATACGGAAGCCAAGCTAATCAGTTATGATAACATTGATTTCATTTATTTCTATTTTTTGACTATATATTGCTAATTATTTTTGTTTTTGTTTTCGTTTGTTTTCATAACTTAAATGTTTTTTTTTTAAAGTAGTTCTTTTATGTGCTTCTTTTCTTACTTTTTTTTTATTCGATTGGGCAATCAGGACCACTTTCATTATACGATTGGAGTATTATGTATACATATTCATTTGATAGAAGTTTAAATAACGTCGGTAAAAAACGAGTTTTTTGAACATAGGTTTTCTTTCAAACTTCACACTTTGCGTACTGTATTTCTTTATACCTTAAATTTTAAGAACAAAAGGAATGTTAAATCAAATTGAATTTATTAAATTATTAGTTTTAATAATTTGTTTTATTACTTGACGTTTGTTAAGTTTATCAACTAAAATACGAGTAAAAACTTTTAGCATTATATTAATCAATTAAGTTACTTGTAATTAAAATTAAAGAAACGATAAATTATGTTTTAAATTGAATACATTTAAGCTAAATGTAATTAAAATTAAAGCAAACGATAAATAATTATAAAATTGAATACATTTAAGCTAAATGTAAATTAAAATTAAAGCAAACGATAAATTACTAAGCGTCGGATTTGGCGACTTGGCAAGAAACTTGGCATAAAAATTAATTCTTTAAATAATTAGTTTTAATCAATTGATTTGTATTAATTATAGTTAAATCATTGTATTGTCATTCAAAACAATCGTGTATAGAAAATTTCAACTCAATTGAGCGCTTTAAAATTTGAGAAAAAAGCTTTAAAAGATTTGAACCAGACACAATTACAATGTGAGACCATTAAAAAATACACAACTTCGTTCATTATTTTTTCAAAATTATTATTAACTGTAATTGAAAATGTATGATGACGATGGAAGAGATTCTCACGTTCTAAAACAGAGCTGAAAATAGAGTTTGATAAAAATTTATTCGTAGTAAATTTTTATCAAACATAAACGAAATTATTCAATACGCAAACTACACTGTAATATATTTTTGGAAAAATTAAAATTAATAATCATGGGAAATTAAAAAAAAATATTTGTAAATACTGATCTTGAAAATCTAATAGATAGAGAACTTGTATAAAAATTCATAATAAAGAACTAAATTCCATTGTGCAAATGTTAGGGGGGAAATTGAATGTAAAAAAGAATAAGACCACAATATAAGGTTTACACGAATTAACTAAAATATTAATTAAATCAAGATAATAAATTAAAAGAAAAACCTTAAAGCAAAATGAATAAAAGCAATTTTAAACAAAAAGATTAGTTAAATTGGCAATCCGCAAGGAAGACAAGAAATTTGAGGGAAATTTTTGAAAAAATAAAAGTAAGCATAATTTTAATATCCTAATCACAGTCAGAAAAATAAAATTTTAAAAAAATCACATAACAAAATATTTCTTCTGTGAAACGATCGCATTTTTTCCCTGGTAACGAATGCGATTATAGGGCAACCGACAATATTTTCTCCCTAGCAATGATGAAGAAATATGTAGGTGAAATACGTGATTTTTAATACCAGAAACGATGATTCATCTATTGTTATGAGGTTAGAACGAATTTAAACCAATAGATGTTCACTTATTACTAGAATCATTGACGAAATTTCATACGCGTACTTTCTCGTAAAGAATTTGAAGAACAGGCCCTAATTAATGGAATTCACAATAAAAAAGGTAATTCGAGATTTTTAACAACATAACATTGAATCGATGAAATGATGTTAATCCAATGATAAAACTTTTTTTTTTATTCTCGATAATAATACATTGACTGATGTAAAGCGTTTTGCTTCGCATCTGATTTAACATAAGATTAGTACAAATTTGAAATTGTATTAAATTCTGCTTAAACATTAAAATTGGTTTGTATAATGGGGCCCCTAATTCTCAAGCAACCAATAATGTAAAAAATTGTATTCGACATTTTTCAAAGATGTTAACCTTTTCTCAATAGATAACTACTTCCCAATTCGAACAATTAAGAAAATTTTAAAATGTAGCATTATTATACAAAATAGATTATTATAAATATAGTTGCGAAGGAAGTGAATTGCAAATGAAACAACATTCTAAATTTTTAGATATTTGGATTCTTTTATGTTTGGGGAGCCTTGCATTTATATTCTCTCTTCTTATTGTTTATGAAAGTTCAAAAAAGAAATCACGGTGTTTAAACAGACTGCCTAAAGGAGCTGTACATCGATTTACTTATCATGAGTCATTCGAAAATTGACAATATCCGAGTATTCTGTTTTACTTTCAAACTATTAATACTAATTACTTAAAAATATCTTTATTTATTAAACATGAAATAAAATATACTCGTATTTGTAAGAAATGCAACACCATGAAGGATTCGTTAGAGCTGAATGAAATTTGTCCAGTATCGATTCAAATAAACGATTAAACATGCAAACGAAAAAGAAAAAAAAAATTAATAACATTCAAAATATCAGCATCTGGCGAAAGCACTACGTGAGATAAAAAGTGCTTTTATACGACGAGGTGCCAAAACAATCAGATTTTGAATTTGTATTTGAGTTATAGCATTCGATATTGCTTCTAACTGAACCCAAATTTCATCCATATCAAGGCCGCAAGCAGGATGCCTATGAATATAATCTCAAACATGTTTTATAGATGATATATCCGGTGAATGAGCAGGCCAAGGAAAACACGTATATGTATTGCTGAAAGATATCTTGAACACTCATAACAATAAAAAAGATGATCATAATCCTGCTGAAATAGAGCCTCAGAAATGCGTTCAAAAAAGACACTTTTCAGCGTGTGCGGGAGCGATGGTTCTGAAATTATAATTCGAATAGAACACCCTATTTTGCCATTGTTGTCAGTTAAGCTCATTCACGGAATTCCATCTCGTTAATGCAATATTTATAAACAGGAATTTAATAAAAAAAAATATTAAAATAAGAAGTAATAAAAAACTTTGAATAAAATAAAAATGAATAAAATGCTAATTAATCAGTTTTGCAGATTATTTGTTTGCTCTCAAAGAAAAGAATATGAATTATACTTTAGTTAAGTATAATTCATATTCTTTTATATCGCAAAGTAAGTTAATATAAGGTTCTTTTACATTTTCCCCGAGTATCTTTGAATTCAAATAAAATTTGAAGCATGGCGCTGTTAAAAACATTCTGTATTTAATTCTGCAAAAAAAAAAAAAAAAAAAAAAAAAAAAAAAAAAATTCTATGAAGGAAAAATAGCATTTTAGAAATTAATTAAAGGGGGTTATTAAACTAACTAATCAATAAATTAATGTAATTTAGTTCCGTTTGAGCTATTGACAGCGGTATCAAATTTATGAAGCTACAAAGAGAATTTCAACAGTTTTTTTTTATAGGTATTCCATTTTCTTACGTCTATACATAAATGGGATTTTTTTGGAATTTTTGAAGATTATGCTTTGAAGTGACTCCATATTGTACAGTTAATCTCGAAAAATGAAACCCTTCACCCAATTCCTGCAATAAAGACATTTTATTTTTCAGGCTGATTTTGTATAAAAAATAAATCAACATTGGATTTAAATTTGGATTAAACTATATTCTCTTTAAATCAATATACATATTTAAGCTGTAACAGTTACATAATTATTTATGATTTAAACAGATATAATATTGTACTTATAATTACAGTTTTTTTTCTTTTCTTTTCTTTTTTCTTTTTTTTTTTTAATTTGGGTGAAATCCTAGTTTACCAGGGCCAATAGGCGAAATTTTTGAAATCGCGCTAAAAGGGCGCCGAAAGCGGGTAAACCCGACGTTTCCAGATGCAGAAAAAAGATGGTGACGTCTGTGGAAGACAAATTTTGAAACAAGATGGTGTTTTCACTTAAAGAAAGGATATGCAAGGGTTGGAATGCACTTTAGCCCAACCACCCTTGGCGACAGGAATTATTTGGTGGTATTTTGCCAAATGTGGCTACCATGGTTTCTCTTCACTGTGGTAGCTTTATGCGTGGCAACTCTTTTGATTTTCTCAAATTTGGTGATTTTTGAAATCGCTCAAAGTGGTTGGGCTAAACTGCATTTTCACCTATGCAAGTATCAAATTTTATTTTAAATAATTATCCTCGGTATTTCATTAAAAAAACCAATACATCATAAAATGAAATTTCATACAACGTTTGTGCTTCCCAATACCGCAAATTTAAATAAATATTAAAGACAAAAGTTGGAATGCAGTTTAGCGTAACCACTTGGCGACAGGAATTGTTTGGCGATATTTTGCCCATTGTGGCTACCATGCTTTCTCTCCACTGAGGTGGCTTTAGCCGTGGCAACCCTTTCGAATAAAGCTTCAGGCTCCGCCATAAAAATCGACAAATTTGGCAATTTTTCAAATCTCGCGAAGTGGTTACGCTAAACTGCATTTTCACCAAGACAAGTAGTAACGTATTAAGATTCTACAAACTTTCCTCAAATAATATCATTAAATAAAATTTTAAAGAAGAGCAAGAAAAATACTTTTTTAAATTCTAGAAAATCACAGTTATATTAGGATGTCTTTATAATTATAACAAAATGTCTGTAAGTAAGCCAAATCAATTTGCAGGCATTATTTCACCTTTTTAATGAAAGAATGATTCAATACTTTTATACTACAATTATACAAAATTTCGAATTTTAAACAATTTTACAAAAAGTTTTGTGATAATTTCTCATTCAATTAAAAAGTAGAATATTTAGTAAAATGTAAGTTACTTAAGCTTATGAAGCATAACACATTTCCCTAACGCAGTGCAAAACAAACGAATACAATATTTGTTTACATTGGCGGATATCACGTGTTCAAATTATCATGTGATCATGACGTCACTTAAATTTAGTCCATTGGCCGTAGACGAAATATCACTAATTGCAACAATTTCTACTGCAAGTAACTTTTATTTGTGTATATTTTACGGTGTTCTTTATGCGAGTTTACGCCATGCTAATTGAACAGTACCAAATATTATTTCTGTTTTTATTTGTTAATAATTGGATTCAAGATAATTTTCAATTGCATTGATGTTTAAAAGAGAATATGCGAATCGTCTTTTTATTAATGTGATATAATTTTTTTTATCTCTTTATCGAAAGAGAAAAAAACAAGTACAGAATTATTATTTTGCTTAAATGTAAATTCATCACAATTTCTTTTATTTTTATGTATATCTAGCCTTGTGTTATTATTGGCATATATATTTTTTTTTTATTTTCTTATGAAGAACATTATACAGTTCCATTGTAGATAGATTATGATTCACAATTTTTTTTATAGATAATATTAGTAAAAATTGAACATTTCTTTTATCGAAAAATTTGTTCTCTTTGTTACAACGTTTTTCTGAATTTCACTTGGTGTGTGTGTGTGAGTGTGTGTGTGTGTCATCAAATTTTCGATCGTTAATTTAACCAACTTCCCATCAAGCTAGAGCTCTGAAATTTTGGGAACCGTTCTTATTTGCCTAACAATGCAATATTTAGATATTTGCGACCAGTTTTAACTAATATTTTAATAATTTTTTAATAAACTTTGCCACCATATAAAAACGTTGTTTTTAAAAACGTTGGTTTTATTTTCGAATTATTAGCTATAAGATTAGGATATCCCTCTTTTTAATTATTGTAAACAAAATTCGTTCAATTTCTGATTAATTCTAAATTGCTTTCAATTTTCATTATCTCGAAAGTAAGTGATAAAAGTCACAAGGATAAAAGAAAAATGGAACACTTCAGAAAAAAAATAAAGCTAACTGAATGGGTTTGATTTTTTTTTAACATCTACTTAAAAGAAAAACGAACTTAACAAAAAAAAATTTCCTCGTTCAGTCTTCAAACAATGGTAAAATATTTTATATATTTACAAGAAAATAAAACTGGCGAAAAATCTTACAAATTTTGCAACAAAATGATTTGAGCAAAGGTTAGAGTGTTTTGTTTTTGAGGGAAAAGCAGACGAGAGAGAAAATTACGAATGGAAGTAATAAGTGTAAAAAGTTAATAATCTGACTTGGAAATCAACTTAATACTCAGAATTTAAGTAAAGGATAAATATAATTAAAGGTTGTAGAAATATTTCTTCAGATTGATTTATTTTGTAAATAAATAATGATTCAAAGTTACAAAAGTTTTGTTGAGATTTCCTTACATGGAGGTAAATTTTCCTCAAATGGCGATAGGGAAAAACTGCTTCTTTAAGCAATTTTTAATTGGCAGACGATAATTTTATGCATTGACTAAAATTTTATCTACATATATAAAGTAATTTAATTGTAATATTGTTATTTGTTGTAATTTTGGAAATATGTATCTGGCAATGAAACTTTGTTCTACTTCCTACAATTTTGATTCTATTGCAAGCTTGGAATGAAAAATTGAAGTTGGTTTTTCACATATGTCGCATAATCACCTCTATTGAAGTAACAACTACTGTGTTAAATCTTGTTCATATTATTAAAAGCTTTTCAACTTTCTTTTATGCATCCGAATCTTCCATTTGTTCTGTTTCTTTTTATCGAAAATTTTTATTTCATGCGATTGATTAGTCTATGACATTTGATTTCAAAGTGCAAATAAAAATTAAAAAAAAGCTGGCATTCTTCAAAATTTTTTTTTTTCGAGAATGCATTTTCAATAAGGTTGCTTTTATGTAATAGTTGTGACAAGCTCCAAATTCAAAGAAAAGGTTCAAATAGAATGTTGATTTGGTGAGAATCGATCAATTTGCTCAGATTTTTTTTAGATTGAAACTTTAGACTAAAAGAATTATATTAACTATTTACAAATCTCTTACTAATAAAAGCATATTAAATGCATAGAATGTAGAGTAAAAATTATGTTAAAGTAAACGCATGGTATAAAAAAATTATAACAATAGACGGAAGATAAGGAGTAAGACAAAGAGATGATGGACATAAGAGTTAAAAATTAATTAAAGAAAAAGAGCAGAGAAGAAAAACGTAGATGTTCAGAGTAATTGAATGAAAAAGCAAAAGATAGGAAAGACAAAAGAAAACGTAGAAGGAATTTTCAAATTCAGGAGGGAAGGGGAGGAGGAAGGATAAAAATAGTAATACTAATTCGAAAAATTTTTAAGTATTGTAACAAAGGTTTTTTTAAATTTTTAAAATAGTTTAATAATCGTTTTTTTTTTTATCTCTCCCTTAATTTTTTGCTCGTTTTTTATATTTACTTATATTTATTCTCAAAACAAATTTAGATGATATGACAAATGAGATTCGGATAATAGTATGCGATAAGATTAATATTCCTAAAAATAAAAACATGTGATAAGGGTTCATCAGTACTGTTTGACTTGTCGTAATTCTGCCCTTGGCGCGTGTCAAGGGACTCACCTTCTTTCCCGGTGTCCGCGATAACCTAGTGATCATGGTCGCGGACTCGCGGCCCTAGTTTTCGGCGAGTCGGTTCGAACCTTAATGCCTCTCAAGGCCTGCCGTGTAGCAGGGACTGATGCACGTTTTATCTGTCGGAGTCCAAAGTCCTCCCGTTGGCGTGGTGTGAATGTTTGGAGAGGGGATGCCAGTTCAAGTGTTGTCCTCGTCACTTGACCGAGGTTCAAAATTACAAGGTCCATCACCAATAGCCCTCTTGTTGCTCCTAGTCTGACGTTAAAAAAAAACCAAGTAAAACCAAAAACAAACTCGTTCCTTCCTGCCACGCCAGTGTCAGTTCAAATGTAGCTTTTGACTAGTCAGGTGAGCGTATGATGATCCTGTACTATAGCGTACCAATTTGAATGTATACCGGTGTCTTAAGTAATAAATTTTGTTTTGTTTCATTAAATTAATACAGTCCATTTTTATTTATTGTACAATTTATTTAATTTATATTGTTTCCTGGTTATAAAGAAGTTAATACGTGTAGAAGGTAGACTAATTAATGCAAATTTAAACTATGTGACTAAGAACCCATCATTCTACCATCTGGCCTCAAATTAACTAAACTCATATTAGAATATTTTCACAGGAGAGATTTGCATGTTGGGTCACAAACCCTATTAAACACTGTACGTCAAACTTTTTGGCTTCTTAATGGAAGAAAAATTGTCCAACAGATTGTTCATCGATATGTGTAGTGTCTTAAGGCAAGACTAGAAACTGTCAAAGAGATCTTCCCCTGAAACAGTGAAGCCAAGCTCTCCATTTTTGAATGTAGGACTTGATTGGGGGGGGGAGGCTTTTCTCATCAAAAACTAAATCAGAGAAAATGTACTTATCAAAAGGTATATGTAGATATATTCATTTGTATGTTAACAAAAGCCGTCCATTTCGATCTTGCTATAGATTTAACTTCCAATACTTTAATTACAATTTTAAAGAGGTTTTTGGGTCGCAAAGGAAAAGGTCTTACAATTTTTGGTGTCAACGCTACCAATTTTACTGGAGCCTACTGGAGATTAAAAAAGTTGCTTGCTTTGGCTCAAAGGGACAACAACGAATTGTCAAGTTTTTTTTGTTTTGTTTCAGAAAGAGGCAATTGGAAATTATTACCTCCCCGAGTCCCTAATTGTGGTGGTCTCTAGGAAAATTGGGGTCAAATTATTTAAAAGCTATCTTAAAAGAACCATTGGGGACACAAAATTGTCATTCGAAGAATTCTTGGCAATCACTACTCAGATGGGGAGGGGGAGGGGGCATCTTGAATTCTTGCGCTTTTTCTCCTTTATACCCCGATGTTGATAATTATGAAGTTCTGACTCCCGGTCATTTTTTGATAGGAAAAGCCATTAAGGCTCCCGTCTACCCGCCATTTTGATTTCATCAGCTTAATGTTAATCCCATGGAATTTCGACTTGAATTCTCCCATCCTTATTATTCGATCTATTTGAATGCAATAAAGTGCATCTGAAAGAGAAAAAAAATATTGAAGGCTTCTGTGGAATTACTTTTCCTCTGATTTTTAAAAATATTTGAAAATATTCTTTAAAGACCGGAAAACTCAAAACGAATAATTAAAATAAGAATAAAAATGTTTTTAAAAATCTTAGGAAAAAAGTAATTCCACAGAAGCATTGATTATTTTTTGCTCTTTCAAATGCACTTTATTGTATTCAAATATATCAAATAATAAAGATGTGAGAATTAAAGTCAAAATTCCATAGGATTAACATTACGTCCACGAAATCAAAATGACGGGTTGACGGGAGCCTTAACTCTATTGCTGAGCCATATTTGACTGATATAGGAAAAATTTGGTGCAGAGAATTTGGAAAAAAAGGCAAAATAGTTATTTGAGTCATTTATAGAAAAGGAATAAATGTCTCTTTAAAAAACAAAATGTCTTCCGAAGTATAGTGGTATTAATTAAGACAATCAATTACTAATTAGTAAATGGTTAATAGCTCGAATAATAGACACTTTGTCTGGTACTGAAGGCAATGTACGAGTAGTAAAGCTGCGTTCATTTAAAGGTAATTTCAAGCAAGCAGTTTCCTGTATTTCAATTTTGCAATTATTGATAATCATACCAAGAATTGATTTACTGTTTTGATTCGTAACTGTATTTATTAATGTACTTGTATATTTGCTCTTATATGTAACCAAAGCACCCTTTTGAATACTGTTTTGTACCATTATAATCCAAAATTTACATTTTGCTTTAATTTACATTGCATTGTGTTTAGAATTTGTTAATATTTGAGATTTATTTCATTGATTGATTTGAAGGTATTATTTTATTATTTTATGAATATAACAGCAAAGTGTCATTTTGAATATTTATATTAACTTTTATATATTTTTTAAATAATGCTTTGATTTGTTTCTCATTGTGTATATTTAATAATTTCTCAATAATTGGCTAATTAATTGATATTAGTTAATAAAAATTGGTTAATTAATTGATATCTGGACAACTGAATTTATCATACTTGTTACAGTATACGAATTATGGATATGTGAACTCTTCAGAATTAAGGATAATTTTTTTTGTTCCCAAAAATATTATTTAATGATAATTGAACAAAATTTTATTTACATTTGCAATTGTATTTTGTAACGTGTCTGTGTTACATATTCTTTTATTGTTTACATGCAACTAAGGTATAATTCTAAATTTGTCTTTGATTATATTTCCATGCATGTTTTGTATTTTTATAATGTGTTTTGTACTTGAAATATTTTTCATATTTCAAAGCAGGGTGGGTTGTTCGGTACGGTTTGGTTTGGCGCAATTCTGCGCTTGGCGCATGCCAAGCGACTATCTCGTTCTTTCCCGCAGTGCCGGTGTCAGTTCGAATGTAACCTTTGACTAGTGAGGTGAGCGTATGATGATCATTTACTACAGTGCACCAATCTCAATGCACATCGGTAATAAATTTTGTTTTGTTTTATTAAATTAATACAGTGCACTCTTATTTATTTTAAAATGTATTTAATCTGAGCTAATCTTCGTAACAAGTTTCAAACGTTGCTCTTACTTTCTTGCGTCATTCATTGTTTCATGTCTTAGAAGAAAACTCGATATACAAAGCGGTGAGAAACTGCTTTACTGAATGATATGTCGAAGCATATGGATTACGAGAATCGGTCGGTAATTTGCCTGTGATCTATTCGCATGTATAAAATTAAAGCCTGAGTTGCATAATTCGCAATTTTATGCATACCAGTGAATAGAATTTAAAATTAAATCGCTCAACATTTTGCAAATTAACATGCGAAACATATTGTTGATGAAAACTTTGTATACCAGACATTCAGACACCGATTATATGCACATAAAATAGCCCAGAAAATACCAGTGGGGAATAAATACTTCGCACATTAATCGTCATTGGTGACAGCAAGATATTTATCACATAAAAACTTACTTTCCACAAGTCACATACATACATCCTGACTAAACGCACTTAAGATCAGTGAGACTTCAAAAAGCTGGACCGTTCCAAGTCGAAGGAAGGTGCAAATTTCCCCCAAGGTGGTATCACGGCTGTAGTAGCAATTCAGTGACACCCTATGCCGTGTGAAAGAAAACCGGGGAAAGGTCAGTCAAGGTGTACATGGTGAGAGACGACAGATATTTGGCTTTACTCTCGATGCGACACATGACATCTACTGCGTCTTCACTGCTCTCCTCAGCCTTGTAGAAAAATGTATCAATGTAAACTATTCATTGGATACTGCTGTTGGCCTGTATGTGAAAACTCTTGTGTTTTGTTTACCTCTAACTTCTACTAACCGGTTAGCTCGTTTGAGTTTCTGCAGACAGCATCCATATTCTCTTTAAAGATGAATCCACATACTCTTTTAAAGATGAATCCACATATTCTCTTTAAAGATGAATCCACATATTCTCTTTAAAGATGAATCCACGTATTCTCTTAATAGAGTAGGTCTGTATTCTCTTTATAGATGATTCCCCATATTATCTTTATAGACTGAGGTCGTATTCTCTTTATAG
>BMAW01085892.1:103443-115222 GCA_019974015.1 Nephila pilipes
GATTCCCCATATTATCTTTATAGACTGAGGTCGTATTCTCTTTATAGTATGGGGCCATATTCTCTCTATAGACGAATTGCAATTCAACTTGTAGAATGATAACAGATGTCATTTCTTCTAGAGGACACCGGGGTTGGATATTACAAAGAAAATCGCAGAGAGCAAGACTCTTTTAAAGGTGTAGTTTACCTGCTTAGAATGGTAAAAGGATGCACATGTTCCACACAACTTGCACTGTTCCTGAGAAGTACGATGACTGTTGTGTGCTATAGGGATGAAATCCTGCAGCCTTATGAACGGCTTTTCCAGGAAACTATTAATCCTAACTTCCTATTAATAAATGATAGCTCTAATCCCCATAGGGTGTCCACAATCAATGACTCTCTTCAAAGTGAAGAGACTCGTAGGATGGGCTGGCTGGCCAGATAATGTATTAGACTATCTTGACAGGCACGTTGATACTCGGCAACCTTCATCCACAATCCTAGACGAGTTACGAACAGCATCTATCGAAGAGTCAGATAATATGTAAAGCCCTTAATATAGATGTGTTCTTGAAGATTCGATTATGAATATGTCTCATTGCTGGAACTCTTATGTATATGCGAGATCACCCTATTCCGTATTTAATGTATTGGTGATACCTTCTGTTTTTTTTTTTTTTTTTTTTGTGCTTATAACTTTTCTTGCTTTTTTTCCTACCAAGTCACCAAATTTCGTATTGATTGTATTGATGATGTTTTTCAGTACTTTATGTACTTATTATTTTCCCCTACTTCCCCCCCCCTAGATATGTGTAATTATGTGCTCTTTCATTATATTTATATTTATTGAGATTAAACTTGTTCGATACTAATTGCTATCATCCTTACGTATCGTTGCATGCCTAAATTTCAAATCACCCATTCGATTTTTTTTTTTTTTCGTTCGTCAAAATTATCTGTTGGACATTAATTTTTGAAAATGTGAGTAGTAGGTTTGCATTCCAGAGGTTTCAATTTGTTTTATACATAAATATATAGATACTCTAAACCAGGACTCTATTTATAATGTGTACTTATTCCGATACTCCTAAATTAGTAAAATGGTCAAACATTCTGGAAAATTAAAGTGCAGTACTTTCTCGGTAATTCGGCAGGTATAAGACCAGAGCACCTCCAGATTACCAAGAACACCAGATTGCTGGAGAATCCCTGATAACAGTTCATTTAAATAGCAAAAAGCTATGTATTACTGTATGAAATTTAATACAGCACTCGCAAATAAAGTGTCAGGCGCGAAACAGTTAAAAGTATGAAAAGATGTTTTGTTTTGTATCGATAGCCCGGACTGTTCTTTTGAAATCGTGTCTCGTCTCCGTGAGTAAAAACGTCGGATTACTTGCAGGGACTGAAAAAGTGAAATGTCAGATTAAAGAAGGATTGTGGTATATCCAATAATGTTAGAATTTACTTATAGATAGTTCATTAGCATCTCACTTACTTAGAAGCAACATGAGAGCTATTGGCGGTGGACCTCGTAATTTTTAATTATGGTCGAGTAATAAGAATGACAAGACGCGCCCATAACTTAATTAAAACAATATCAGCCATGAGTTCTATACTGTGACCACTCGGCTTCCACGATCACAGTGTCAGAACAGTAGTTTAAATATAAATTACATGTAAGCATGACATCGAAAGAAATGTATTTAGCACTTTAGTTTTAATAACAGTTTGTAATAAGTGATAACATCATTGTTACCAAATAAAATATGAATAAAAATTATAGTAGTAAAAGTAAAATGATTTATTTGGTCAAAATTTAATTTATTCGAAAGTGCATTTTTATGAATCGGGAGCAGTCGATTCTAAACCCTGATGTAATGTCTACTTGAAAATTCGAATATTCATTGAGCATGAATGATTATATAGTAGAATGAAGGTAATCCTTAAGCACGTGAAACTACCTATATTATATTAATATATTTTGTATTATTTTATCTTTAAGTACTTATATGTCTTATAAGTAAAATAAATTCTCTAAAAAATGTTACAAAGGAGTGAAAAAAGTTTTTCATACTATTTGGCTATTCCTCTTAGCAATTGAAATATGGATTACACCAAAGTAACATTTGAGGATTTTCCTCCCGGGCCTCTTGATGATTACCGTAAAAGAGCATCATTTGATTGGAAGAAAATGAAATTTGCTTTAGAAGGTGAAGATGTAGCTAAATATCAGGTAAATATAAAAAGCATTATCTTACAGTTTTCAAATATAAATTTTGTTTATTTGTAGTTTTGTTTATTATTTCCTCTTTCTTCATCTTATTCACCTTTCTCAAAAATATAATGGAAACTCAATCATGTCAATACACTTCTCTAATTTAAAAAGTGACTGAATGGGATTTTAAAAAATTGAAAAAAAATTAAACTATCTATTATAGGATTTGCATGAAAACCATATTTTTATCAGCTACGTTTCGAACACCAGCAGTTGCTCTATAATAATATCAATTCCGATTTTCTTGATTTTTTATCAATTTCAAAAACTGGAATGAATAGTCTAAGCAAATGTACCAATTTTTTTAAAAAAAGTAGTTTTCAGCCATATTAATTATATATGCAAATAATAAACTAGCACAAAACTTGAATTCAATTCATAGCTTTGGATATGGGTAGAGCAGGAATTCTTAAGAAAATGTATGAAATCCTGAGAGGTCAGTCGAGAGACTCCAAGGTGATCAACTCAAAATAAACAGTAAGAATCTTCAAGCATATTATGCTTGAAAAAAAAATTCCAAATGAAACTACTCATATAATAAATTATACTTATGCACAACTGTTATTTAAGATATTAATTATTGTATACGTCTTATTACATAACGTGCTTAGAAAGAGATAAGAGATATGCATATAGTACTCTATTATTTGTCATTATACCAATTGTTTTTAACTTAGATAGTGTCCATGAAAATTTTACTTTATATTTAGGTGGATGTGATATATATGCATAGGAAAAGGGATCTATATGAGAGAAGAAGCTCACTTCTCCCTGCGTGTGTGATAGGGTCCGTAGTCTGTTTCTTTACAATATGCGCTTCGAGGTCACAGATTTTTCCCTCACTGCCATCTGTAACTATGTCTACTACAGCTGAGAATGGACATCATTGCCCCCCCCCACACACACACTTCGTTTTATTTTCGTAAACAGACTTCTAATGAAAACGAAATTTCAAGTTCTACAATCATCGTTAGTTTTTTTTAAAAAAATTTGCAACATTAAAATAATTGCTTAAAATCTGTATAACATTTTATGAAAATTGTTAACAAGTAATTAAAAACATTTAATTTTCTTACACCTTTATATAACGGAACTAAACAACTCAATGGAACTTTTTAAATTAAATAAATTCTCTTACGCATAAGTATTATATTAATATTTCACATGGATATGTTTTAAAAATTTATATACTTACATTTTTTAAGAAATTATCATTTTGAAAAAAAAGGAAACACATTATTCGGGATATTTAAAATAGACTTTACATTTAACATAAAGCACGTCCAAACGCAAAGGAACTCAGATCTCAACCGAAGTGTTGTAAAAAAATGCAGTGAGGAAGCAGGAGAAACGAAAATGAGTGTCCTTGAAGCGCCTATTCTAAAGAAACAGATTATAGCTAGGAAGTCCGTAGAGCAAAACAAAGCTAAATCTCTGATATTAAGTGTAAAAATGAGAGTCAAGTTGCATGATTTCACTTAGGAGGCGTAACACAAGTTTAATACGTGTATAACTGATAGTATTTTTAAGAAGAGATTAAAATTATATTTTCATATTCGAACTAATTATAACAGTCCTTTATTGTCCACAAGGAAATATCAGAAGTAAATCATTTGAACACGATGTAGGCTAGTGTTTTTCTGGTTGAAAATAATACGATTAGGAATCTTATTTAAACACATGAGGACTTAACTTCAAATCTGATTACTCTTAGCTTCAAATCTGGACTTAGCTTGAAATCTTGATGTTTCGCAAAATAACATGCCACTCTAGTTTTATTTGCTTTATCGAGTTACGTAATAAATCTTTTGCAACCAAGTTTCTAATAACCATTAGTAAAACGAATTCGTACTAAAGTATTCAGCATATTTTTTCAGTATTATTTTTTCTTGCTCTATCTTTTCAGACTACCGGCACAGATTTTATCTTACTTTGTTAAAATAATTTATCTTAGGTAATTAAGGGACTATTCCCCTTATTATTTAACTATACAGATCCCTTAAAGTCTAATTAAATAACCAATAATTTTAATTGAAGGTACGCAAGAAGAAGAAAACACTGTTTATTTAAAATATCCAAGATCATACACTTTCTCTATCTTGAATCGCTTTTAACTCAGTTAATCCTGGTCTATATTCTAATAATAAAGTTTTAGCTTACCAAATCACTCATTCCGATTCCAGCACTTCTCCATCACAGCAAATTCTCTTCCAACATAAACTGTTAATACAATGTCCCACTTCAATCTACACATCTATCAACTTGTCGTTACTTCTATCTTCCTTCTCTCTCCTTTTGATTCTATTTCACTTATATATCACTATCTTTAATTCAATTCACGAAATTTCTTATCTTCATCTAATTTATCCAATCACATTTCATATGGGTTGGAAAGAAATTGTAGTTGTATGCAATTAAATTATCAAAAAGTTCCTGAGGTTAATGAAGAGAAAATCTTCATTAGCCCAACGTTACTATTATAAACTCACATAATTCACACATAATTACTCTTAAAAATACGGCGCAAACATCTGATAGAGTCTTGTGATAATATCAGATTCAAGGATTAATCATCTTTCTAAGAATTTATTGCAGCATAACAATGCAGAATGCATTAAATACTTTAAAATTACGAGGTACATTTCAGGAAAAAAGTCGTATTTATTTTGATAAAATATGTAAAATATTTTTAAATTTTGTGTTTACTCTGCTACTTTAACTAAAAGTTCAAAATTTCCAAATTAAAATGGAAAACTTTTTATTATGTACATTTTTTGATATTTGCAATCAATCAAAAAAATGATTTTTTTAAAACTAAATATATTTACATGTCATTCTCAGGCATATATTTGGAAAACTTTGGAAGCTGATCCATTATTTCATCGTTCCATGTCGGAAGACTTAAGATGGCAAGAGAAGCATCATATTACTTACAAAAGATTAAAGAGTCTTCTGTCATATGACTTTTTACCACCGGAGCTTCTTGCTGAAAAATTACATTTCTCCCTTGCTGTATCTGATGCAATATCCATGTACGATCACAGTCTTGTTGTTAAGAAGGCTGTAGTTCAAGGTGTAAGTTTTTGTATTTTTTAATTTCAATATTATTTAAATGGAATTTTATTATTATTCTAAATAGATATTTATCACTTATATAGAATTCAAATAAGATCAACAAAGGAAAATTAAATTTCTATAATAAGTTTTTCATCTACATATTATAAAATGCAAATTTCTATGTTAAAGTATTGATTAGTGATCATTTGAAAGATTTTTTAAGTTACAAAGCATTTTGAATTTTTTTATATTTTCACAATTATGACAATACCACCAAAGAAACCACCAATTTTGTTTACTACATTCATTAATTTTGTTAACTGCTTTTTGATAAAAAAAAGTCGGAAACTCTTGCGATGTTTAGCTCGAATTCAAGACCCATTACGTATTTTAGTGTCATATTCTGAATGAATTCCAATTTTGCAAAAAGTATCATAAATTATTTTTCTCCCACGTTTCATCGCTTTTATTTTAATTCTTAAAATGAGAATAGGTTTTGAACATTAGTAAAAATTATTAAACGGAAAAGTCTTGGTCATTTGCTAGAAACAATAAAATTTTAATGAATGCAAAATAAATGTTTTTTTATTTGGTCTCATTTATCAAGAATGTTATGTTCCTCATTTTATTGGTTAACGATGACTAACAGCATTCCTTATACTTCATTACCAAAGAAGAGCCGAGGTCTTGAAAATAATGCATAATAGCCAATTTTTTAAAATAATATACACTGTTAACTATTAAAATTGCTACACTGTGAAGGAGATCCGCAATAAAGGTGGAATTTGCAAGAAAGTTACAACATGCTAAGATATGCAAATCATTGATATTTCAGCTTAACTATTTAAAGCATCCGTACACCTTTAAAACGTCCTTTTTGTCAAAAATCTCAATTTTCTAATTTTAAAGTCAGTTTATTATTTAAACTTTTTTCTCTCTAATAGTGTTTGAATTTTACTTATACCTTATTTAGAGCTTAAGTTATAGGGATTTGAATTTTACTCAGTAACATTTGAAAGTTTGTTTTTGATTTTTCTCAAAATGAGTTTTCTCGATATATTTACTTATGGCAATGTAGCTATCAGAAAAAGTTAGGAACCAAATTAATTTAAATTTTTCAAATATCTTCCTTATACAGTTTTTAAGAACCCCTACTACTTCATGGTTGTAAAATTGATATGTTTTTAGGAACAAAGGTGAAAATCATGTTTTGTTATAACCTTTTTTTTTTTTTATTTTTCATTGTTAATTGACTCAAAACACAATAAAAATTGTAATAATATGATTTACATCGTGAAAGTAGTACTTGCCCCAAAAATGATATGATGAATAATATAAAATTTGCAGAATAATGATATTTTTGTTTACTTTTGAGTCATGAGCATCATTCTGATAATCAATTTATGTACTATTTTCACCATGTTTTCTACTCCAATTTTTTTAAATTAAAAGCAGGTTATTAAACGTATTTTGCATAGTTTTAAGTTGTATTTTATCATTAAAAAATATTTTGATAGCAAATATCATTGTTTTTTAAAAACTTTTCTCCGAAGGTGTACGGATACATTAAACAACGTTAACAATTTACAGTTTGTATAAAATGGAAGATTGTACATAATTTTTTCCGAAGTCGAATTGAGAACATTGGTTGTTTATGTGAAGACCGTGTTATGCCTCATGTAAGAAGAAGGAAATGCTACCAACATGTGTCAAAATTCGACCATGATTGGAGTGCTTACAGGGAATGTGGCTTATTGTTCATCAATATTGTTGCTCATGTTGGTCGTGGTCCTATGACTTCCATGCGAATATGGAATCAATGGATTCAAGGGGCAATACAGAATGATATCCAGGATCTCCGCAGCGTCCGGCCACTGACTCTCGTAAGAATACCTCTTGTTCGCATAGCTGGTACTTTGGAAAGTTTGTGATGCACGGATATTCGCTGTTTCCTCTTCACTAACATCGGAGAATTTTTATTATTTGAATTACATACAATTACAACTAGTTGCTAAATAAATGGAGCGTGATTAGGTAAATTAAATAAAGATAGTAAGTATTACGAATTGAATTAGGGATTATAATATATAAGCGAAAAAGAATCGAAAGGAAAGAGAAGGGAGATAGACGATAACGACAAGCCAATATATAAGTGTAGATTGGATTGGGTCACTCTAATAAATTGTTTAGGTTGAATTGAATTCTAGTTAAAGTACTAATATTCGAATCTGCTGTAATCGGGAAGTGCTTGAATTAGAACGAGTAATTTAGTACTTTAAGATTTTATTACTTGTATATAAACTAGAATTAACTGAGATAAAAGGGATTCCAGAGACAGTGGTTTTGCTTATTCTTTGATCGATAACCAACTGTGCTTTCTCTAACGTATGTGCAATAGAAGTTTTGAACTTATTGACTATTAAATTAGTCTTTAGGATGACTCTCGAGTTAAATAAAAAAGGACGGCCGTTAGATGTTGCTTTTACACTTTTGACGTGTTAAGGTCTGAAGCAGTGCCCTACCTTCTAGGACTATGTAACGCTTTTTTTCAGCAAAAAAATGCTTGAATGCATGCTACCAATGCTACTATGACCTGCTTCGATATAGAGAGTGTTCGACTGATGCCCTGTTCGGCATGTTCACCAAATCTGTCACCCATTAAGAAAATATGGTCAAGAGTTGCCTAGAAACTAACCTCTAGTAGTTAGCAGTTAGTACTTTTGTGGTATGCGTGTGCTTGAATGTTGCGTGTTGTAAGCATGTTTTTATATATCCCTTTAAAATATTATTGTGTTATATATCCGCCTGCTGTAAACCGAACCTAATAAAAGAAGAATGTTCTGCAAACCTTCTAATCTTCATTAAAAAGATTCCACGCACTCATGCCACGCGCTACACATTACTTGTATATATTATGCATAACCTTGTTAAATTATTATCAGCACGAAGCAGGATTCTAGTGTTAAAAAATTTTCCTCCCATTTTTATTGTGTTCATCACTCTTTTAATGTTAATAGATATCCCTTGATTTTAAATAGATTGAAGTTGGGATAACGGAACGTCACAAAAAGTACTTTTAAAACGCAAAAACCAAAAATTCTGTTTTATATTATTATAAACATAACGCTCTTATAATAATTTAAAGCGATGAATGAATTCGCTTTTTTACAAAGGTAAAAAAATTATGATTGATTCTCATTTCTTTTCAGTATATTACTTATTCCTTGAAAAGCGCTGGTACTTCAAGGCATATGAAACACATAGAGCCTTTCATGAAGAATGAAGTACGTATATTATAAATATTAATATGGAGTCTTTAAGACATTTTCAGTTCTTATTAAAGTGTGTTATTTTTGTGAGCAAAAACATTTTTCTTATTGATTAGCATAATTATTTTCATTCTGAAAAAGAAGAGCTTAAATTTCTGTATTAACGAAGCGAATAAACCTTTCTAGTGTTTTCTTTTAAAAAATGTTCAGTTTTTTTCGATAAATATATCTTCATCTATTGCTATTTAGAGAAGTAAATATTAATTTCCCAAATTTAAAGATAATACCTTTAGCACGATGAAAAAAAAAATTGTGATAATTAATTCCAGACATTCAAAGTCCATTAAAATTTTAATCATGACATCTATTTATCTTTCGATACCACACACACAAAAAAAGTAAAAGTTGCTGCGATATTATGCTTTATTTTCCAAACAATTTTGATTGAAACGAAAATATTCGTTGCTGCAGTCAATTTAATTGTTTTATTCTTGAAAACAATTGCCAGCATTTTCTTTATTACTTAGCCGTATGGTTCTTCTAATAAAATCCTGCACTTCACCTCTCTGCCACTAGGCAGACAAGATTCACACACTTTATTTCATGCCTTCTATTTCAAATGAATAATCTATACTATCAATACAAAATAGTATTGATAGTCTATTAGCTTTATTACTTTTTGTAATTTAAGTTTTTTCGTGTGTTTGACATTTTATTTCAGTGTACTATATTAAATTTTATTCAATAAGAATATATTCATGCATATGAGCATTACGTGGATGTATATGATTCATCAGATAGTTATCAGCATACAGTCTTTATTTTAAAACATTTTTATGTATTTCACTTGGTGTCATCAAATTTTCGATCGTTATTTTAACCAACTTCCCATCAAGCTAGAGTTTTGAAATCGTTCTTACTCGCCTAACAATGCAATATTTAGACATTTGCGACAAGTTTTAACTAATATTTTCTTTAATAATGCAGTTTAGCCCAACCACTTGGCGCGATTTCGAGACTCGACATCTGTTCTCACTGCAGTTTCTTGCTCGTTTGGAAGTTGATCCAGAATGGCCATGGAATATCCTCTGGATAGACGAAGCACACTTTCATTTGGACGGATCGGTGAATACTCACAACTGCCGAATTAGGGAAACAGACAAGCTGCATTCCACCTTACAAGTTCCGCTACACTCACCAAAAGTAACGGTGTGGGTTTTCCGCGTCTTTTATTCTTGGCCCGTATTTTTTCGAGGAATTAGGTCCTGGAGGTCCAGTAACATGTTCTATCATTCTACAGCGATATGCATCGTTATTAAGGAATAAAATTATTCCGGATCTGCAAGCACGTCAGTGCCTTTCACGCATAATTTTTATGCAAGATGGAGCTTCTCCACACATTACACGTTGTGTTAAGGACGTTCTCAAACATCACTTCACAGAAGAACGTGTGATCAGCCGCCAATTTCGTCATCTGTGGCCTCCCCGATCGCCTGACCGCAATCCATGCGATTTTTGGCTTTGGGGCCATTTAAAACAGCTGGTAAGTTGTGATCAACCAAGAACTTTACCTGATCTCAAAGACAGTATTTCACGACATGTTCTTAACATTTCCCAGAACGCATTGCGGTCAACGGTGGAACATGCTATCTTACGATTTCAAATAGTAGCTGAAAATGATGATCATCATGTTGAGCATTTATTGTTGTAACAAAATTTGTAAACTGTTATAAATGTATGCTAAATATGATCTTCATTAAAAATGCCCTCTAGTGGAGAAATTTTGAACTAATTTTTTTATTCGCTCAAACAAATTCCCATCCCTTCTTTATGTCGTACACAGAATTTTACAACTTTCTGAACAATAGTTTCATCTGTACACAATTTTGAAGTAGGATCGTGTTTAATTATGGACTACATGTATATATATATATATATATATATATATATATATATATATATATATATATATATATGTGTGTGTGTGTGTGTGTGTGTGTGTGTGTGCAGTGGCGTACCAAGGAAATAATTTTGGTGATTGCACATCGTTATTGCCGTGACAGGAGCAATTTTTTAGTTCAGAATAACCACTAGGTAAAAAGTAAATAACGATGCGCTGTATCAACCCTGTTTCTTCTATTAAAACTTTTCAAATATTTATTTGATCTTATGAAATTATAAAAATATAAGAAGTAAAGATCATTTAAGAAAAACAATTAAGACATCATTAAAATCAAATTTGCATTTTGGGCGGGTGCCTTTTTTTGGGGATGCATCTCTCCCCCTCCAACTTCATATACAAACAATGAACCAGAAGTACTCTTTCAGAGACAGCAAATTACTTTTATTCTTTTCTCAGGAATCAGTTCAGTTGAATTCCTTTTTCCTCCTCGTGTTGAAAAAAAATTATGCACAAAGAGAAAAAAAAGTTATTACATTTAAAATCTAGAAAATAATTTATATAATAGCATAATAAGAGAATTATTCTGAAATATTTCGATTTCGAGGGAAAATCTAGGGGAGGGGGTGCATATGTTCTTTGCACACTCACCTCGACTACGCTACTGTGTGTGTGTAACAATGAACATCTATACAACGTAGAATACTGAAGGTTGAAACTATTTTAAGCTTGTTAACAATACATCCAAAATCTATTTTCAAACTTATATTTAAGAAACTTTTAGCAATGTTTAAAATGCATATCAAAACTTATTTTTATGAAATAAATTTTAGCATAAAAGAAGATTAATTAAATTTCAAATGCAAACTTTTTCCATTTTTGGAATATCACAAAAATTGTAATTATTGATAATCTCTTTAAATTAACTATATTTTAATACATTATTTAATATACCAGCTTATAAAACTGTTTTGTATAGAGCATTGAAGGTTGTTTTTATTTCTTTTAAATATTTATACACCAAAGTTGATCTGTCATTACATGTCAGATAGTTTGTTAACCTTTCTCTCATTATATTGATATGTTATTACTAAATATGACAGAAATGGATCGTAAAACTTATTTCCTTTTTCAAAAAAAAAATCTTTTTAAATACTTACTGTACTTTTAATAAAAATACTTTAAAATACTTCTAAATACTATTTAAAAAAGTATTTAAATAATATTTAAAAAAGTATTTAAATAATATTTAAAAAAGTATTTAAATAATATTTAAAAAAGTATTTAAATA
>BMAW01085892.1:115232-168211 GCA_019974015.1 Nephila pilipes
AATATTTAAAAAAGTATTTAAATAATATTTAAAAAAGTATTTAAATACTATTTAATTACTTTTAAAAACGTCTTTTCGACATTTTTGAACCTTTGCGTTGTTTTCATACGATTATGTTTCAGTTAACATTATTATTAAAATAATAAATAAATTTTCATAAATTAGAAAATTAACTCGCATTTCTTTGAAAGTATTATTTATATTTATTAAGCATACTGGATGCTTTGCGCTGACTGAATTCAGCCACGGGACTAATACAAAAGGAATGCGCACTGAAGCCAGATACGATCCTATCACTCAGGTAATTTATTCAAAAAACCCATTTCTTTACAATTTATTTACCTTATAATTTAATATCCTCTCTATGAATTAGATATCTTCTTACATATTAAATTAAAAGGCATTTTCGAAAATGACTGAAGTGTTGTGTAAAGCTCTAAGATTTTTCTAAATTATAATGTGAGAGTAATATCAAGAAATAAGTATGAATATACAAGTCTGAGAAAAATTTGATTCCTGAAAAAATACTTATCAGCAGAAAACATGTATAATTTATCTTTATATTGATTTCAAAAATTTTGATAAGAAAACAAATAGGTAATGTAAGAAATAAGTATGCCGCAATACAATTCAATAGTGCGAACTTGCGATACTTATTGAAAGATTTATCATAAATCAGAAGAAAAAAAAACTTTCATCCTTTTACTCGCTATAAAATGTTTTAACCACATTTTAACAACCAATCAGTTAATTTTAATCAGTTAAAGCAGAATTTGCTAACAGAAAGAGAAAAAAGTAATTTTGTCATTTTAAATATTCTGATGCAAGTAATCCTGTTCAGTTCTCAATACCATGTTCAAAATTATGCCGTTTGTTTTATTTGCTTCTGAGTAACTGCATATTGATGGAATATTACATTAAATCACAAGAAATCTTTCTTTTCTTAGGAATTTGTCCTACATAGTCCAGATTTTGAAGCGGGAAAAGCATGGGCTGGAAATCTTGGTCAGTTAGCCACTCATGGTATTATTTGGGCTCAATTATATACGCCTGATGGCCAGTGTCACGGCTTGCATTGTTTCTTTGTACCAATTCGAGATCCCAAGACATTATTGCCTTACAAAGGTATTCTAATTGGTAACCTAGGCCCAAAATTAGGCTTAAATGGACTTGACAATGGGTATACTTCATTTTTTTTTTTTTTTTTTTTTTTTTTTTCTTAATGAAATTTTTTAAATTGATAAAATCAAGCTTATGCAGATATGATCAAAATAAACTAATTTTTAAATAACTAAAAATCATTTATATATTTTAATTCTTTTAATATATCTACTGCAGCATAACTTGCATTTAAGGAACTTAGTTTTAACTATACATAATTCCGAATAACTGAAGAATATATTCTAAGTGTGACGTTAACAAACAAGCACCTAGAAGATGTCTTGCTTGAGATAATGTAGAGCTCTTAATTTCTCTTCTGATTGATAATCGAGATTATTGTATCAACAGCTAATTTGAATAGCATGTTGTGTTTCTAGAACCGTAAATGTTTTTGAGGCAAAGTTGTATGGCAAATATTGTTCGCCTCGCGATGTATTATCATCCATCTTCTTGTTGTAAGACGTTGCAGATATAATGTATAAATAGATATTAGATGAGTTCAAACAAATGAGAAGTTGAGCTCTTGTTACGACTCCCGTCTACCGGTCATTTTGATTTCGTCAGCTTAATGTTAATCCTATGTAATCTATTTAAACTATTTGAATGCAATAAAGTGCATCTGAAAGAGCGAAAAATAATGAAGGCTTCTGTAGAATTACATTCTCCGTCCGATTTTTGAAAATATTTTTATGCCTATGTTAATGATTCGTTTGCGAGTTTTCCTGCCTTTAAAATATTTTTAAAAATCGGGGAAAAAAGTTTAATTTTACAGAAGTATTTATTATTTTTCAGATGCACTTTTTATTGCATTCAAATAGATCATATAGTACAGATATGAGAGTAAATGTAGAAATTCCATAGGATTAACATTACTCCACGAAATCAATATGGCGAGTAGACAAGAGCCTTAATAGGGTGTAATTTATATTCGTTTCAGTAACTTCTACTTTTGTAATGACTAAAATGTAAGCCTACTTTTAACTAAAAACATGAATGAATGGAAATATTAATTAATTGTCCGTTCATATTCCTATTATATTTTGTAGCTATATAAACATTACCGATTGTATAAAAATCTTCCCAAACTTTAGTACAAATCTTTTTTCACGTTCAATGTTTGTATCATTTTGTGCTATCATATCCACATTACTTTGAACAAACTATTGTACTTAAAATACAAACTTGCATTTATTTATCCTTTTAAATTGCGGTTTATTTATTTATTTAATTTTTGGAATTTGTCTACTCAATAGCTTCATTTACTTTTTATATTATCATTTTTTATTTAAATTGCTTATATTTTATAAGTCTATTGATACGTTGTAATAATATAAGCATGTATCTGAAAACTTCTTCTGTTTCGAAAGTTTATAAACGCAATTATCAAAACCTTGAACCTTATTCTATAATTTTATACTAAATCCTTTAAAATTAAGTATAATCATATGTTAATGAAAAATATCAATTACTGTCATGTAATTCACATTTTTTTCTCAAAGATCCCGAAAAATGCTTTCAAAGGTGAAAACCCTCAAAATAGGGAAATTAATGTTATGATTTATTAAAAATGAATAGTACCAAAATTTATTGTAATTAAAGTTTTGGTTTAGTTTCCATCAATGAATCTATTTTAAAAATATTTTCGACATTTAATTTGATTAAGTTTCTTGATTTTTTTTTTTTTTTTTGGAAACATTTAGGTAAGTATTTTATGTGCTTCCATTTTCAGTTTCGTTATATTCAACCAGTACAGAATACCACGTGAAAATTTGCTGAATAAAGATGGTGACATACAACCTGACGGGAAATACGTTTCTTCAAAGGTAAAAATTAATTTTTAGAACCTTATATAATTCGTAGAGTTAAGCAATTATTATTTTACTACTAACATTTAAAACTAGTGACTACAACTAACACATCAATCAATAACTCCCGAGACTAACATTGAAAACAACATTTTTTTTGCAAAATTTTTTTTTATTCATCAACATTTCACCTTTTGTTAATCACCTTTTAGATTGATACAATCTTCAACGTTTTCAATTTTTCAATTTTTTTTTTTTTCATGAAATCTGAGGTGAGTAATGCGATAAACAGCTTTCTGGATCATCGACTCGTTGCTGTTTTGTTCATCGAAAACAATCGACGGCACCCATTGGAAAAACCTTTTTCATGCTCAATTTTCATGAAGGATAGTAAATACACTTCCATTGATATCATGTGCATCTCAGCAATCTGCAGGACTTCACTTTAGATCTTCATTATAATTTTTCACTTCACTCACATTTCCCGTGTAACGGCTACAGGTCTACCCGGGCGTTCGCGTCATTGTGTCGGTACGACCACGTTTAAACTCGGCAAACACCGACAAATCGTTGCTTTTGATGGACAAGTCCGGGTAACATTTTTCAATCCATTGTTCCGCTTGCACGTGTTTTACCCATTAAAAACGATGTTTATCAGAACACGAAACTTGTTTTTCCATTTTAAACAAACTGACTTTACTCAACCTCGATAACTCTAGCTTTTCTGGTCCGATCGACTTATGAACGTTTCGCAAGGTTAGTACTTCTAGAATGACAGCCGTTACTGGTTTACAGCCCATCTCTGCGGTAGTTCGAGTTATTGATTGACTGTGTTGACATTAGAGTTTGGGCTAACCTACTTCGTATCCTCTAACATTCTCTCTATGTCCTCAAATTTCCACATACTGAAAACACTGATCCAAATAGCTAATCATCATCTTAAGTCGTTCTTATCATTACACGAGTTTCATAGAAGTTTTGTCACTTTTAAAATAAAATTTATCGCATTCCAAAATATAATTTTTATTATAACTGTAGAAATCAGATGACACCGAAACTTAGTATTGTGACAAAAACTCGTTACAAAACGATTCAACTTGTCAACAGCAAATTCAGAAGGTTTTGAATTTTATTAGCAGCTTACAGATGATTCGCATTACGATTTTATTAATCCTTATCTTAAAATATCTACCCACATTATGTAACTTTTTAAATAAGCATGTGTACTGAATAGAGATGTTGACCATGACGTATTGAGCTGTACAATCTCATCCTCATGTACTACGTGTACTTCCCATTAAATCGCATGCAGTAAGAATAGACAATTACGTAAAATTTATTCTTCTATTCGAAGTAAGTACTGAATCTTTATTCAATTAAAGCATCAGAAAATTTTTAGCCATTATAATTTTCATCGTTTAGAAATCAAATTTTGAACAAAACCACTGCGAATCTTGACTATAAAAAAATCTCACAGATCCATTAGCCAGCTGAAATAGAAAAAGAATCGATGAAATAGTTGATAAACAATAAAAAATGTAAACTTATGTGTTATAATCAATCCATTTACATGGATATGATTCCTGAAGAAACCATGAAAATTATTATTAGAACTGAAGAACTCTTTAAAATAAGAATATTTTCCTATTATTAAATTCATTTACTTACAGGTTATAAAGGTTTCATTCAGAATTTTAAAAACTTTTGTGTTAAAACACATTATTCACAAAAATTGTCATTATCTATGTAAATCATTAGACCCCTTTTCTATTTTGAATCTTTTTTCCTGCAGCTTTGAATTGATTACTGAATTACTAAGTATCTGTATTCGTGATGGTGGAAACATTTACTAACGTCCTCGATTAGCAACCGCTTGATCCTTTCGCCATCATGTGATAACAGGTATATTGCGCGCATGCAGTGATATATTGTTTCTTCAAGTCAGAAACCTATCATAACAAATCTGGTCGCTGTCATAATAATTAATGTTCTACGTACCATCTGGTGCTGTTTGTTGCACAATGGAATTATCCTTTGGGTGTTCATATGCTACCTTTGTCTTGAAACCCAGCACTAATTTGACTATATGATGCTGCATTAAATGGTGGAGCATGAGAGAAAGATGGCAATGACTTGTTCTTTACAAGCGATTTATACTTCTTATCAAAGCTAATGGCTCGATAAGTCTTGAGACATCGTAGAAAGAGGCTGCAACTGTTGCCATGTGCATCACCATACTGGTTCTGCTTACTGTTATTGAATGGTTTAGAGAACACGCTCGCATTCTGTATGACGTATCACCACTGCTACAATGACAAACGCTATATATTCAGAGATTTTCGAACCTTTTTCCTCCTACTGCTTGTAGCTGCAGGCTTTCGAACAGGGCAATGCGAGACCAAACGGTGATACACAATGTTCAAGACTCTTCTGCCCACAGAAATAAATTGCTGCTTTGGCCTGCCTGTTTTTCAAGAGTTCCCTATGCCACATCATTTGTTGAGGGATTGAATAAGACTGTGGTCCGGTGCTATCACTCCTGCTGGTACACCAGATCAACTTTGAAGCAATGTGTGGAGACTCAAGCATAATAGCTCACAGAACACATCCAAAGCCTCTTCTCCGATAGTAGCTATATCTCGACTATTGTCAGGCTCGAGCTACAAATAAAATAATGATTTTCTATCCTCCTCACACCTGCAGAAACCTATATTTTTCAGTTATTTCACTTTTATATTGATTGTTATACCTGACAATTTGGCTGATAACTCTTGTCCTACTTGGTTATACATTGTAGATGCAACAGTGTATGTATTCTACAAAACTAAATATTGGTCTGCGCCAAAAATCATCATATAGTAGTAATACTTAGGTTCAGGGACCAAGCGTATTAAGTTAATCCGCGACGCAAGTATTAATGTATTAAATCAATTGAGGAATAAATTTGAGAAAAATATGAAACAAAGTACACACACACACACACATATATATAAACTGCTGTTTGTAGAAAATACCTTCATGAAGGAATCATCAGAATCAAATGAAATTCGCAGCAAATGTCAATTATAGGATATTATTATGCAAATTAATAAGGTTTCAGAGCCATCGCGCGTGAGCGGCGCGCGCAGCCCTCTGAATTGATGCTGAAAGCGTATAAATAAGTGCTGTAGCGGGACGTTGAAAAAAGTCTATGATTATTTGTTGAAGGTAGCAAACGTTTGAGTGAGACCCTGGGTAGCTCCGACGGAAGAATAAGAAATTCAAGCAACTTACGGAGTTTTGAACGAGGATAATCGGCCTTCGAGAAGGAGGATTTTCCTATCGCGCAACTCTTTGCTGTACAGCGGAACAGTTCGATGCGAGTTTGGAAGCAGTGGACCGACGGCACGAACAACTCAACAGGCACTGGACGACAGAGAAGGTGACGTCAGGCGCGATGATCGACCTCGCATGGCGGTGAATGATCCGCACAGCTTCACTCAGGCAGCTGGCAGCACGTTCTAGTCCTACTGCTACAGGTGTACAATTGTCGGCTTCGTCAATTCGTCGTCGTCGCCGTGGATTGCGTGCAAAGTGCCTTTATACAGGATTCCCCTCGGCAGATCATCGACAGCTGCGTCGGCAGTGGGCTCTTGAACTTTGAGAGACAGGCAGTTGGCACCAAGTTGTCTTTCAGATGAATCACGCTTCGAATTTGTGGACCCGCGATGGCCGTGTTCCGTGGTGGAGCGTTGTAGGTCAGCGCTGCCTTCCTGATATTGAACGACATAGTGGTCGAACACCCGGGAGTTATAGTCCTGGGGTGCGGAATTTCGTATCATGGACGTCAATTTGATACGAATTGAGGGTAATCTCAATACTTAGGCCTCCGTGAAGTGCTACAGCCCGAAGTCGTTCCTTTTCCTTTAAGGCATCCCTGGAGCTATCTTTCAGCAGGATAATGCACGCCCACATGTTGCCGGACTGTTCGAGACTTCTGTTCACAGCACAACGCGTACAACTTCTTCCTTGGCCTGTGCTTATTCACCGGATATGTCGCCTATTGAGCAGTGTGGGATATGGTTGGTCGGCGTCTCGCTCGTGCGTCCTGCAGTTTCCAAAGAACGAACTTTGGTTGCGCATACAAGCGATATGGAATTCTCTTCCTCAAGCAGATATTCAACATCTGTTTGACTCCATGCACGTCGTATACTTATTGCAGCGCATGGTGGCTGCACCAAATACTGATTTCGGACACTAATTTGTTTCTTTGTTTTGAAAATTTCATCCATTTATTTGTATCGAGTACAAGTCGTTTCTGCATTGTTCATTTGATTCTGATGATTCTTTCAGCGGTGTTGCATTTTCTACAAACAGCAGTATATATATATATATATATATATATATATATATATATATCTATATATATATATATATATATAGGATTTAACACTTAAGATTAAAAAAGCTTTGTTAAAATTGTGAGCAATTTTGTCTTACCTTTATAAAGTATAAATAAGCGTGAAAATCATAATAAAATCGATTAAGTCATTGTCAATCGAAGACAAAAATCTTAGACAATATTGTTTTTTTATTAATAGAATTTTAGCATAAGCATTCACGGCATTGGATACCCAAGGAAAAAAAATAAGTTTCAAAACTCTTAAAGATTTAGCCTCCACGAATAAAAATTGCGGAAATTTCTTAACAACTCAGTATAAATAAAAAAAAAATTAAAAATTACATGACCCAAAAGCTTTGAAATTTATTTCTTTTTTTGTTTAATAAATCAGTGATATGTAAATTTTGCAAGTTACATGATAAATAGGAAGTATAAAAGTCATTGCAACATCTTAGCATTTAAATTTTAAATGCCAGAAGCTAGACAAATTAGTCCTGACAAAGTTATTGAATAATGGAAATTAAAATCAGAAAGAAGTTCTATTTCTGATATTACATCAATTTTGAATATGTCGAAATATAACATTTATCGAATAGTATCGAGATCAGAAAAATATGAAGCTAATACTCTAATTATAAGACTGCGAGTGACTAGCAGAAAGAACGACAGAAGAATTAAAAGGCTGAAGGCTTTGCAGGGGGAAAATGTCCATAAAGACAATTTCAAAATGTAACAAACCTTCATGTGTCAAAGAATATAGTTCTTAGGAGAATAAAAGAATGTAAAACACTAATTTATTGGAAAATACAAAGAACTTAACACACACGTCAAATATCTCAAAGATTGAAATAGTTTCGTGATCATACTTGTATGTTCTCTGGTGACAAAAAGGTATTTGGTTATTTTAAGTGACAAAAATAAATGGAATTTTGATGGACCTTTGGCTGATTTAATTATTGGCACGATTTGCAAGAGGAACCATGTCCTTTTTTCGGCTGGTAGCAGGAGGGTGACGGAGTCAGGGCTAGGGTTCCTGTGGCTTCAGTGAAAAAATATTTTTACACTTCCTCAGTAACCGCCAAACATCAAATAGTTATATTATATTAGAAAATGGTTTTCCACCATTTTCTGAAATATTAAGCGGTCCACAGTGATAAATTTAGTAGAATGTCTCCTTCTATATGTCCAACGCAGTGAAACAATGGTTTCGCTCCCACCACATTTCTGTGTTGAGTTGACCAGCTTGCTTCCATAGTCTTAATCCTGTGCAGAATATCTAAAGAATACTTATCCGTCAAATATACGCTAATTGGTAGTTTTGTAATATCACGAAATTAAAATCTGTTATGCAAATCATGGTATAACCTTGACCAAGATATCATACAAAAGTTAATTTTTTCAATAAAGGAAAGCATTTTTAGGGTCGTAAGAAATGAAAGAAATGACGTAACTACTTCTTTCTAAACTTTTCTTTTTTTTTTTTAAACCTCAGATTTATCTAAACTTTTGAGACACAATGTATTTCATTTTTTTTTTTTTATTATTTATAAAATATTTTATGTTGTTAACTATGATTTGTTACGGTTACAAACAAAAAGGTGTGTGAAATAAAGCTTTATTTGGTTCTGTAATCATACACGTAATTTTTAAGTCATGGGCCTTTTTTGTACATTTTCTAAACTTTTGGCTGCAGTATATGTTACAGTATGCTTCAATGAATAATTTCTTTTATAAAAGTTGGCAAAATGCTAGATATTTCCAACACGTTCACAAAGTACTTGACATTTGAACTACATATAAAAATGAGTAATAAAAAGTATTCCTACAGAATGTTAATATTTTAATATTTTAGGCAGAGAATGTAAGGTTCAGTGATTCTATGAAAGCCTTATCTCTTGGACGTGTAAAGATTGCCATGATATGTGTAAATTTCTTGAGGCTTAGCTTACCGATAGCTGTACGCTATTCGGCTTTAAGAAGACAATTCGGGTCAAATCCGTTAGAGGAGTCTCCAGTTTTAGAGTATCAACTTCAGGTGAGAATTATTTATCAATATTCTTCAAAAAATATCGCAAACTCGCACTTAAAAAACCAATTATTTCAGATTTAGAATATGGTTAGGATTTATTCTGTTGAAAGAATTATTTTATAGAGATTTTATTTATTGAATTGCGCAATATGAATTATTTATTTATAGAAGCTTTTTTTTTATTATGAAATAAATACTTCCGATGAGATGAAGTTACTGAAAGTAGTTAAGCAATTAAACTTCAAACATAATGCTTTTTGTTACGCATTTTTTTATAATATAAATTACAACCTCTTAAATACATTTAGAAATTTGTAAACTCTTTATTGTTATTTCAGATTTTCTTATTATAATTATATAAATTTTGTTAAAAAAATTTTATTAAATAATTTCTTGATTTTTATTTAGTAGATTGATTTTTCATTCAAAAATAATTATTTTGCTTTACAGCAATGGAGACTTTTGCCTTATGTTGCCGCAACATATGTTTGCTACAATTTTGCACGAGACTTCGAACGAGATGTGATTCAGTATTTCCTTGGAAATATGATGAGTGATGATAAACCATCTGATATGGTAACCAAATACCCTTTCTTGTTTTAATTTAGCAAGACTATTTAAATATTAAAATGTGGTTGATTATTTTCTTGGAGTTATGATCAATGATGATAAATGTTCTGATATGATTAGTAAATATCCCTGAAAATTAAGTATAAATTTTCATAAAGACATGAAGAATACTCAAATAAACATTTTTAAACTAAAATTAAGTATAATTTTTTTAAAAAAATTATGCTATGCAGAAGAATGTTGATTGTAAAAGCAAAAAAATTATGTTTAATAAAATACCTAGTCATCCGAATCGGAAGATACAAATTATTGTTTGTAAATAAAGAATAGCTAGTTGCAAATCTAGGTATGGTATTTAACAAGGATAGAAAAAAATAACATAATATATTATTTCATGCTCTATTAATATTTTAAAAATTACAATTAATAATAAAGGATAAAACACTTTTCATTTAAAAAGTAATAATAAAAACAATATCTGTAATAAAAATATTAAACCGAGAACAATGAACAAATGAAATTACATTTTCTTAAATTGTATTACGTTTCTTCACTATATTAGAAACAAAAATATGAAATGAATCCCTAAAGTGAAATTTATGAACTATATTTGATTATTTATTTTGATGTGGATGGACTCTTAATGAAAAAACAACATTTCATGACGTTCGCTTTCAAGAATTAAAACAATGTTCCCCTCTCTGATTTTGAGAAAACTTTTGAAAATATATATACTACATATACATAAAAGTTCAAAAATAAGAGGTTTATCTTTTTTTACAAAAACTATTGAATCAAAGGTATTAATTATGCCGCCGAAGAAATATACAACTATTTTTCGGCGATTACGTAAGCGTACATGTGTGTGTCTGCGGAGCTCTGATTGCGAACGGAGTATAAGGGCACCAAGGTTTGTCGGCGATTTGTGTGCTCTCACTCCTCTCTGACATTCGTTGTGTTTCTCGCAAGAGTTGGGTTAATTTTATTAAGTATCACGTAAAATGAGTAGCCACGAACGTATAGATAACAGAGTGAATTGGAGAAGTGTCAGAAGATTGAAGGTAGGCCAGTCACATGTGTAGGTAGCTACAGAACTCAATATAACGTCCAGTGTCGTCTGTAATTTGTGGAAACAGTTTCAGATTATTGTACCCATGTCAAGAAGACCTGAACAAGGACGACCAAGATCCATAATGATGAGTTTTAGTTTAGTTTAGTTTTTATTAACGTTGCACTAGAAGCAACACGAGGGTTATTGGCGACGGACCTCGTAATTTTGAACCACGGTCAAGTGACGTCCATAATGATGAATAAGGATTATTAGCTACTTTCAAAGTGGCGACACAGAACTGCTACAACTTCACACACAGCGCTCAGATTAGCTGTATGTTGCCATTAGAACCTACGGTTGTCCAACGATTTCATGAAACAGTACTTGAAATACAACGCTTGAAATAAGTATTGGTCCGTAAAAGTAATCTGGAATGCTTCCACTCCAACACTGTTGACTTTCGATGTCATATACACTTCAGTCATTTTTATCGATTCGTACCCCTTCTTCAATTTCAACTTGAGAAATGAATAATAATGTCCAAGAAGACAGATCTAGTGAGTGCAGGGAGTGGTTGATGAATATATCTTGCCATCTTATCAAAATATGCTGTATATGATGGGATTTGTGAGACAGTTCATTGTAGTGCAATACTCGAGAACAATTCATAACATCGTCACCGTACACAGATTTAATTGTTTAATATGATTCTGTGGCCTATTTTCTCAGTTTTTAAAACAAAATTTGATATTTGTTTACTGTTCCATTTTTTCCTCCTTTCGATTACAATAGTGCTCACAAAGGGGTACTGCAAAGTCGGAACTAGTCAGAAATGAACAGAACTTTTTTATAAGCATAGCTGAAAGTTGTTCCAATATCATCCCGTCTGTTTCTTGAAGATAGGACCATTTGTACATTTTCACGAATCGGTGAGCTGGAACATTTTAAATATACGGTGTATATATCATTACTATAGTTAGAATTAGTTTTAAAATTCTACAAATATATTTCTACACAGCATTAGTTAATTGTTTCGAATCCTGAAAATAAATGGCACTATCACTATTATATGATTTGACTTATTTGAATATTTTATGTAGTTATAAATAACTCTTCTCTAAATTTAAGCTCTCTCTCTCTCTCTCTCTATATATATATATATATATATATATATAGTAGGTGGATTCTGTGAACTTGTAAGCCACGCTATAATCAGTCCTACGCCGGATACAGGAATTTGATTTACTGTTAAATCCATCGTCAATTTTCTTAGTCTTAATTATTCACTACTTTGCACAATCAAGGCATTTTATATTTTACTCTTTCTTTATTTTTGTGTATATGTATGTGTATGTAATTTAACAATATTTAACAGTCTGCAACCTGTTATAACATTAATTATTTTATGTTATATCATTTTACTTTTCTTCAATATTTTGATTTTTCGACTTCTTTATCCCTTCAACTGGTAATTTTCGCATTTGTCATATTAATTTTCCCATTTTATTTACTTGCTTTTGGATATTTGTCTTTAGTATATAATATTTCCCTTTTTATAGTTAAATTTGTATTTTTTTATTTGTATTCATTTTTTTTTGTTTGCAGCGATTTTGTATATTTATATGGTTTGGTATATAAGATTTTATTCAATAGTATATCACACACACTCTGATTTCTTCTTTAATACATTATTTTATAATTATTGAGAGTTATTTCCTAATTTGTTTATGATTGTGATTCTTTGGTGTTTAATTACATTTATATTTTAAAATCATTTCCCTTATATCTAATTAATTTCTCAAATTAGTCTATATTTTAACTACCATAGTAATACGTTCATTATTATTTCGTGATCCCATTCTTTTTAATCTTTTAATTTATGCAATAACGCGATTTGAAAAAATCAAATAATATCAGCCTTTCCTACACTCTAGTCCCAACTATTCATTCATACTCCATATAAAATACCTAAAGATCCTACATTAACTACCATGTTATCTGTATAATCCTTAATTTAATTTCCCTGGAGAAACAAACCCGTAAAAACTCTTGACACCTCTAATCTAATTACCATATTAGGTGGACGCATGTTGCACTGGCTTCTACTCCCGTTCTATCTGCCTCCCTTTCGAGTGAATATTAATAAATTTGTAATTTTTTAAATTTAAGTTTCCTCTTTGAGCTATGATTGTTATGACTAAAGAACAACATAATGTTCTTTATTACAATCTAAAATACGTTTGCAAAAATTTTCTAAATTTTTCTTTTCATTCAAGTAAGGCGGTTAATGAAAATTATGAATATATTTATCAGGTTGAAAGAAAGATGTATATTCACGCTCTGAGTTGTTGTGGAAAAGCAGTTACAGGGTGGATTGCCAGAGATGCTATTCAAGAATGTCGAGAGGCTTGTGGAGGACATGGTTACCTGAAAGGTATACAGTTAATTACGGATAAATTTATTTATTAAATTTACAAAATGATTCATGATATCTTAAAATTCTTCTTAATTCTTAAAATTCTTTAAAATTCTTGAGAACGTAGTAAGATGATAAGTAATGTTAATACACATGCTTCGATCTATGCTTAGTCTTTATTTATTATTTTACAACGTTTTTCTGAATTTCACTTGGTGTGTGTGTGTGTCATCAAATTTTCGATCGTTAATGTAACCAACTTCCCATCAAGCTAGAGCTTTGAAATTTTGGGAATCGTTCGTACTTGCCTAACAATGCAATATTTAGACGTTTGCGACAAGTTTTAACTCATATTTTTTTAAATAATGCAGTTTAGCCCAATCACTTGGCGCAATTTGAATAATTGCCAAACTTGGCGAATTTTTTTTTTTTGGCTGAATGTTAAGTCCGCTTCGCGGACCAATTTAGCAACATTTGGCAAAATGCCGCCAAATAATTCCTGTCTCCAAGAGTGGTTTGACTAAACTGTATTCCAACCATTTAATTTACCGGATTAATTAATTTTAGTTAGTTTTAACGTTGTTATGTATTTCACTTGGTGTGTGTCTGTATGTATGTGTATCAGTGTGTCATCAAATTGTCTATTGTTAATTTAACCAACTTCCCATCAAGCTAGAGCTCTGAAATTTTGGGAACCGTTCTTATTTGCCTAACAATGCAATATTTAGATATTTGCGACCAGTTTTAACCAATATTTTAATAATTTTTTTAATAAACTTTGCCACCATATAAAACGTTGTTTTTAAAAACGTTAGTTTTTATTTCGAATTATTACTATATGTATTATTTAATTATCGGTTGTGAAACTCTCGAATTTGAGTTTGTTTGAAATAAAGATCATATAAAATGTAAATTAGTTTTATTTTAATACATAGCTCTTTTTTTTATGATATACTTATCTTATGTGCAAAGTTCACAGAAAAGCGGTTTTGATAATTAGCTAGTAAATATCTTAAAGTTGAATTTGGAACAGTTAAAAATAGAAAGGAAGGGAAATAAATTTAGTCATGAAAAATAAGTAAAAATTACATTAAGCTACAAAAAAAGTAAATTTTAATTGTTTATTAAGATATATTTACGAGGTAAAACTCAATTTACAAACGAAATCTTTACATGTAGGACACAGAAAATGCAGCTACACTTGAGAATTTTCATTGAAGTATAATGAAATTATTTTTAATAATGTATGTGTTATTTTTACTCCGCAAAGATTCTTAAAATAAGCTGAAGCGTTTGCAATTAAATGGATTTATTAATGACATCATTAAAATTGAGAGATCTTGGACTATAAATAATATACATAAATGTCATGAAATAATCCATTTTAATTTTAATGAAAGAAGAAGAAAAAATGTAAAAGCGAAACTCTTAATAATCTCATAGAAATATTAAACTCATTGCCACAACTTAAACTTAATTACAGAAACTGTCATTCTATGCACACGTAACGAGTTTATTTTTAGAAAGTGTTAATTTTTTTTTTTGACGGGAAGGGATGCGAGTCCGTCTTATTTTTCTGCAAAAATTAAGTTAACTTTATTTTCTCCGATTTTAAAGATATAGAGCATTGTTGGATAATATTATCTTACAATAATTAATCCAAATTCAGAAGGAAATAATGAAAAGGCAAAGGTGAAAAAAAGAAAAATAACAATGTTATGATTCCAAAAACAAAAACAAAAAACATCCTGCTGTGTTCAAAAAGAATTATTACCTTCTCAATTCGATCGCAAGTGCACTCGAAAACAATTTATTGCTCATTTCTTTTCATTTTAGGGGGGGGGGAGGAAAGATCTGGTAAGCCACAGGCGAAACATAAAGATAACAACAAAAAAAAAATAATTTTGAGAATAAGAAAAGAAGGAAATAAGCAGAAACCTCACTAGTTTATTTTTTTCCGCGTGCTTTTTATTATATTAAAATAAATAAAATAGTCTAAATTGTAATTGGGGTAATTAGAAACTCTCCGTAGGATTAACATTATGTTCATAAATTCAAACTCACTAATACATGGAGCATTAAGAATCACGAAGCATAATTTTGATTTCGTGGACGTAATGTTAATCCTATGGAATTCCGACTACCGTTTTCAAATCTTTACTATTTCATGTATTTGAATGCAATAAAGTGCATTCGAAAGAGCACAAAATAATGAAGGCTTCTACGGAGTTACTTTCTTCCTCCGATTTTTAAAAGTATTCTTACCCCCCTATTTTGATTATTCGTTTGTGAGTTTCTCCGGTCTTTAAAAAATGTTTTTAAATATTTTTGAAAATCGGAGGGAAAAAGTAATTCCGCAGAAGCCTTCACTTTTTTTTTTTTTTTTTGCTTCTTTAGATGTGCTTTATTGCATTCAAATACATCAAATAGTAAAGATTTGAGAGCGGTAGTCGAAATACCATAGGATTAACATTATGTCCACGAAATCAAAATGGCCGTGATGGGAACCTTAATGAAATTTTTTTTTATGTATTTGATATTTTGATACATTTACTTTTACATTTATACATCTTGTTAAAATTGCAAAAAAGAAATTTTATAAATACATTTATGCATCGTGTTAAAACTGCAAAGAAGAAATTTTATAAATCTATCTTCAGTTTTTTATATAATAATTTATAGTGTTACACACATAGATATTTTAATTAGATTTTTTATTATCATTCGTTATTGATGTTTATAACATTAGTAGCGTATTTCGAACAACGTTAAACTGTTTCTTAACTTTTAAGCCTAACTAATAATTTAATTTTTAAGCTTAATTACTAATTTAACCCTTGAGTCTAACTTCCGTTTCTTAATTACTAAGCCTAATATCTAAACAAATGTCAAGAATGTATAAAGCTATTTCTTTTCGGAAATAAAAAAAAAATTGAAGAATTTGAAATTTTCGTGACATTAAAAGACTCTTACCTCCTCCTCATAGACACTGTTTTAAAATTACTTAGTTAGACGTTGAAGATACTGGAAATTGAAATAATTTACAGATTTAAATGTTTCTAAGTTTATTTAAAATACAAGAAAAAGAAATATATTCTAAGCCGAAGATAAATGATTAGTAATCTTTGGTCTTAACCATTTGTCATCATCCCATAACGATCTCTTTTCCCAAATAATAATAATAATAATAGAGCTATTAATTTAATGACATTTTTCACATTTTAACTGATTTTGATATATGAAATATATTGGTATAAATCTTTCACATTTTTTATAGTTGCTGGCTTTGGAAACTTAAGGGATGACAATGATGCTAACTGCACTTATGAAGGCGATAATAACGTAATTTTGCAGCAAACGAGTAACTACTTGTTGAATCTATTGAAGAGATTAAGAACAGGTAAAAAATAATTTGTTTTTTTGCATTAATTCACCAATCCATTGTTTTGTATACGTTTTAATCCTATGGTACTTATCGTGATGATAAAAAACAATTAAAAAAGAATATTTTCATAATTTATTTATTAATGTAAATATATGAACAACTTAAAGTGTTCAATAAAAAGGTAATAAAAATAGTGTTATGCACATATATTTCTATACAAATAATTTTATACATATATATATATATATATATATATTGTACTGATTTATTACATTATTTCTGTTAGACTTGTTATTAATATTATACGTATTGTGTCCTGAATTTTTTCATATATATATTCCCTTCATCTGGATTTTTTTTTTCAATTCTGAAAGTACTTGCGTATTTTGTTGTTACACACTTATACTCGTACTACCCAATTATTTATTTTAAGCAATTTATATACTCCTAACGGGTACTTTTATTGGTATATTGATTTCTATTCTCAGTATTATTATTTTTTTACTTTGCCTCTTATTAAAAAGAATTAAGCTTTTCAAAGACAAATTTGGCTTAAAAATTACTTTTTAGCTTTCCTTTAAACTAACAGGTTTTTCATTTTCAAAAAAATATTCTCAAGATTTTATGATTACAGTTATCATAAATAAACTTGCATTTGATATGGAAAGAAATGGATTCTAGAGAAATGGATTCTATTCTTTTCCTATTGTAGGAATTGGATGTATTAGCAGCATTTTATGGCATGTATTTCAATAAAATTCTGTATAAGATTATCACAAATTTACTATTATATGAATTATTTACGGTTAGATTACACATTGTGTAATTTTACAGGGTGCTGTTATATTTTCTTAATGATATTTCCATTTTATTGCTTAAGTTATTTAATACCGAATGATACTTATATAAAAAAGATCGGGGAAGCAATTCCAAGGAATATCGTAATGTTTCACAAATTTTACTTTTGAAATGTTCTTCGGTAGCTGTATTTATCAATAGCTGATTTATATTTTGCTCTCCATGCTTTTAAGGAAGAAAAGATTATCAATATTACTAATTTATTTTTAATCGCAAATCTGACAAAGTAAATTTTTTTTCGTTTAGTAAAACAAAATAAGCGTTAAATAAAACGAAGTTTAAAAATACAAAATACTTGTATTATTAATTATTAAGTGCGTGTGTATTATTTAAATACATTATTAAAATAAATGTAAACTATTTATATCAAATTTAATTATAGGATATTTTTACTGAAACTGAAATCGAACTAACTGGAATTTCTGCATGGATAGAAATAACATTTGTTACCTTTTCTTATATAAGGGCATCAAAAGTTTTCAACTATAGTTCTATAGCTGTTATTTATTGTGCCGTTCTTTTTGAACTGTATTAGGAATTAGTGTTCTCTGTGTAAAGGAAATTTTTTTTTTGTGCAATCTTTTTTAGCTAATATCTGCGAAGATTACTGCATTACCTATTTGGGAAGTTTTCTTTTTAGAATTACTAATGAGTAAAAAGATATATCAATAAAACCTAAAAAATATAAATTGTTACTATTTAAGGTTTTATGTACAAATTATAACATTAATGTTAAGTACTACTGAAATTGCTTAAGTGACTAATATATTATATTCGTTATTATATTAAAAATCGCGCAGAAACAAGATTACATTATTAGCTGTGATTAGAAATGATGGTTAACAATATGTCATTTCAAGTTTCATTGAATTTACATTTTCAGTAAGTACTAGCTATGAAGTATGGCCACAGTCATGGTTTCGGACTCGTGGCCGGCGGTTTTCGTTGAGTCGCGGGTTCGAAGCTTGGCCACTAAAGACCAACTGGGGCTGATGCACATCGAATCTGTCGAGGCTCAAAGTTCTCCCGTTGGTGTAGAAGTTAGAAGAGGGATTTGCCAGCTCAGATATGGTCCTCGTTACTTGACAGAGATTCAAAATTACGAGGTCCGTAGCCGATAGCCCTCGTGTTGTTTCAAATGCGACGTTAATAAAATCGAGTAAAATTTGCTATGAAGTTTTGTAAAGATTTTAATATGTCGAAAAAAAAAAGACTTAAATATTACATTATCTTTTTTATTAAGAAAATCACAGTTCATAGCTTTTCGAAGACGGAATCTAAAAGGCTAAGAATTTAGTTGCATCGCGACTTGTAAAACAGTGGTCGCAACGGTTATGTGTAAGGGTGCCAAATTTCTTACATTAAATTTAAATACAATCAGTTAAATTTAGTTCTTCACCTAACAGTTAAAAAGTACTTAATTAACTCTTTGCAAACACAAAATCTGCGTTTTCCTTCATAAATTTAAAATGAGATTTCATTAATAAGTCGTTTCTTCTAACAACAGGCGAAGGTATACCTGAAAGCATAACAGATATACAGTTTTTGAAAAATATGAATGAAAGACTAAAGACAAAATATACCCCTGTGTCATCTACAGACAACATTAATCTTTCAGGTAATTATTATACTGTTTAAAATATTTTTACAGATGTTTTAATTATTTTTTTCAATTAATTAGTGTATCTATCTTTTCATGACTATCATACTGTTGAAGATACGGATAAATTCTATTCTGTTTAGTAAAAAAGTGTAGGATTAGAAACTTAAGCGTTTTTATAAGAAAAAAAATTTCTTTTTAGATACCGGTTAAGTCATATGTTTCTATTCATGCGTGAATTGACATAATTAAACTTTATGTGACCGAATGACATTTTTAATATAAACAAACATTTTTCTGTGAAAATGAACACTTGTTTTTACAGCGAATTTTATCAGGTAATTCTTTTTATTATCAGCGCTCAAATTTTATTATTGCCACATTTTGCCATTACTTTAATTTGCATTGTTTATTGGTGCTCATCTGGGGAGAGAGTTTCAGATTTTAATGCAGTCAAAATTGTGGGTATGGCAGAAAATTTTATGTCTAAAATTACGGTTAGGTATAAAAAAAGACTACTATTTTAAAACAGGAAACTGAAGAAAGAAAGGGAAATTGTCAAAAAGAATCATCGAGCAATGGCACGGGTTATTCGCCAATAATAACAATCCACAGCGAAGCAAATAACAGCAGATTTAAACATTGGTCAAGAATATTCCGTTTCAAGCAGAATAGCTCGTAGGAACTTCCCAGATTTGGTTCTTATGATCATATTCCAAAGCACAAAACCTTCTTATTAACATCAATTAAAAAAAAAAAAAGTCCTTCACACAGTTTTGCAGACAGTATCGAATCTAGAACCTCTACGATTGAGAAGATGTAATTTGTTGTGGAGTTGTTCCCTTCGTTTCTCCCCCAGGAAGAGTACATTTTTGAAGATCTTCCGGTAGAAGCATTCCATTTTGAATGCTTGGTTCCAAATATAAGGCACGAAAGCGGAAATATGAGGGTGTAGGATGCTGGTTCTTACATTGCTTAGGACCAATAGTCCTCCTGAAGGATCGAGTTACAGTCCGAACCTATTTGAACATCTAGAATCATTCAACGACGTAGGAAATCTCTTCCAGCTGCCCTTTGTATCAGACAATTAATACTCTCGTCCGTACAATAAAGGGCATCACAAGTGGGCTTAAACAACCTGAGAAGGAAGTAAAACAGTTGCCTGGTACCCTCAGTTACCAGATCAAAATAATATTGAATGAAACTGAAACATATGGGAATAAATTTCTCATATAAATATTATGGGAAAAATTTATGTCGCAATAACTTCCATCTCCACAACTGAATAAGAAGATGTTTTACACCAGGAATGGTATAAAATATCTTTATCTCATGTACGAGATATGCAGACATTTATCCAAAGTCGAATGGCTGCTGTCCATAATTCTCATTATGAGTCAGCACCATAAGAATGAAAATAATAATTTAGATTTCAAATATTTTCATTATTTTGTCTAATACCTATATATTAGATCGATTAAACGACTAATGGGCCCATTTTTCATTATTTAAAGCCATTTGCGAGTGACAAGACAAAATCCGTGCTGGTGCTTTATTTCACAAAGATTCTCAGTAATCCCCATTTATTTGTTTCTATGAATTAAATAAATATGCTCGGTAATTTCAAAAACTAGTAGTCTATATTTTTCCAGATGGAAAGTAACAGAAAGAAAAGGCAGAAAAAAATAAAATTAAAATATCTATTAATAAAATAATTGATAAAAATAATTCTTAACCAAATAATTATTTTTTTCTCTCCAAACGCAAGTATTAAATAAATTATGTCTTCTGGAAAAGAAGTATTCTTTCATAAAAATACAATTCGATTAATTTAGAAGAATTGTAAAGTTTAAAAAACGCTTTATTTTAATTAAAGAATGCTTTTTGCATGCGTATATAAATAAAAATCCCGTCATTAGATATTCTTATGAAATCATCTGTAAAAGTATATATTTATTAGCATAATATCTAGCACATTAGCAATAATATATTTTTCTGTATTTTAAATACGTTTAATTATTTTTTAAAAAATTCATCAGATGTACTAATATAAGACAAACTCAATGATATTCCTGCTTCATATATAACGCATTAGAAAACTACAATATTATATATTTTTCCTAATCTTTTTTTAAAAAAAATTAAATATTTTATTTTAAATTTCAGAGATTTTGGATATGTTTCAGTGGCTAGTATGTTACTTACTGAAAAAGTCAAGCGCTAAATATATGAAAGAACTTTCGAAAACTAAAAATGCTTTCACTGCTCGTTGCAATTCACAAATTTATAATTGTCACACTCTCTCAATTGCATTTTTCCAGGTAAATATAGTCTCCTCCGGTATGTTGTTTTTAGTATTCAATAAGTTTATTGAAATCCTAGGAATCCCGGGATAAAAATTATTCGCTCCTAATTAAAAGATTAACATAAATTATTAGATAGTTTTTTTCTGTAGAATTATCTAATCTTTTAATTAGATAGACTTTTGTTTCAATAATGGGAAAATAAAATTATTTTTTAGTGAGAGGTTATAAAAATATTTTTGGAGAATTCACAGATTTTCATGAATTAAAAAAGATACTAGTCGGAACTTTGTTTTGAAAATATAGAACGGAAAATATAATTTATTTGTTTATAACATTTTAACTAAAACTGACTATTTATTTCCAATGAGGAAAATTTATCACTTTAATGAGAAACAAATCAAAATTAATAGTTTAATTTACAACAATATATACATAAAGATAAATTAATAAATATGTGCATCAAAATATTGCTGCGGCTGCTGCTTTTAACACATACACAAACTAAACCTTTTGATATTTCTTTAATAACACACCATTGAAATATGTACAACCAGCTCCGAGCAAACATCAAGTTACAGGGCGACTCGGTAAAAGAGAGAGTCAGAAGAGAAGAGCACCAGGGTTGCTGCCTTTGGCGAGGAACGCCTCGCAGCGCCTGTAGAATCTGTTTAGCGGACTCCACAATCGGTGAGTGATGTTTGATGGCTCCAGAGCCAGATATGACTATGCAGTCGCCACAATCAGCGAATGATCTGCCTGTTGGCGAATCGCCACAATATTTATTCGGATATCTTGGCTATTTCTTAATAATGATTAAAACTTTACGATACCTCCTCTTAAGTATATTTAAAACTTAAGTAAGTTATATGATTTTTTTCCATGTATAATTTCCGCATAATTAATTGGTTTGAATTTACGTTAGTCTCGAACTAAGCGAGAGCAATTGGCGACTGACCTTGTCATTTTGACACTCGTATTATGTGGTGGGAATGTCTACAGAACTGGTAGATCGCTCCCCAGTTACACACCACGCCAAAATTTTGAGATTCATTTCAACTTAGTGAGCAACAAGCTCCATAATTACACACCGAGGTTTTTTATGGATTCTGAACTTGAAAATACGAGTATGATTTACTTGTGATGTCTTTGTTTTGCTAGACTCATTAAAGATCCAGTTTTTATAATTAATAAAATACTTTATTTACACTGTTTTGGTAACCAAGCAAAATAAAAAAGGACACTGAAAAGCATTAAATTAGACGCACCACGAAGGAGTCCAGTTGTAACAAAAATAAGTAGATGGTACAAACATGCATGAAAAACAAAACCAATAAAGTTTCAGAGCAATGGTATGACTCTTTCCGGAGTAAGATTGTAACAGACACGACGGAGAATACCGTGTGTGATGTGGGCATTATCTTGTCAGGACGACAGTGGTCGATCCAGAAACAGAATGGGAAAACATAGCTATTGACAGATAGGCCGTCACAGCATCAGATTCGTCTTCATCAACCATCCAACGCGTGACGCGCTCGCAAGTTTATGGGATCTGAGAGGGTTCTGCTATTATGCAAATTACTCATCACGCCTGTATACCGTCAAGATCGACTGCAATTTTTCCGGGCTTGATCAACATGGAATTGATGTAACAGAGACGAATAGTCTTTAGAGTCGAATCTCGTTTCCATTTGTGTCCCGAAAGATAGCGCAGACGTGTTTGAACGTATAATCAAGATTAATAGCAAATATATTTTTAAAAACTGGTCAGTAAATTTTTGAAAATATGTCTTTTAAAGAATTTTTGAGAAGTATACAGGGTGCTTCGAAACTCATGGGGAAAAGTTTAAGGGGTGGGGATTGAAAACATCTAAACAAGCAATTTTCGCCATATAATGCAGAGACGGAGAGCAAGATTGCGCTGTAATGGAAAGCATAAAGCGCGAGTTTTCTCATATATCGTCATTTCTACCGTGGATTTCAGGAGACATGGCGACGTATAGTAATCAGGAGAAGGTCATGCCTCCTAAAATCCACGATAGAAATGCCGATATGTAAGAAAACTCGCGCTTTATGTTTCCCATTACAATGCCATCTAGCGGTTCACCGTTTGCACTCCGCCTGTGCACTGTACTGCGAAAATTGCTTACTTAAATGTTTTCTATCATCTCTTAAATTTTTGCCCATGAGATTCGAAAAACTCTGCATATCATTAATAAACATGAATTAAATATGAAATTGAATTTTAAAAAATATAGATACAGAAGGAGGATGCGTAATTTGCTGTATATAGACGGTAAATCCAGATTAAGCTAAGAGGAGACTTATTTTCGGAGAACGTAATGCTTAGATTTCAAAGGAGTTTATTATTCGTTATGGAGTAATGAAGTTATTTCATTTAAAAATGGTGATTTGTTACCGAAATAACTAAAGGTCTTTTTTTTTCTTTAATTGTCATTGGCCAGTTGGTAGCAATACAGAAATTTATCAATTTTATTGCCGAGCAAACGGATCCATCTCTGAAACTAATACTTGAGAAACTGGGAAGATTGTACGGTTTGTGGAGCATTGATAAACATTTATCAATACTTTATGCAGGTAAGATTTAGAAATATTTTCAAAGATTTGCTAATAAAGTGTAAAATACTTTTTATAAGATCATTACTTTATCTTCTTGTAGGTGGCTATGTTTCTGGAAGCATCCCAAATGAAATAATAAAGGACAACATTACAAAACTGTGTGCTGATCTGAAGAATGAAGCCGTTACCTTAGTCGATGTTTTCGCACCTCCGGATTTTATACTGAATTCCGCTTTGGGAAAATCAGATGGAAAAGTAAAACAGCAAAAATAATTATTTGAAAATGTTTATTTGCTTATAAAAATATATTAATCTAATTTATAAGGAACTATTATATATTAAAATGTACAGTTCTCGCATTGAAAATACAGATAAAAATGGTTGTTGAATCACCCCCAAAGTAACCAAAAATAGATATTGCTGTTATTTGACCTTGAATATTTCGGAAATGTATAAGAATCGTAATTAAAGCACAACAGTTTTAAGAGCATTGCACTGTTTTGAAATTCATGATTTTTTTATGTTAAATTTTCAAGCTCTTTTCTTTCTGTAATTACAAGCGATATTTACCTTGTGCATTCATATCAATTGCTAATTTATGTCTTAAAATGTACTGTTCTATAACGAGGTTATAACACTCTTTATGGCCAGCATTCTAAATTCTTGCTATAGTTTCTGTTTTAAGGAACAAAAAATAGTGCCGAAACGAGATTAAATTTTAAAATATAAAAAAGAAGCTGCAGATTTATTTTATAACCAAAATAAATAAATTCTACTTGTCGATAAAAATATTGTTAGTTAATTCTATTCAATGATTCCTATGTTATTACTATTAAAAGAGGAAACTTTCTATTTGAAGGGGGTACCCTAATTTTTTAAGTTTATTTCAGTAACATCTTTCTCTTCAGTTTTATGTTCAACATTTTGCAAAGCTACCTAATTTTCTTTTGTTGTGATAATATTCAAAAACTACAAAATTATAATTCATTACACTCGTAAATTAGGTACTTACGAAGTTCTCACCTAAATTATGAACATTTTCTATGCTAAAGAGGGAACTACAGTTATTTTCTCAATTATTTCATTATTATTTTTAATATAATTAAAAATCGTAGGACCACAGTTGCTATACGACATTTCGGTTGGTGTCAAAACTTAAAGGGATACTGTGTTATAAGCAGTGAGGGGTTTTTGATTGATTGACAGTTTTTTTTTTCATTAAAATCGCACTTGGAAACAAACGAGGACTATTAGCTACGGACATCGTAATTTTGATCCTCAACCAAGTGACAAGACGACACCTAAGCTGCTGACATCTCCCTCTCCAATCTTCCACACACCGCCAGTGCGAGGAATTGGAGCCTTTACAGATTTAATGTACATCGGCTTCGTGGGTATTTAGTGACATCAGGACTCGAGACCTCTACTCGACAGAAACAATGCAGGCCGCGACCTCTAGGCTACAACAGCCAATCAGTGATGGAATCAAGTTTACTTTAACAATCAGTTTATTACTCTGATAACGGCTTAAAATATTAAAAAAATCGTTTGTTTTACAGATAACTTTTTGATTACAAATGCCAATTTAACAGAAGCTTCGTCGAACACGACAATTTTTGCTGGTTATAAGGAAACATTTTCTTGTTTACGAAGCCATGTTGGAGGATTACTGTGTGATACAAGATTTACCTATACTTAAATAATATAATCGTATAAGATACTGAGTTTAGAATTAAGTTTTTTAATTTTATCATTCTCTGTTATTACAATGTAATAGGAGCTCTCAGACTGTAATACACGTACTCCATGGAGTTACGTTATTATCTTGCAGGATGAACGTGATACATATGTTTTTAAAATTTGTGGTTGCAATGATTAAAGGATACAATGATCAAGAGTTCAAAAGTTCAAGAATCACTGCAGAAACTAAGAACAAATCTTTCATCAAACATAAAACAAAAAAATCAAACATAATTTCGTCTTATTACGTGATTGGTTCAAAAAAATATTTGTATTTGAAGACGGACGGCATCATTAAGATAAATTGTTGTTTAGACTGGGGCTGCCATCTGTTAAGTGCAGCCGAAACGAATTTGATATTGATTCATAGGTTGTTTTGATTTGGTAGTCATTTGCTGCCAAATCAAACTTCGATTGCTGTAGCGTCAAGTTGTCACCGTCGGTGAAACTGGATTCCATCATTATGTACTGGAAATCAAGCAAAAATCAAAACTTTGGGTTGCTTCCAGTAAATCTTTTCCAAAAAAAAATCGAAGACAGTTTGATCGGCTGGAAAAGTTACAACGAAGAAATATTATGATGCGAAAGGCGAGTCATCATCGCGAATACGAGTAACTGAGACTTAAACAACTAATACCAATTAACTTCCTACCACACGACAAACAATATTGAACATTTCTACAAATATGCACCACTTTAATTTAATCCGTAAATAACGTTAATTTTTTTATCTTTCAGCTATATCAGAACTTGGAAGCTGCTATAGTGAATACACCAGGTGCATTTGAAAGACCATACTGGTGGAGAGAAGTTGTGGAAAATCAAAACTCCCAGATAATAAAATCAAATTTATAAAGCTTGAAGCAACTAAATAATAAAATGTATCAAATGTACTTTTTTTTAAAAAAAATGTATCAAAAAATATCAAATCTGTATAATGGTTATTCTACACTGTATCTCAATAATTTAATTAATTAAAGATATTGAATAATTTACCTGAATTTGACAACATTCGACATATGAGCGCATGCGTCAACTTCAGCACCCAAAGTATATAAAATAGGGATGAGGTAAAGAAGTTTTTTATGGTAACTTTTATTAATTTCGAACAACAAAATTGCACCAATTGGATTTTTAAAGCTTAAAATAATCACGTGATTGTTTGTTAACATCGCACTGGAAGCGACACGAGGGCTATTGGAAAAGGATCTCGTAATTTTGAACCTTGGTCAATTGATGAGAACAACACCTGAGCTGGCACCTCTCTTTCCTAACTTCCACCCCACGCCAAAGAGAGGACTTTGGGTGCCGATAGATTTAACGTGCATCAGCCCCGGCTACACGGCGAGTCTTTAAGGGCCAAGGATGGATCCCGCAACTGAACGAAAACCGCCGGCCACGAATCCTAAACCATGACCACTAGGCTACCGCGGCCACATCTTTGGGTCAGAAGAAAACTCATCCGGTCTTGTTTTACAATACCTTTAACAACCAAGCTAAAAGCGATGCTCCCTCGTTAGTTATCAAGGACTTTTATTCCTCTCGTTGTTGAAGCGAGCCACCACACATCCGTAATTTCCTTTGAAAAAAATTATCCTGATTTGAAAGAAAAAGGCAAAGTCAGAACATTTGGTACTTGTCTATTAAAGCGGCGACCGCCAAATTAAGAAAACGCCAATGTCGCTAAGCTAGTTAAAATCGCCAAGTAAGCGGAGAGCGAAATTGAAATGTAGGAAAACAAATAACACACCAATAAATAATATATAACTTTTTTTAATTAATATTTTTATTTAATAATCTTTTATATGTTTAGTGATAAATCTCATCCGAATAAGTGCTATAAAAATTTAGATGTTTAATAATAATAATATTTACATCACTTTTAGAACATCAATCTACATAAAATGCCATATTTTCGAAATTGCGTTCACTATTTTATAGAAAGCTTTTTTTTAGCTACATATTTTCTCCACATAAAACTCTGCCAGATACTCAATGTTCCAATCATTTAATTTACCGGATAAATTAAGAAACACAAGCCAAAGCTTCTACTATGTCATTTGTCTAGCTATGGCAAAGTTGGTTGAGCGTAGGCGTAGAATCTTCATGCCTTCGGATCGATCTTGTCGAAGCATTAATTTTTTTTTTGATTTTCAAATAATTAAATTTAATTTTACATGGGAGAAAAAAAAATTCTCTTATATAAGATATTTAGTAGGATATAAATTTAGGAATAAATACCGTCAGTGACGAAGCGTGTAAGATTGCTGGAAAAAAATTTCTTTTGCCACTTAATATTGTGATTCTGTCATATGTATATGCATATTTATATTAATTGTAATTATTTAATAAAAAGTAACTAAAATAAAAATTTTCTTTGTTGACTTAAGTAGGAATTGACTTAATTTTTTTTTTATATTACTTGTTTTTGAACGAAGGAAATTAAGATACAATTTCATAGTTACAGTTTTTCACATAAATGAATTTTCAACTAACATGAACTGTTATTAGAACTGTCATGCATGCAGCTACATATTTAAACTATGAAGGAGTCGGTTGATTATGTGAGTTACGTTGACTTCATTCATGGAAATATTCGGTCATTCTGTCAGAAAGTTGCAACTTGTTACGAGCTGGAAATAATCTGTTGGAGCATATATTAATTCAGATTATTGCCGCCAGATGCTTCAAAATCTTTCAAATGGATAGGAATTTGATGAAAAGAAAAAATAATTATTGAATAACAATATTAAACATGTCAATCATAATTTTAAGATTTATTTTATAATTTTTTTAACCAAAGCATTAATACTTTTCTATGATGTATATATGTAAATTAACAGAATTTATGGAGTTGAATGCAAATCGAAAAGTATACCAAAATTTTGAAAACCCTTACAACAAAAAAAAGGGTATTTCTGTGGCTTGATGGATCATAACACTACTTTTTTTGGAGTAATATACCATAAAATTATGCATCAATGGAAAACTGAGTAAAGAATGTAATACAACTTTTATAAGGAAATTTTTAATAAAAAATCACTAAAAATAAAATTTGAGACACAGAATTATTTTTTTTTCTGTCTTTACCCAATCTAGTTACGTAGGGATTGAATCTCCATGTACCTTAAATTTTGAGATGTTACCTATTGTTATGTTCCCCAGTCAAATTGTTCTCCTTATTTCTTCATAACAGTAATTTGTTAATTTAGCAGCGCTATTTTAAATAGCTTCCTAAGTGACCAGACATTTATTTGAATCATTTTGTTAATTTTATTATGTGTGCTTTATTTCACTAAATGAAAGGAAACCTTTTATAAGTTCGTTTAATTAAAAAAACATAAAATTTAAACAATTTGGCAACATTGGCTTAATACACATGCAAAATTCTATTATGATATGCTTGGCTCAGCACCAAAAGAAAATGCTATCCGATCGGTTTTCTACACTATTTTACTTATAGGCTACATTCAAATGAAAGAAAAGTACTCCAGTTGAACTTTTTTTTAGGTTGTTTAGTAAGAATTTATGTTACAATAGAAATAATTAAATACTCTTTTCACTGTCATATAATTTAATATCACTTTGAAAACAGCAGTAATGAGCCATCAAAATTCAAAAATACACTTTTTTTTTCAAAATGTTTCTAAAGTTTTGACTACAGTGTATAATATATTCTACGGATTCAAGTTAAAAATCTCGATTTTTAACACATTGCCAATCATGCACTGGTGCCAAGTTAAAAAATTCTTCCATGGATGTGCATGTGAAACAATAATAATTTAGGTGTATCTAATAATTATCTTTTATTATTATTTTTAAATCATATTTCCTATAATAAATATGTTGGCATCTGGGGGACATCCATGTCAGGGCAAAAAGTATCAATCCAATCCTTAAAAAACAGGCATTACATGATTTATAGAACACTAGTAAATATCTTAGCCTCTTATAGGTATAAAATTTTATAATGTTTCATTCTTTGCTAGGTGAGAATTTCTTAAATTCTACGTTTTTTTAAACAAATATTTTCCAGTATATGAATGCAATTTCGAAACAGTCTTATAAAATGTAATACAAAGAATAAATTAAACTTATATGTTCCAATTTAAGGATAAAGTTGTTACTTTAACTGAAACCACAACATTTCCAAACATGTTTTGAATATGATTTAGGGTTAATTGGATAGACAGGTAAAACCACATAAAATTATGTAATTATTTTGCCAAAAACCAAAATGCACCCTTAAAACATTGTCTTTCACTTTACTAAATTAGTATATGAAAATGATTTATGCATATATATAAACACAAAAAGAATTTTGAAAATTTCATAAAAATAAAAGGCTTGAAAAAAGAAAATTTAATATTTTGTCTAAGTCTCATAATATGTCATTTATGTAAAGATGAAATTAGATTAACTATAAATTAAAACAAATAAGCTTAGAGTCACATCTAAAAAAAATTACCTCTTTTCAATTTATTTCAAAAGAAAATTGTTAGCAATATTCCTCTTTTCTTTCCTCATCATTCAGTGAGATTTCTTTGCAACAAATTTGATGGTTTAAATATGAATAACATTTAAAAAAAAATTCAACATTAAGAAACAATCAGATTGTACATTGATATTCTATTAACATATTATAAATGAATTTGTAGGCTAAATAAATAGCTCTTTCATTTTAATAAATAATTATGATTTGGATACTTAAAAAATCATTCAAAGCTCATATATACACCCAACTTTTGTTTTACATGTAGATGCATTCCTTAAAAAACTGTGCAAAAAAAATACATAAGACATATGGTAAATTTGGAGATATGTTCTAGAACTTTAAAAAATCATGCAAGATGAAATGATTCTGAATATTTTAGCCAAAAACTGAGCAAAAAAGGTAATAATCAAATTCATGTTACAAATTTATAAAACAAAAACAATTCAATTTTATTACAAAAAAAAATTAGAATAAGTGCACAATAAAAATTCAGTCTATAGGTAAATACAACATATAAAAAAATTCAAATTGAAATTAGGAATAAAACTACTAATACTATTCATCACTACTTGACAACAAGCCTGAATGTTTATTGCAAACTGGATTAAAAATGCTATCATCAGTAGATGTGTCAAATATGTTAGCACAATTATTGGCTTTGATTCAAATGAAGAATTTTGTTTATTAACAGTTTCTGTTTTTTTTTTGTTATAAAGTCTTAATAGCAGCTGTTGCTTTTTTTTTTTTTTGGGGGGGGGGGGGTCATGTTGCTTATATAATTCTTGATATTTTGTTACACAAAACTTAAGATCATATTGAATTTTAAAAATACACTCCAAGTCAGAAGTGTAAGAAAATGTTGTTACACACTTGTAGCAAATTTCAAGCCCTTGTGAATTAAATCAACCGTTAATGGCTGAAATTCCCCTTCGACTTCATCATTATTGACATGACATATCAAAATGAAAAAATGCATAGAAATTTGTAAAAAAAAAAAAAAAAAAAAAGCATACATGACAGAAATTGCAACTTAAAGGATATATTTCAAGTTAATAATATGTTAAAACAATTAATTATTCTATTTAAGTGAATGAATACACAGTTGAGACAGTGACATGATGAATTTCCAGTTTGGTTGGAAACCTAAATGCTGTATTCAAGTTTAAGTACAATGAAATAAAGGGAAAAGTGATTATAAAATTCAGGTATTCTCTGTAACTCCAGAATACAAAGTAAACAAGCCATGAAGTAGACCAAGTCACTAAACACATATGTGGGCATAAACCGACTGTCTTCTGATTACGCTGTGAAAACAAAAATTTTAAAAAAAATTGGGGGGGATTTGTACTAGAACAAAAAATTCATGTAAAAAAGTATAATGGTGAACCGTGTTATTTCAAAATCATGTAAAAAAAACTGTGTAAAAAAAAAAAGAATTGGGTGCATATATATATTTATATAACAGAAATAATTTACACAGATACCATTCTTTCTTAGCACTTCCATATTTATACAGCTCCTGCTTTTTTTTTTAGAACAGTCTGCTATTTAAATAATACCATTTCAAGAAGAATAAAATTCCTGACCAGCCTTATAAAAAAACTTAATATGATGTGACTTTAATTTGAAGAATTTAAATGTTGGACAGAACTTGTGTATTCATATGGGATAGGAGCAAAATGATGATTTAAATCAATTGCAAACAGCAAATCAAAAATACTTCCAACTCTTTTCCAACAGAATAAATTTTAAAATTTCGCAACAGGAGAATATAAAAATGTAGCCTTACATAAATACCCTATATGATAATTATCTGGATTTGTCAAATGAAAACCAAAATGTCTTTTCTACAAGAGTTATCAAATGATATACATTACCCCATATCCAAAAGAATTCAAATTGGGTTAATTGAAATCTTTCATGATGAATAAGAATAAAGATATGACCTAATCATATATAATTTACCAATTTCATCAAATTGTAAAAGTACCAATTTCATACGAAACTTCTAATTGCTGTACTTTTTCGTAAAATATCAATCAAGTGATTATTATAAAAACATTTACATAAGTGATACATATATATTTCAAAAAACACTTTCAACTCCTTCTTGAGTTTTTTTAATCAATAAATGATTTTAATAAAATTTACTAACTGGAAGTTTATAGCTTAGATATTACCAATTTACTCTAACTGATTTCAAACCTCGAGAACTTATTTTGAAAAATCGGGTTATTTAAAAAAAATGTTGAAAAAATTGATTAAACATTTTTGAAAATGGAAGTAACTTAAAGGCCTAACAGCAAAAATAAACATAGTGCAGTAGTTACATATCAGATACTTATAAAAGAAATAGTTAACATTTCAAGCAAAAAAAAATTGTGTATGGATGGTTTACGTGTATAGATCATTCCTAGGAAAGATTTATGTAATCAGCATTATCTTCAATCACAATATTTGAAAGTTCCAAGTTCTTTCCATGATTTTAAAGTCATACTTCATATTCCAATACAATAAAAACACAGCAAATATTAATATGTTTTACGGTTAAAATTATATCCAAAGGACTTGATCAAGACTTTAATGTTGAATTTAGTAATTTTTTTCAATAACAAATAAAATATAAATGAACCAAAATTTTATAATCATTGTATACATTAACAATTGGAAAATAAAAATAAAAAATACTAATCTAAAAAGTGACATAATTGTGTGAGTTTATGTAAGTCAGAAAGACTAAGCAATATATTTTTTGTAGCATATAAATGTTGATTCCCAGAATAACGCTGAAAGAGCTCCACTATTGGTATAATTTACTGGCCCTTTGCTACATTTTGCTAGAGTTAACTCATTTTCCTCATATTATTAAAAATTTAAAGGATCAGAAAAATAATTCATAAGCATCAGATTGACATTTCAATGAGAAAATCTAAGTTGCAATCAGATGCAGGAAATCATTCTGACATTTTTATAAAATAGTCGGAAATCCATGAAGTAGTGCAATAACTTAACACAAATTTTATGTGCTATTTATTTCTATTTTAAACTTGCATGTAAATCAGAGAAATACAGAAAACTAATAAACTTTGTAAAGTATGAAAAATTGATTTGTGTGTGTATATGTTTGTGTTCATTTTTAATTTATTGTAACAGTGATTAAATAGAAAACATGCAGAAACTCTTGGATTATTATTTGTTTTTAGAGCTTCATCAGATTATACGTATGTAATATATGCAGGGTTTTCCAAGAACATTTAATTATTGAGCACAAGATAGACAAACATTTTATGCAATGCACAGAAGGCATCAATTAAAAATAACTATGTAAACACACAGTCAACATAGTATGACTAGCAGCACTTCAGCTCCAGATAAACAAAAATATAATTATAATATTAAATATAATGTTTTATCTATCATTAGAAAATGTTGAAATCAAAGATTGAACTAAACCAAGGTCTTATAATATTTTTACATCATTATCATACTGTATCCACATAATATATCTAGTTAAGGATGATATATATAAAGAAACATATCTTGTATTACACTTTATTTATTATTTTAAATAATATAATATATAATATAAATACAAAGCGTAAGTTTTATACACACATGAAAGATTAAATATATATTTGGGTAAATAAAACAAAATACATTGGTGTTCAATGTCTCGCTATAATCTAAAATAATTTCACAAATATTTAATACATTGTTCACAATCTTACCCATTTTCAAAATTATGTCAAAATAATATGGAACACACATATTTAAGCGCTAACAAAAAAGTTTCAAACACTAGTTTATGAAACTTTTTAAATTTGTACTCTAGATTACATATACAAGAACATAAAGTAAGAATTTTAAAAACAAAAACAAGGTTTGAAAAGAATACTAATACAAATACCTATAAAACTACCACATCCGAATGTGAAACCAGTGTGGAAAATGAGAAAATATCAACAAAGAAAACAAAATTTTGTAAAATTTTTTAACAAATAAAAACAATGCGGTTTAAGGTAACAAAAGTTTCATTTTAACATAAATGAAATATGGAGCTAGATAATGAGAACATGCATAAATAAGTATACATTTTTACAGTAGTGAAATTAAAAATACAAGCAAAATTCACTTCAATGAATTAAGAAAGGACTATTTTGCACAATATTACATGTAATTCAAGTAGCAGTAACTGTAATAAAAAGAAATTTTAAAATTAGAAATGTCTAATAATATAAAGTATAATACTTTAAAAAATGTGTTTTAAATTATTTTATAAAAGATTTTAAGTAAAATTCATATTTAACATTTATTGAGATTTCTCAACTTTCAAAAACTAAATTTAAAAAAGAATATAACATATCAAGTTTTTTAAACATACATACCTAAAAGTTTAAAATACATCTAAAATATAGCTCAAAAAATGTTCTTTGTTTTCTTTTACATAATATTAAAAACTACTCTTTACAATACAAAGATAGAAAAGTGCAAAATAAGAACGAACCCTTTCAATCATATAACAATCTCTTATTAAAAATATTAAAATCTATCAATCATGAACTGCATTAAATGGCATGTTAAATGACATCTGCATCACAGGCAATATGAGAAATTTCAAATAGATCAAATTATATCAATCAGAAATGATAAAAATGATTTAAAAATTTAAAGGATTAAAAGAAAATCCTGAGATTCAATTACAATATGAAAAAAGCTTCTACTGATAAATGAAACTTCACTTCTTCACAAAATCATTAAAATCTAGCATGTATTTGTACCACAGAAAAAAATAGGAATTCTTTCTAAAACAAACAATAATTGGATCCATTCATTCTCATTAGTATGGCACACATTTAAAAAAGATTGGCATAGCATTTTCATGAGATATGAATATTTTTCCAAAATTCACAGTACCTGGCAATTTATGCAGTATTAATGTGTTAAGGAAAATTTTATATATACAGATAATTAAAACATTTTTATACTTAGACATTAAGACTTAAAATGCTATTGGACGATTATTTTCAATGGAATGCCTTAATATATTCCTCACACAATTCTACACTATACATACTTCAAAATTCACAATAGCCAGCATATTACTAACAACCTTACTGTACACATTTTCATGTTTCCATTATATTTTAAAAAAAGAACCTAAACTCAAATTGCATAAAAAAAATTTAGATTAAAAAGCATATTACCAAAACGATTCATCACAATATAAATCTTTTCATACTACGCACCATTACATAAATTGGCGTTCTTGGAAATAACACAGCATTATTCCTGGAACATTGGAAAGCTTGTTGTTCTAATAAAAAATTTAAAAGATTTAATTTAATTATTTACTTTTGTATAGTTAAATGGAAGTTTAAAAAACATTATATAAAATATTGGATGAACAGGATTTTTAAAATATGTTGGCACATGAAGAATTGGCAAACAGCATAGTAAAATTATTTAAATACAAGATGAATTGCCATGCCAATAGACATAATTAAAAACTATCTCTACATAAAAAATGTAAACTAAAACTACATAAATAAAATACAACAAAAGTAAAGAATGGCTTTGGCCTTCACTACTGTAATTCAGACTTTGCTTTCATGGGTTCATTCACCAGGCAAATGTTTTCTTTACTTTCAGCTGTGTTCATGTTTATGTGAACTTTTCATAGGAGGTTTTTCATTTAAATCTCCATGCTGAAATGGAAAATTAAAAATATTATTCATTCCTCATCAATTTCTTTGATCTTTTTTAAAAACGAAAGATACATTATGACTAAATAATGCATGTAAATAAAATGGACATACAGGCAGTAAGTCATAATAATGGATGTTTTTATTAATATGGTGTTAATCCACCATTATTACAGACAGCAACAATTCAAAATTGAATACATGCAATATAGATAGCTTACAAATGATAACCATTTTATATCATTCCCTCATTTGACTCAAGATATTAAGAATTAAAGAAGGTTTGGACAATGTTTAGGTCAATTGACTGAGGACATTAAGACAACTTATTCATTTGATCTTATTTCATTAAATCATCATGTGATGTACCTCACTGTACGTATAGAAGCATTATCAGACACATACATATCACACATAACATTGCCAGGAAGATAGTCTTCAATATTGAATGAATATGATCCTGGAGGGCATTCAAACAGACTTGGATTTATGCCTAATTCTGCAGAATGATTATAGCCCTAAAGAATACCAAGAAATAACATTTTCTACCATTAAAGATTCTATTCTATGCTTTACAGTTAGTGCCAAGTACAGTCAATATGGAATGATTCAGTGGGACATCCCTAAACATAAAAATTTTTCTAGTAGAGAGAATAAATAAACAAATAATAAAAAAAAACCACTTTTCATCAGATCAAATTAAATTCTCACAATTATTATGGTTCTAGTGGTTATATATTATAGTTATGGTTATTATGGTTTTATGCACTTGGCATCACTGCATGCATTTTTGAAGATCAGTGTTAGTAATGATGAGTTTGCACTTTGCAGTACAGCTATAAAAAAACATAAGTAAAGCTGTTAACAAACTGTTTTGCTTGAAATAGGATCTTTACAACTGATGCTTAAATCTGCAGTTATTTGCTCTGCAATGGATAGGCATTTTTAATAAATGATTAGAGTCATGGTCACTGATCTCTGACACCCTCCAAAAAAAAACAGTTTCCATATTTAGAAGTAAAACATTGTTTTGTGTGTGTGTGTGTGTATATATGGCCATAATTTTAGACCACAGCATTTTTCTAGCAACACCAACAATTTCGACTGCTTTAGACATTAAAGCCCTCATAAGGCCAGAACCAATAATCATGTCTCACTGCAAATTGCTGAGATCTAACATTGTGAAATGTTACACAGTTTAAGTCTTATAATAATACATATTACATATTGATATACTACAGGCTTAATAAATAAATTTTTTAAACTGATTATCTTATTAGAGAGAATACAGTAATTTTTAAAAGGAAGCATTTTACAATTTAAGAGTTCCTATGATATGTTAGATAATAAAAAATAATTACACATTAAAGCTATAAAAAAAATGCAACAATTGAAATGAGAGAAAAAATAAAGATATAATTATAGGAAACAATTAAAATTTTGAAAATATAAGAATTGACACACAATTAAAACATATTTAGGTTTAAAAGTTAAATCTTAGAAAACAGAATTAATAAATGCTATCAGAAAAGAAAAAAAAAAGGGGGGGGAAGATAATTTTCATTAAAATCTTCTTTTATTTCTGGGAAAAAATATAAGTAAACTATTAAGACAATCATCACATTCTTCAATAAAATCATTAAACCATTTCAAAAGAGCCATTAGTGTAGTATCATTTGGTACTCTCTACAGTAAACCAAAATATCATTAAAGGTTATTCTAGTATTATTAGAAATACTTATCAATAGAAAATAAAGTTTTGTGTGAATGACAGAAAACCATTGACAATCAATTAAATGGATTACGATAAAATTAAATAATGGGAAGAAAAAAAAACTTAAAAATTGGAATGTCCTTTTTATAACATTCTTATAGACCATAAACCGTTTTAAGTTTGCTTACAAATTAAAATTTAAAAAATATTCTTCGAAAAAAAAATATATATAATAATTTTAAGCATATTTATGCATAAAACAGGTAACAAAACAGTTTTCTTAACATATCTCCTAAATCCAGTGAATTTGTTTGCCTATTTATTTCAGAAAAATGTTTTACAGTAAATAATTATCAAGCAGAATTAAACAAAAGTAGGTTTTTTTTAAAATTAACAATAATTCTACAATAAAAATTAAATAGTATAATAAATTTTCCCATAAATAATGACAAACTCAAAGTTACATGAAAATAAAATTACATTTTATTCTAAAGCAATTACAAGGCTTTTTAGAATTATTATATTCCATTTACTACAAACAACAATGGGACTAATAAGAAATAAAAATTTTATTGATTCACTGCATTTTGCATAAAAACATATATTCTGAATTAAATGTTATATGTAAATTAAAACTTAATGATTTACAGATTTTTGTTTGAAAGCTACGATTAATAGAAGCATCACTGTACGTTATCTACTTCATTATTCATACCCTTTTTAAGAACTAAGATTTATATAAAATTACAAACAGTCATTAATAAATCAGACTTATTGTTTTTTACGTTAATTAGCACTTAAAAATTACAATATATAAAATTTGATACCATAAAATAAATAATCAAGGAATTTATAAATTAAATTTCTTAACTATTACACTTTAATAATAAAAAAAAAAAGTCAAAAAATTTATGATGATCAACATTTTGAGAGTATATCAGCCAAATGAAGAACATTACAAAATTAAATTAACATTAAGAGAAATATTTATTAAAAAACATTAAAATAAAAATGACTTACATGGCTATCCCATGAATCTTTTTTGTTCCAGTCAGTATCAGAATCATCTTCAGATAATTCAGAATACTCATCTTCATGTAAAAGCAGATTATCTCTAGATGGATTTATACCATCTCCCAAGCTATATTACGTTAAGGATCAGTTTTCAAAATGTTTTTGAGAAATAAGTGAAAAGAGTTTCAATTTCAATGCAACTAATTTAAATACTTCTAGAACTTCCTCATGGATAATAGAACAACTCATTCTTCCAAATATTTTTATATATCTCTTTAAGTTTCAATTATTACATACATCAATAATCTGCATACACAAAGTTATACACAAATATAACATTAAAAAATCCTGTTTCCAGAAAATGGGGGAGGGGGGGACAGATTAAAAATATTTAATATGACAAAAATCAGAAATGTTCTTAAAAGCCCACTGAATGTGTATTAAAGACTATAAAGCGAATATCTCATGATGTACAACCGTTTTCTATTAATAAAATACAAAAATTTTCATGAAACAAACTATAAAAAAGAAAGTATTAAAAGAGGAATGTCAATAACTAAAAATAAAATTACGGTAAATTCTACAAATTAGTCAACCATATAATTTTAAAAAGCCAGCAAAAAAAATTATCTAAAATTGAAACTTATCCAAAACAAATTCTTTACAACACTTATGTCTTATTATTTTTAAAACTCTACAAACAAATTCTTTACACAGATGTAAAATAAAAAACACAATAGAACCTCTCATGCTCAAAGCCTTAAGAATTTAATAAATATTCAGATGTGCATTTTTATATATACATTTCAATGCATCAGTTGTACTCATTTCAACAATCAGAATAATCCAGATAATATAATAGTGACTAAATGTTTAAAAAAATAATTTTTTATAAGATTATATTTTTATACCGTTTCTAGGATAGAAAAATAAATATTAGACAGGAGAATCCAATATCCAATTAGCTAGTGCTATTTATATAATGCTTGAAAATTTGGAGAACTTAGGCTTGAAAACATTCGGTTTACCATTTACGCAGTACCCATATATCAAGATTTTTCCATTATTAATTCCTGAAAACAATTTATACATTCAAAAAAGAGTCAACATAGTTTAAAATATATGAAATAAAAAAATACAGACAATCAACAAACTGGTTATACTTTTTTTCTTGAGCAACATTTATTAAAAAAACAGTACTTTCAAAGCATATAAGAGTTTGATGATTCATTTTATAAAAATGTTTAATCTGGATAATGCAGTACGCAACATCTTTTGCTATAATATGACATAACATTAAGAATCAGAAATGCAAGAATGCTATAAAGATATAAAATCCTCAATCAATACAAATAAAATGAAAGATGTGTGATTGTTTATTAATGTAATACTGAGAAGCAACAAGAACGCTTTTGGTCATGAACCTTGTAATTTTGAAACTCAATCTAGTGATGAAGACAACAACAGCTGAGCTGGCACCTCCCTCTCTCAAACTTCCACTTCATGCCAACAGGAAAACTTGGGACCTTGACAGATTTAACATGCATCAGCTCCCGCTATACAGTGGGTAAAATGAAAAAGATGTACATATTTACAAATTAAAATACAACTCAATACAGTTTCCATATGTAATATATTTAATAAAAACAGGAATAAGACATAATACAATGAAGTTACATCCAAACAATGTTTTACATAAGATTATAATAACAGAAATTATCAAAATACAATAAAAAGAAAACTCTTGATAAATTTTTAGATAAATGGTTTTCTTTAAATCAAAAGGTGGAAGATGATTACTGACTACAGAAATTCAAAATTACTTAAAGCACAATTTAATAAATTATAAATCATGGTTCTACTTTTTTTCAAAGGGTATGAAATCTTTACACCAATATCTTAAAAAAAAAATCACAAGATTAAACTTTTTGTAACTATTTTAAAGAATTTCTTCAAGACAAAATCAATATATCTTCCAATTTTACATGGTTTCAAAAAGTATCAAACAAATATAATGATAGAATATAAATAAAATATTCAATTATAACTAAATTAGCATTTTAGTGAATCTAACTACTGCAAAAGTTCTACAGTTATTTGTTACTATACAAACATTTTGTGTACAGAGTTCTACACACAAAATGGAAATAAAAATCTTTAATCTGGTGTAAATAAACCTGAAAGAAAAAAATTAATTACTCATTAAATTACTTAAACATAACAACATTTTAAAAGCAAAATATAAAATTGTTCTGTTTTAATATATTTTTTAAAAAAAAAGGATACATAGGTTTGAAAGCCCGCTTTCTACGAGAAAAAATGCTGGCCAATTGTGCAAATTTCCTTCTAGATACTATAATGAATAAAGACATTTATTAATAACTTATTACTTATATGTTTTCCCTTCATATACACAAAATTCTCAATAAAAATAAACAGAAATAACTCCATAAAACTTTACAGGTTTTAAATCTTTTATGAATACATACTTATATTTACTTCAGATTATGAGAACTATTAAAAGGTGTATTACATGTACTACATGAATTAAACAGGGTAAAAGAATAATAAATATATTTATCAGTTTTAATGGTGCAAGGGTCACATATTTGGCTGCTGTGTGCTAAATACTTATTAATTTATAAAGAAACATGTATACATAATGCATACAAAACTTTTTTTAATGCAAGAAATATAGAAAAGTATGACAATATGACAAGAAGATCAAAAGGAGAAAACGATTACAATGACATGCAAGGGACACAACACGTTTTTCAAAAAATAGCAAATCCAACAGTAGTAAGGGGTTAGATCCCTTTCCTATATCAGGTTCCTAAATTTTTTACTTACTTAAAGGCAATCCCCTAAGGGAATAAAAATTAGGTATATTTATATGCAGGAAGAATTTCATCCTGTTTTCTAGTATTTCAAGAAATATTACTGTTCATAAAACAGTTTCAAGTTAGTAAATATTTTTAACTCAGGAAATAAAATATCAAAAAATGATTTGTGACAAAATAATTTTTTTCGAAAAAAAAAAAAAAAAAAAAAAAAAAAAAAAATTAGATTGAAAATTTAAGATAGGGTATTAATGATACAAAAATATTTCAACTAATGCATTAAAATTATTTATTTTACAGGACACACACACATATAAATAATCAGCAATTCATTATATCCATAAAAGAAGATTTTCAAACATTGCTTCTGTAATACAAACTCAGCAAATAATAAAGCACATGTACAAACATGAAAACAAACTTCTCCCCTTCCTCTAACCTTAATACCATAATAATTAAATTTCCTATCCTATCTCTCATTATCATCCTATAATTTACTTAACACTAAACTTATATTTAAAACTTGAATTAAGAATATGATAGTGACTGAATATAAACTGTGAATCAATAAAATAGGACAGTTTTAAGAATGGTAATCTACTTATTTAATTAATCAATATAGCACAAAATTGCATGCAATTTTACACATTTATGCATAAATATGCTTTCAGACAATTTAATTAAACATTTAAAATTAACAGGTAACTAACAAAATTAAAATGAATGCAGTAAGTATAAAAATATTTGCGTGAGTGTATACCAATGGCATAAGTAATGAAGGGAAAGAAAAATCTGGCCCTTAGCTTATTTTAATTCAATAATTATAAAAAAAATTCATTAACTTAAAGAGCTCAATTCCAAATCATGATAATCTCAAAGTAATTTTCATTACTATTATTTATTATCTAAAACTTCCACAACATTCAAAACCAAAGAACGTTTAACTTTGTTCACCGCTCTTTGCTGAATGTTTTCTAGCACACCAAGAAGTCATCATTTTAAAGTTGAGTATATTCAATTTAAGCACATAATTTTTAATCAATCTCAAAATTTAAGTGTTTGAAAAAAAGCGAACACATGTAATTAATTTTTTACTCATTTTTAGCAATAATAACTATGACATACAATTTTTAAATGGCAAGTATAACACTACATGTAATACTTCAAGTACTTTTTTTAAAAATTTAATGTAAGAATATATATTTCAATTAATACTGAACAATAAAAATTGGGGGGGGGGACCTTCATAAAACTTGTACAAAAAACAAATGAAATTTATTCTGGTATGGTAAAAATTTTTATAAAATAAGTTAAAAATTTTCAGTAGTTAAATAAAAAGTATATTTAAAATTTTAACACTAATATGTAGGCAATTGCATTTTTAAAAATCCTGTCAAATCTTTCCCCCTTATCTTTCATTTTCAAATTGAAATTCAAAAAATTGGTAATAATATCTAGCAATAGTGATTTCAAAATTTAGAATGACAACTTTATTAAAAAAATTATTTCACCAGCAGTCTCTAATCTCTATGCTACTATATAAGCCATACTGAAAAGAAAAAAAATATTTCCATACCACTTCCCCTTTTTATTATTTAATAGATATAATAATAGTAACATTTCAAATAGTAAAAATTTATTACAAAAAGATGGGGGGGGGGGGTTGAAATCTAAGATTAACAGAATAATAACAAGGTTTAGCTATAATTTATACTAGTGTGCATGATTATCATTTTATTACTTTCTTTTTTATTATTTTTGAATAATTTTGAATGGATATTTTTATCACCAAATTTTGACACCTCCGAATTCGTAAAATGCGGTATCATTCTGAATATTTAAAAAACATTTCCAGCACTGCATATCTTATGAAAATATTAAAAATTTGATTAAAAAGGCAAAATGTTAAATAATTCAAGAAATTTAATTACATTTTCCCATATTTTTCAATTTTTCTATGAAATCTGCATCAATTTCATCATTTGATAATAAATGAGGCAATTGTTGATGTTCATCAGCTTTTGAGGATTCAGCTCCACCAGAACTCCTTTCATTACTTCTAGAAGCTAAATACAAGAAAGACAATTCAGATCCATATTTGTGAGGAAAAAAAATTAATATTCAAGAGAAAATAGTTTAAATGTTATTACCTTTATTTTATATAATTTTTAAAATAAAGTTAGAAGATTTTTTATGATAAAATATTAAAATTCAAACTAATCTATATGACAAAATCATAATGGGATAATTTCTAAAAACTAGGCAGTTAGGGAAATTAAACTTTATCATTCATTATGTAACTAAAATTCTTCAGGAAAATTTAATAAAGTGCTATGTAAATATACTTATTGTATTCATTTATATACTACTAAAAGTTAAAGTTTAAACAGTCATCTTTTAAAAGCATCTCACAAATCATAACTTGAAAAGGTATTAAATGGTTCTAATTTACATGGTTTTTTAAAAAATTAAAACATGAACTCAATATGGTATTTTTAGAAAGGTACTACAGTGGATGAGCAGTGATGTTTTACAAACTTATAGCTATTAATAATTGAATCAATGAAAAAAAAAAAAAAAAAAAAGAATTAAATTATGCTTTATATGTTTATTTAAAAAATATATTTTTAAGCAATTGATATAATATATATGTTGTGAAGACATATTTTGCATGACAAAAAAATTCTCTGCCAAATATATCGCATTGATCAAAAAAAAAAAAAAAAAATTTATTAAAAAAAAAATTTATAAAAAATAAAAAATTAAAAAATTTTTTTTAAAAAATTTAAAAAAAAAAAAAAAAAAAAATCAAGATTTACATTAAAATGCAGCATAATACATGTATATGTAAACATAGTGCTACTTACAATGAGAATGTTTTGTTTGAAGAGTCATGCTAGCATTAGATGCAGAATCTAAAAATGAAAAAATATTGTATCAATAATAAAGGTAATAAGTTTATATCTCAATAACCAAACAAAATCCACATTTCATTAATCACTGCAAAAAAAAAAAAAAAAAAAAAATTGCTTCGTTAAAGCTATTATTCATTTCTCATCAATTTTCTTTGATCAAACAAGATACATTATGACTAAATAATGCATGTAAATAAAATGGACATGCAGGCAGTAAGTCATAATAATGGATGTTTTATTAATATGGTATTAATCCACCATTGTACAGACAACTTAATTCCAAAATTGAATACATGCAATATAGATAGCTTACACAAAATGATAACCATTTTATATCATTCCCTCATTTGACTCAAGATATTAAGAATTAAAGAAGGTTTGGACAATCAGGTCAATTGACTAGAGACATTAAGACAACTTATTCATTTGATCTTATTTCATTAAATCATCATGTGATGTACCTCACTATGCGTACATAGAAACATTATCAGACACATACATATCTAACATTGCCAGGAAGATGATTCAATATTGAATGAATATGATCCTGGAGGCATTCAAACAGACTTGGATTTATGCCTAATTCTGCAGGGCGTTATAGCCTAAGAATACCCAAGAAATAGCATTTTCACATTAAGATTCTACTCTATGCTTTACAGTTGGTGTAAATTTACAGTCAATATGGAATGATTCAGTAGGACATCCCTAAACATATTTTTTCTAGTAGAGAATAAATAAATAAATAATAATAAAAAAAACCCACTTTCATCAGATCAAATTAAATTCCCAATTATTATGGTTCTAGTGGTTATATATTATGTTATAGTTATTATGGTTTTATGCAAACGGCATCACTGCATGATTTTAAGATCAGTATGTAATGATGAGTTTGACCTTTGCAGTACAGCTATAAAAACATAAGTAAAGCTGTTAACAAACTGTTTTATGGTTTGAAATAGATCTTTACAACTGATGCTAAATCTGCAGTTATTTGCTCTGCAATGGATAGGCATTTTAATAAAATGATTGAGTCAAGGGTCATCTGCTGACACCTCTCAAAAAAAACAGTTTCCATATTTAGAATAAAACATTGTTTGTGTGTGTGTGTGTATATTGGCCATAATTTTAGACACAAGGCATTTTTCTCAACACCAACAATTGCATGTTCCTAGGACATTAAAAGCCCCTCATAAGCCAGAACCAATAATCATACCTCACTGCAAATTAGAGTCTAACATTGTGAAATGTTACAGTTTCATAATAATACATATTACATATTGATATACTACAGGCTTAATAAATAAATTTTTAAACTGATTATCTTATTAGAAAATACAAGTATTTAAAAGATAATTTTACAATTTAAGAGTTCTATGATATGTTAATAAAAAAATAATTACACATTAAAGCTATAAAAAAAAATCACACAATGATGAAATGAGAGAAAAATAAAGATATAATTTATAGGAAACAATTAAAATTTTGAAAATAAAATTGACACACAATTAAAACATATTTAGGTTTAAAAAGTTAAATCTTAGAAAAACAGAGATTAATAAATGCTATCAGAAAAGAAAAAAAAAAAAGGGGGAAGATAATTTCATTAAATCTTCTTTTTTTCTGGAAAAAAATATAAGTAAACTATATAAGACAATCACTCACATTCTTCAATAAAAAATCATTAAACCATTTCAAAAGACCATTAGTGTAGTATCATCTTGGTACTCTACAGTAAACCAAAACATCATTAAATTTATTCTAGTATTATTAGAAATACTTATCAATAGAAAATAAAGTTTTGTGTGAATGACAGAAAAACCATTGACAATCAAATTAAACTGGAGTTACGCAATAAGAAATAATGGGAAGAAAAAAAAAAACTTAAAAAATTGGAATCACTCTTTTATAACATTCTATAGACCTAAAACCGCTTTAAGTTTGTCTTACAAATAAATTCAAAAAATATTCTTCAAAAAAAAAAATATATATAATAATTTAAGCATATTATGCATAAAACAGGTAACAAATATACAGTTTTCTGTAACATATCCTCCTTAAATCGTGAATTGTTTTGCCTTATTTATTCTCAGAAAAATCGTTTACAGTAAATAATTATCAAAGCAGAGATTAAACAAAGTAGGTTTTTTTAAATTAACAATATGGTCTACAATAAAAAAATTAAATAGTATAATACATTTTCCCATAAATAATGACAAACTCAAAGTGGTAAAATAAAGTACCTTTAATTCTAAAGTCATTACAAGGCTTTTTAGAATTATTATATTTCATTTACTACAAAACAACAATGGGACTACTAAGAAATAAAATTTATTTTGATTCATCGTGTGCATTTTTGCATAGCATACTATTCTGAATTAAATTTATATGTAAAATTAAAACTTAATGATGTCAGATTTTTGTTTTGAAAGACTACGATTAATAGAAGCATCACTTATCTATCTACTTCATTATTCATACTTTATTTAGAACTAAAATTTATATAAAATTAAAACAGTCATTAATAGAATCAGACTTATTTGTATGTTTACTTAATTTAGCACTTGAAAAATTATATATAAAATTTTGATACCATAAAATAAAATAATCAAGGAATTTATAAATTAAATTCATTAATTTACTAATAAAAAAAAAAAAAGTCAAAAAAATGAAATCAAGTTTTCAACTAGTATAAAAAATGGATGCATTCACATTTTGGAAATTATATAGCCAAATAGACACAACAATATAATATACATTAATATATAAATTTTAACATTGAGGAAATATTTATTAAAAATGTAAAATAAAAAAAATGACTTGTAGCATGTCCCATGAATCTTTTTTTTGTTCCAGTCAGTATCAGAATCATCTTCAGATAATTCAGAATACTCATCTTATAAATGAATTATCATCTAGATGGATTTATAACCATCTCCTGACTATATTAAGACTAAGGATGAGTTTTCAAAATGTTTTTGAGAAATAAGTGAAAAGAGTTTCACTTTCAATGTAACTAATTTAAATACTAGAAATTCCCATGCATGGATAATAGAACAACTCATTCTTCCAAATTTTATATATCTCTTTAAGTTTCAATTAGTTACATACATCAATAATCTGCATACACAAAGTTATACACAAATAATATTAGAAAAATCCTGTCTTCCAAGAAAATGGGGGAGGGGGGATAGATTAAATATTTATATAACAAAAATCAGGAAATGTTCTTAAAAGCACACTAATAGGTCGATATTAAAGACTATAAAGGTAACTCATGATGTACAACGTTTTCTATTAAATAAAATACAAAAATTTTCAGAAACAAACTATAAAAAAGTAAGATTAAAGAGGAATGTCAATAACTAAAAATAAAATTACTGGTAAATTTCAATTAGTCAACCATATATAATTTTAAAAAGCCAGCAAAAAATTATCAAAATTGAAACTTATCAAAACAAATTCTTTACAACACTTTATGTCTTATTTTTTAAACTCACAAACAAATTCTTTAACAGATGTAAAATAAAAAAACAAATAGAACCTCTCATGCTCAAAGCCTTAAGAATTTAATAAATATTCAGATGTCATTTTTATATATACATTTCAATGCATCAGTTGTACTTTATTCAACTAATCAGAATAATCAGATAATATAATAGTGACTAAATGTTTAAAAAAATAATTTTTTTATAAGATTATATTTTTTATACCGCTTTCCTCAAATATGAAAATAAGATTTAGACAGGAGAATCCACATCTAATATAGCTAGTGCTATTTATAGTAATGCTTGAAAATTCGGAGAACTTAGGTTGAAAAATTGCGTTATCCTATTTATAAGAATTATATATCAAGATTTTTCCATTATATTCCTGAAAACAATTTATACATTCAAAAAAGAGTCAAATAGTTTAAAATATAAGTGAAATAAAAAAATACAGACAAAAATCCAACAAACTGGTTACTTTTTCGAGCAAACATTTATTAAAAAAAACAGTACTTTATAAAACATATAAGAGTTTAGATGATTCATCTTACTAAAATGTTAATCTGGATAATGCAGTACCATAAATCTTTTGCTATGAATATGACATAGACTTAAGAATCAGAAATGCAAGAATGCTATAAAAGATATAAAAATCCTCAATCACTATCAAATAAAATGAAAGATGTGGATTTTGTATTAATGTGATAATACTGAGAACACTAATAAGAACGGCTTTTGGTCATGGACTCTTGTAATTTTGAAACCTCAATCTAGTGATGAAGACAACAACAGCTGAGCTGGCACCTCCTCTCTCAAAACTTCCCTTCATGCCAACGGAAACTTTGGGACCTGAGATTTAATGCATCAGCTCCCGCTTATAGTGGTAAATGAAAGATGTACATATTTACAAATTAAAAATACAACTCAATACGTTTCCATATGTAATATATTGTACAAAACAGAATAAGACATAATACAATGAAGTTACATCCAAACAATTTTTTACATAAAGATTATAATAACAGAAATTATCAAACAATACAAAAAAAGAAACACTCTTGATAAATTTTTAGGATAAATAGTTTTCTTAAATCAAAAGGTGGAAGATGATTATCGAACAGAAATCCAAAATTACTTTAAAGCACAATTTAATAAAATAAATCATGGTTCTACTTTTTTTTCAAAAGGTATGAAAGTAACTGTTTATCTACTATCAAAAAAAATCCATGGTAACTTTTGTAACTATTTTAAAAGAATTCTTCAAGACTACAATCAATATATCTTCCAATTTTACATGGTTTCAAAAAAGTATCAAACAAATATAATGATAGAATATAAATAAAAATATTCAATTATAACTAAATTAGCTTTAGTGAATCAACCATACTGCAAAAGTTCTAAAAGGTTATTTGAAACATATACAACATTTGTGTACAGAGTTCTACACACAAGAATGGAAATAAAAATCTTTAACTGGTGTAAATAAACCTAAAGAAAAAATTAATTCATATTAAATTTCATCTTTAAACATAACAACTTTTTGAGAAAGCAAAATATAAAATTGTTCTGTTCCTTAATATATTTTTTAAAAAAAAAAAGTTGAACATAGGTTTGAAAGCCGCCTAATGTTCGAAAAAAATCTGTGGTGTAAATTCTTCTAGATAATATAATGTAATAAGACATTTTATTATATATTATTCTATATGTTTTCCCTCTCCATATACACCAAAATTCATCTCAATAAAATAAACCAGAAATAACCCATAAAACTTACAGGTTTTAAATCTTTTACTGACATACTTATATTTACTCTAGATTATGATAACTATTAAAGGATGTACTTACATGTACTATATGAATAAACATGAGGTAAAAGAATAAAATATTTATCAGTTTTAATGGTGCAAGTTATATTTAGCTGCTGCGTGCTAAATACTGATTATAAAAACATGTATAATAATGCATACAAACTTTTTTAATGAAGAAATATAGAAAGTATGACAATATGACAAGAAGATCAAAGAAAAATGATTACAATGACATACAGGGACATATACGCTTTTCAAAAATATAAAATCAACAGTAGTAAGGGTTAGATCCCTTTCCTATATCAGGTTCCTAAATTTTTACTTCTAAAGCAATCCTAAGGGAATAAAATTAGAGTATTTTATATAGGAAGAATTTCATCCTGTTTTCTAGTATTTCAAGAAATATTACTGTTATAAAACAGTTTCAAGTTAGTAACATACTCAGGAAATAAAATATCAAAAAATGATTTGTGACAAAATAATTTTTTTGAAAAAAAATAAAAAGATTACAAAATTTCAATTTTCTTAGAACATGCAGTTAATATTTTCGCAAAATTGTAGCTATTAATTCTAAAAATCAGAAAGCCTTTCTCCCTAAGTTTATAATGATGAATGTAACTCTTCTTTGTGGAAGATAATACATTTATTTTCTGAAACAAGGAGCAATAAATCCAAAAAATTCTTAATGTTTTACTATAAAAAAAAAAAAAAAAAAATAGATTGAAAATTTAAGATAGATTATTAATATAAAATATTTCAACTGACCATTAAAATTATTTATTTTACAGGACACACACACTATAAATAATCAGCAATTCATTATATCCTAAAAGAAGATTTTTCAAATTGCTTCTGTAATACAAGCTACAGCAAATAATAAAGCACATGTACAAACACATGAAACAAACTTCTCCCCTTCCTTAACCTTTACCATAATAATTAAATTTCTATCCTATCTCTCATTATCACTATAATTTGAACACTAAACTTATATTTAAAACTTGAGATTAAGAATATATGGTGACTGAAGTATAAACTGTGTGATCAATGAATAAGACAGTTTAAGAATGGTAATCTAATTTAATTAATCAATATAGCACAAAATTGATCAATTTTACATTTATGCAAAAATATAGTCAGACAATTTAATTAATTTAAAATTAACAGGTAACTAACAAAATTAAAATGAATGCAGTAAGAAAAAATATTTTGTGAGTGTATACCAATGGCATAAGTAATGAAGGAAAGAAAAATCTCTTACTGACTTTTTAATTCAATATTATAAAAAAAAAATTCATTAACTGAAGCTCAATTCCAAATCATGATAATCTCAAAGTAGATTTTCATTACTATTATTTATTATCTAAAACTTCCACAACATTACAAAACCAAAGAGCGTTTAACTTTGTTGCCGGCTCTTTAGCAGGATTTTTCTGCTTACACTCAAGAAGTCATCATTTTAAGTTGATTATATTCATTTAAAGCATATTTTTAATCAATCTCAAATTTAAGTGTTTGAAAAAAGCGAACACATGTAATAATTTTTTACTCATTTTAGCATAATAACTATGACTACAATTTTTTAAATGGCAAGAATTATAACACTACATGTAATGCTTCAAGATTACTTTTATTATGTAAGTCATATATTTCAATTAATACTATAATAAAAGGTGGAGATATTTCAAAGGCAAACAAAAGATGTGTTTATTCTGGTATGAGATAAGGATTTTATAAAATAGTTAAAAATTTTCAGTGTTAAAATAAAAGTTAATTTAATTTTTTAACTAATGTGGCAGTTAGATTTTTAAAATCCTGTCAAATCTTTCCCTCTATCTTTCATTTTCAAATTGAAATTACAAAAAATTGGTATAATATCAGCAATAGTGATTTCAATTTAGAATGACAACTTTATAAAAAATTATTTCACCAACGTCTCTAATCTCTATGCTACTATATAAACCATACTGAAAGAAAAAAATTATTTCCATACCTTCCCCATTTTTATTTAATAGTAATAATAGTAACATTTCATAGTAAAATTTATTACAAAGATGGGGGGGGGGTGAAATCAAGATTAACAGAATAATAACAAGGTTTAGCTATAATTTATATACTGTGCACTTGATTATCATTTTATTACTTTCTTTTATTATTTTGAATAATTTTGAATGGATATTTTTATCACCAAATTTTAATAGTAAATGAAATCTGATTATCATTCTGAATATTTAAAAAAACATTTCCAGCACTGTATATCTTATGAAAATATTAAAAATTTGATTAAAAAAGGCAAAATGTTAAAATAATTCAGAATTTATCATTTTCCTATATTTTTCATATATGAGAAATCTGCATCAATTTCATCATTTGATAATAAATAGAGGCAATTGTTGATGTTCATCACTTTTGATTCAATCCACCAGAACTCCTTTCATTCTTCTAGAAGCTAAATACAAGAAGAAAATTCAGATCCATATTTGTGAGGAAAAAAATTAATATTCAAGAAAACAGTTTTAAATGTTATTACCTTTTATTTTATATAATTTTAAAATAAGTTAGAAGATTTTATGATAAAATATTAAAATTCAAACTTAATCTATGTACAAAATCATAATGGATAATTTCTAAAAAACTAGGCAGTTAGGGAAATTAAACTTTCTATTCATTATGTAACTAAAATTCTTCAGGAAAATTCTAATAAAGTGCTATGTAAATACTTATTGTATTCATTTTATATACTACTAAAAGTTAAAGTTTAAAACAGTCATCTTTTAAAGCATCTCCACAAATCATAACTTGAAAAGGTATTAAATGGTTCTAATTTACATGGTTTTTTAAAAATTAAAACATGAACTCAATATGGTATTTTTAGAAAGGAGTACTACAGTGGATGAGCAGTGATGTTTTACAAACTATAGCTACAGTAATAATTGAATAATGAAAAAAAAAAAAAAAATTAAATTATGCTTTATATGTTTATTTAAAAATATTTAAACAATTGATAATATATATGTTGTGAAGACATATTTTGCATGACAAAAAAATTCTCTGCAAATATCGCATTGATCAAAAAAAAAAAAAATATTTATTCATAAGATTTTAATTAAAATGTAAAATTTGATGA
>BMAW01085892.1:168236-180250 GCA_019974015.1 Nephila pilipes
AAAGCATTTTAGACTAATTTAAAATGTAAAAATTTGTGTGCAATGAATTACAACAAAAGAAAATAATGTAAAACAAGCAGCTATGCAATTCAAGATAACAAATATTGACAAGTGCATTTTAATACATTGCAAAAAAAAAAAAAAAAAAAATCAAGATTTACATTAAAATGCAGCATAATACATGTATATGTAAACATAGTGCTACTTACAATGAGAATGTTTTGTTTGAAGAGTCATGCTAGCATTAGATGCAGAATCTAAAAATGAAAAAATATTGTATCAATAATAAAGGTAATAAGTTTATATCTCAATAACCAAACAAAATGCACATTTCATTAATCACTGCAAAAAAAAAAAAAAATACCTTTCTCTAATGTAGATAAAAATTCTTTATTTCCCATTAGTTCTCTTACGAATTCCTCATTTTGCAAGAAAAGAGCAATTCGCTCATCTTCTAAATACCGAGCCAGTTCAGGATCCTCAGCACCAATAGTATTTCTTCGCTGACGCTCATTTTCTTGCATTCGTTTTTGTAGCATGACAGTACTCAAAGTCATGAACTGTAAACATTAATATACCATGTAAATATAGGTGACTAAAAAAGAAAAAAAAAAATAGATCACAAAATATGGACAAAGGGGAGTTTTTAAAATTTCTATCTGAAAACAGAATAAATGGATCTTTCAAACATTCCTTCCAGAAATGTGAATAATAAAAGCAGTGTAGTTAGTCACACCTGATATAAAGCTTTATCATCTTCTAAATGACAAAAGTATAATGAAGTATCTTTATCAGCAAGAAGAGAAGCAAACTTTTATGTCAAAGATTTAAGCAAAAATATGTTCTAGAACATTAATAGCAATATATTGCATTCTTTTTTTTTTTTTTTTTAATTAACTGTAGGCAATTTTTAATTTATGAACATTACAGCATATATCTAATTTATTCAGGTTGTTTTTGCCTAATAATATTGAACAGGATTTTAAACTCAGAATACTTCTACAATAGAAAATACCCCAGTATCCATATGTTTCTATAAGATTATGCATAAACATATTCATCATATTTGGAAATAATCATTTATAGACAAATTACCATTCCAAAACATAAAATTAAAACTTATTTTACTTTAAAATATGAGATTAAATAAAAACTATTCTTGAGCAAAAGCTTCTCGATTTATCAGCGAATGAAGCGATATTTCGCTTATAATCCAAAGCAAGAAGTCAAATAATTTTTCTTCTTACTTGTCACCATAATAGCAAACCAAATACACAGCTTTGTGTAATCTTGTTTAGTCATTATTTTAAGAAAGAATTCCATCAGCTATTATCACTAATCACTGTTCATCTGTACCTCACATTGTGGAAAAAATGATAAAAATTTGAGACCTGCCTTCTATAGATCAGAATACAATAGAGTATTTTCAAAAGTTAGGAAGCCTGACTCAAAAAATAATGTAAGAGCAAATATGATGGATCACGATATATGAAAATGGGCAAAAGTGGCATTTTAATGTTTAGACTGGTGACAACAGAGAATTCACTAAGAGTTTCTGATTGGAAAAAAAAAAAAAAAAGAAAAGACTAATACCCTTTTCAAAGCAATAAAAGAAAATGTTGAAAAATGATTCATCATTCTTAGTGATTCATGGAAAACTTATATGATCGAAGATTCAAGCTCCAAAATTCGAACATTTCTAAGTTAACCAATGTTATAAATATGTTTATCTGATTACTGGAAACCATATACAAAAAGATGAAAGACTATTGGGTTAGACCAAGTGGCATAGTAAGAAACATCAGAGAACCATGTGCTATCACTTAAATTCATATATAGATGAATTTATGTGACATCCGATCCACAATGAAGATTGACCATCAATAGTATAAGTTAACTGGAATGGCCCCCAAATCAATGGTGTAAGTTCAACAGGAATTGTGTCAATATTCATTTGTCAACAGTACATAGCACTACTTTTCATAGTCAATAGGATTTTACATAAGTAGTTAGAAAATTTATTATATTTAAGGGTAGTGAAAAAGGATTGATTTAAACGGAAATTAGTTGTAGAATGAAACGTGAAGCTCTCTACATGATATAATGTAATACTGAAACCTCTTTCGGTTTGAAATTGAGTTTTAAGTTTTAACTTTTACTTTAACATTAAATGAAGATAACTTTTAAGATTGGAATAATGATTAGTACATATCTGAAGCATGTTTGATAAAAAAAAAAAAAAAAAAAAATTATAAAATAGTTAGAGAAAATACATTACATTTTGTATGAAAGAAAGTAAGTCTCCTCCCTCCACCTAATGTTTACTTTTAAATACATAATTATGCTGAATTCAAGTAAAAATTACAAAGAAATAAACAATATAAGGCACTTTAATAAGAATTTGAAGTAATTTTTTCCCAACATATTTACACATTTCTATAATACTTTCCAGTTAAACTACCATATACAGCAGCATATGGTAGAATAACTTTTATGGTAGTTTAAATTTATTTTTTTCAAAAATAAATATTATTAGCCTGGGAATATACAAAAAAGTGCATGAATTGCTCAGCAAAGTAGAAAAAAGTATTGTAGATCCAATTAATGGAATTAACACATATCCAATCTTAGGAGCTTATACAATCGTCACTACCAGCCAAAGGATTCAACAAAAAAAAAAAAAAAAAAAAAAAGCTTCACAGATCTAATGCATATAAATATTCCAATTTAATAATTATTTCTTTTTTAAAAATGCATTAAAGTGTGAAAAGTGTCACTAGATATACAAATTTTATATCCCTAAAAGCTTATACTAATATGTTATGGTTGGTTTTTAATTAAAAGTTTAAACATTCTCGTTCTAACCAAATAACAAAGCAATATAATTTCTAAGTTCAACTAATTTAAGAAAAATAAATGATTTAGAACAGTCTTCATTGCATCACATTAATTTTCTTCAATGCTCAGTGAGTTGCATCAGTAGTCATAAAAAGATAAATTATCACTTTCTAAAACATAAGACTATATAACAGAATGGATTATAATTTGTCAATCACCAAACCACTGTCCCGTCAACAAAAAAAAAATTAAGAATTTAGTATCACTAATGATTTTATCAAAACATATACTGAGAATGATAGAGAATAAAGCATATTTATATAAATTTATCCACTTAACAAAATTAATATTTTTCATACACATTTATCAAGAGGTGAAAAATTAACTGCAATTCTAAAAACTATTTCTAACCACATAATAGGCTACAATTTTATGCAATTATATATTATTTTCTGATTTACAAAGTACTTTTAAAAAACCTAACATGCAATATTCTGATTTGAACCTTTCTGTATGGTGATGAGTTCCTTGGTACACAGGACATGGTATTAACATGCTTCATAACTCATATTTAATCACAAGGAGAAAAAATCTACTCCCTTAAGATTTCATTTCATACCTTTCCTCTTCTACTTCTTTGTTGATGATGATCATCTAGTCGTAAAAATGATGATGGCAAAGGACCTACTAGAGGTGGGTTCCATTTCTTCTTAGGTTGTGATGTAGCAGTTTCCACCTTAGTATGATTCATTTCATTCTTTTGTGGTGGAGCAATTTTAGGTACAACAATAGGAAGTTGTTGAGCAGGTGTTGACTTTTGATTTAATAACTGAGTGTGACGCATCAAAGATGGGGAAGCACCACTTGCTTTACGCCCCAACTGCACAGCAACTAATCTTCCAGGACTTTGAGCATATGGCACAGCTTGATGATAAGATGGCGGAGGAGTTGCTGGCGAATAACTAGGTGGAAGCTCGTCATTTTCTGTAGCGTCCAGTTCTGCACGGAGACGTTCATTTTCATTATCTGTTGTCATAGCTAGTAATTGATCAATGGTTGAATCAACAGCTCCGTTATTTGCTCGTAATACAACTTCAATAACATCTTCATCCATATCTGGAAACATGGTTTTGAAGTCTGTCATTGCTTGATGAAATTCCAGTTGGGTAACCGCAGGTTTAGATCTTTCATTTTGTTTTGTAGGTTGAAGTTGTGGCTGTTGACCAACTGCTGCCATTTTAATTCTTAATACAAATTTTATGCACCTTCAGATATAAATTTCATACCACAACCCTAAAATAAAATGTAAAATTAAAACAGATTTGGAGCACATTGAAATATTTTTGTCTATACTTTCTTCAATAATTTCTTTGTTATTATAATATGTTTTCTTTAATTTGTTAATTGATTTTATACTAAAATCAATTAACAAAAATTTGAAATGCTTCATTTTATACTAAATTAAACATTTCAAATAAATATACACATATAAAATACCTTATCTGCAAATACTGACAAAAATAATTTTTAAAAATGGCATGCATTATGAATTTGACTTAAAAATGCCAAATAATACTTACAGAAATTGTAAACTACCTCACATCTTTTAAAATAACACTTGGAAAGTTAATAGATTTTAAAAAGCAAAATAATTTACTTTATTATAAGATTTATTAAACATTAATACACAAATTTTTCCATGATTGAATAAAATTACAGTTAAAACAATAAATTAGTTAAAATGTTATAGCAATGTCAAATTTGGTGGATGAATTAATAATTTATTCAATAATAACCCAACACCATACACAGTATAAGTACAGTTAGGCAATAACAGGAAAGAATGGATCTATTCACTGTCTTTCATTTCCCAAAACGTAATGGAAGCTTAAAATATTAAAAATATTTATTATGCATCTTCTTAATCATTTTAATACATAAATAACATGAATGCATTTCAGTCTATAAAAATAATTATCACAAGATAATAATTATAGCCATAAAATATGAAACTACATTTTAATATTTCTTCCAAAAAAATAATCAAAAGTGCATAAATTTATAAAAGAAAAATTAATTGTCAATTTACAGTTAAAGTAAGCATTAGTAATCGAGTCGGTATAAAAAAAAAATATTTTCCAAATAACTGTAAAAATCCCATACACAAACAACAGGAGAGAAAAAGCAGAAAAACTGTCGCGTGCACAAGTTCTAAAATTATTCTTCAAAGCAAAAAATTCACAAGAAATAATCTTCATTAAAAAAAAAAAAAAGGCATTTTCTCTTTATATATTTCCATTTAAGAGTCAAACCATAGAAAATGAATTTGATAAAAAAAAAAATTCACATAAACGGAATAAGAATTTCAAATGTTTTAGGAAGCTAAGCATAAAAAATTAAATCAGCTTATTACAGTAGTAACAAGATGTCATTCATAAATGTTGTATATATACATTTATTTTTTTTCTTCTTTTGAAATACAGTAAACAAGAAGATGCACAAATCAGTTGCTCTATTATTTTCATATAATGTTAGTAGAGAAAATAAACATTAGTATGTTTACTACGCAAAATTACACAAACAAGGGTGTTTTAAAAACAGAATGTCAAGAAAAAAAATTACCCATTCATTTCAAAATAAACTCGCGTTCAAGAGAAAAAACAGAACAAATTGAATTAAGTCACCTGACTGAGTTGAGCAATTTCCTTCCTGAGTAACATTAACACTCCGCAAAAGGAGAAGCGAAGGTTGGCGGTCGGGCATATACAGAAGTTGAGCCAATTTTACCCTCTCATCAGAATTACATCTTAAAAAATCTTTAATATAATAGAAGTTCCAGAATTTATTAATTTGCAATCAAAATTCAATACAATCAGGATTCAAACGTTCGGGAATCGGTGTGTGAGGTCACCGATATCTGCCGGGAATGAAGAATCAGGAAGCATGTTAATCTCGGAATCTGAGACTTATGGAATTCAGAGGGGGCTATTTTAGAATTTTCTAAAATTTAATAATAATAGGTTTACCGTACTTGGTGCTATATTTTATAGCGGCGAGTTCTTGACAGAAACGATTGAAGTGAAGGTGATCAATGTGTGAATTTGGACTAATTTTTAATATCAAAATTAAATTGGGAATTAAATAACAATTAATATAAACTAAAATTTAAAGCATATTTACTCACTTAAATATCTCAAGAACATCCTTTACTACTAATATCCAAATTGCAATTAACCATGCAAGTAATACAAGATCCATCCAACCCCCCCCCTCTTAGACCCTCCTCATATATCAGAAACCTAATTAAAGAGAAAAATAGGTACAGAAAACAATGGTAAAACACCAGATACCCTCCTTTGAAACTCATGATTAATAAACTCAAAAAAGGAAATTAAGAATAAAATTAACACCTTTAAAAACAAACAAACAAAAAGAGGGGGGGAACCTACTCTGACAGCTTAATAACAAAGATAACTCCCTTTTTAATATGAATAAAAAACTTTCTAATAAATATTATAATATCCCCCCCCCCACTAATAAGCAATAATGGTCTGGTATTCTCTGATAAAGAAAAATCTGATCTGCTTGTCCATAATCTTGAATACTCGTTCCAGGAAAATCCTACTCCATTATTCCATTTAATGATGATCATATTGAAAAAACAGAATCAATAGTTCAAAATTATCTTGAAGACAATACCAATTTTACCCCCCCCGCGCCTGAAATAGCTACCATAATTAAAAAGTTCAATAAAAGAAAGCCTCCGGAGAGGATGGCCTTCTCAATCAAGCCATAAAATTCTTTTCCCCAACGCACTTACTCATCTCATATGTTTGCCCATTTTCCACAAAAATGGAAACATGCAACATCTATTCTCTTCCCCAAACCCGACCAAAACCATTCCATTCCCTACAACTATTGTCCTATCAGATTATTAAATTATATTTCAAAAATCTTTGAAAGAAAGATGTTAACCAGAATACTCACTCACGTTTCCACTAATAATATTCTTCCGGATTCACAATTCGGTTTCCGTATTAACCACAACATTGTCCATCAACTACCATGGGTTGTGAATGCCATTACTGAAGGAATTATTTCCAAACAAGTATGTGGCGATATCTTCCTCGATATACAAAAATTTTCGACCGCCTCTGGCATGACGGGTTGATCTTCAAACTAATCAAATTAAATACCCCCTATTTAATAGTCATCTTAGTAACTACCTTAAAGATACAACATTTCAAGTTAAACGAAAAATACTCTTTCTACAATATACCATATACAAACAGGTTAACCTCAAGGGTCTGTAACTTCATCAATTTGCTATAATTTGTACACATATGACTTTTCTCAGAGTTCCTACAATATCTTCTGTTTATTCGTAGATGAAGTAGCAATTCTCACGGAAGGAAAAAAACTATCAACGTAATAGATAAACTACAAAGTCATCTAAAACAAATAGAAGAGTGGATGTCATTCTGGAGGATTGCTGCAAACACTAATAAAACTAAATCTGTCATATTTAGAAAAGGTCATGCCTCCCCTCCTAATAAAATACTGAATTTTTTAGTAATGAAATCTCTTGGGACTCTGAGGTCAAATACTTAAGAGTTATCCTGGACTCCTAACATTTCTTTATACTTTCGAACTCCATATATAATCAATAATTGGTAAATTCTGGGTCAAAATCCAAAACTGTATGCTTTTAATTAGCAGAAATTCAGTACTAACTCTTACTAACAAGGTTCTTCTCTATAAACAAGTAATTCGCCCTATTCTACTTTATGATTCCCCTACTTGAGGCAATGCAGCACCTACCCACGTTAAAAAAAATTCAGGTCTTTGAAAATAAAATTCTCTGCAGGACTACTAACTTACCTTCTGATTACTCCTTTAATTCTTCTTCTGCTTTTATATCATTAAAACAGTTTAAATAATAATGTATTTAATACTATTGTTTTTTACAATAATAATAGTTAAGAAAATTCTAAAAAATAATGTAAAATAATACTCTCCTCTTGTTGAGGATTAGACATGTGAGTCTATCCAAGGCCATGGGGGGGGGTTAAAAATGATATTATAAAATGGCATAAAAATTTTATAATCTTATCTTACGATAAGATCAGTAAAACATATTTTTTTTATATCTCTTAAGCAATTTCATCCTAATTGTAAATAATTCATTCACTTTGCTATCCTCTTTCCTCTCTCTTTCCTTTAATTTTTTTTTAAAATTCATATTTGGATTAAAGCACATTTTTAATATGTTTGTTTTAATATTAAAAAAGAAAAAAAAAAAAAAAAACCAAGGCTTCTATACCATACTCAATAAGGAGTCCACTGGACAGGCACTCGCCACTAGATTATTATTGTTGGATTTATGTCAAGAATATTGGTTTAATAAGTTAAAAAAAAGAAGCATTAATTTAGCTCGTCTTTTCATTTTCAATTACTTACTTTAATACAAAAATTAAGAATTGCATGTTCAGCAATCACATTTTTCTGGTTACGAGTTTTCTCAATAGTTGAAATAGATTCGCAATAGTTGAGCTATTATAAAAGATCATAATTCATAAAAGTACATCAGAACAGATTGAACGTATTAATGTCGTCTGGTATAATTTTCCATTAGATTTTTCACTGTGATTACTTTTGAATTTTCTTATTCGACCGTTGTTTCCATGGGATATTACTTTTATCTTAATTTCTTCGTTCTGATTATGAAAAGTAAGATTAAGATGATTTTCTGTTAAAAAAATATTAGAGAATATCGAAGTTCGTCAGATTTTTCTCATTTTCGTTCCGCTAAAATTCGCAATGATTTCTTCTGATGAAAATCTTGATACAGTGGATTATTATTTTATGAGTTAGCCAGTTTCACTTGTTTCTAGGATGGATACCATTCAAAAAACATAGACGCACACATAATACTTTTCGAAAAACAATTGCAATTCCATAATCCGAAACTTTATAAATATTGAGGAGAACAATCCAGATTTTAAAAAGGATGAACAATGTAGAGATTTGGGTGATGAAAGCATATCGCTAGAGAAGAAGATTGAACAGACAACAGGTGAGCTTACTTCTTTGTATCCAAGCCCAATTAAAAAGTGTTTGCACAACGTAAATTGAAAACCTTACAAAATTAAGAAAATAATTGCAGGGTATGGAAACAGCTCCGCAATCTCAAATCACTCCAAAAATGCTTCCTTTAAAATAATGATTCAAAGGAATTTAAATCCCCAACCGAAACAGCAAAGGAAGATAAATTTCATCCTGTTCCTACATCTATCATATTTCAGATGAAAAATAGTTTTGTCCCACTTTCTAACAATGATCCAAACTTCGCTGAGAAAGATCTCCCACCTCCACCTCCTCCGAAAGTCCAACCAATTATGTTGCAGTATAATGTCAACTATATCTGATACTCCAGGAAAATCAGCGAAATCATCCAAATAGTCTTCAAAATCAAAAGAACGTTTTATAATCCAGCCAGAATCTGACGACAAACACCGGAATGTGACAGTATTTCTTAAACGCAAAGGAGAAGAATATTACATCATACAGCCGCCTAGTTTTTGTCCGATTAAAGCGGTGATTAAGGACTTACTTTATTCACCGAAGTTAATTAAATCTTTGAGGAACTAAAAACCAAAAACGTCCTGGTAGAAAAGATCACGCAATTATCCCAATGACTTAGTAAAAGACATCTGTCGATGCTTTTGACTGAATTCATTAAGTCATATGATGCACCAGATATTTTCCTACTGTACAAACTACTATGCATGTCGATTGTCGTAGATTCGCTTAAAGGAATTTGAGATCAGGAGTTACACAGTATTTAAGTTGTAATCTCTTCATTCACTCATAGGTAAATTTCGGACTAAAATCAAGTTGTCTCAAATGGAGAAATGCCTATTGCAGACTGAGAAATCAAAAATAAGAAAAAACAAAGTGCATTGATTGCAGAGATGCATGTATCAGTTCCTGTCAAGACAGTCCACGATTCCCATTGCCAAAGCCGAAAAAAGGAGAAGTCACTAATAGAGTTCAAATTTCATATAGTAATGTTACACATGTACATTCCCACGCATCTATCACCAGAGGATCTCAACACATGGAGTCACGGGACGAGAGACCTAAATCAGACGGAAACATATTTTCTGAATCCTAAGAACTCCAACCCTCCCGAAATAATCAATCTAATATTAAACTTGGTACCCTTTCAGCAATCAAGGAACTTAGAACTTTTTTTTAAACTTTCCCCAAATTTACCAGATGTTACTTTAAAAATGTCCCTAACTGACATCAATTTTGAAAAGCTAATCGTATTCTACCAGCGATTATGCCCATCTTCATTTCTGTAAAATGAGCATTTCTTAAATATTTTGGATTCAGATTACTAAAATTAAAATATTCCCCTTTTTTCTTATTTTAAAACCCCATCTCTACATATCCTAAAACTCTGTTTTTTGTAAAATTGCAAAAGAAATTTCTAAGAGTTAGACCCATCTATAGAATAGAACTCAGACACTCCCTCTCACCCACTCTTACTCCTAATAGCAAAGGCATGCAAGCTAACTAGAATTGTTAAGAATTCAATCTGTCTTAGAAACTTATCAATCATTTTTCTTACAAATCAAAATCTTTTTTTTTTAATTTAAGTGCAACGTATTTTTGAATTTTTAACTTTCTTATTGTATTTTTATCATGGGCTAGGTACAGGCCGAAATATGCTCCAAAAGGTTTCATGAATCATGCAAATTCGAAGATTAAAAGCCGAAAAGCTTATGTGATCCTTAAAACAATTCAACCAAATAAGAATACATCTACAACTATTATTGACGATTTTACTATTTTAACAAAAATGTTCAGATAACAGCAAACTAGATTTTGAAGTCTAGTTGTGTTGATTTTATTCTAAGTCCATAAAGACCAGCAGGGCTAAGACTAAGTCAATGATACAATTGAAAACATGAAATCTAATTCTAATTCAATACCCAGTGAATAAATTTCCCAAAAGCCATTATTGTCAAAATATTTCTCTCTTACATTCAGAAATGACATCGAACAGATTTAGAATAGATTTTTTGTTGACAGCAATACGTAAATGAAAAAAATTAATAGTTTTACAACATTAAAAGTATGCTAATAAAGGTGAATTTCATTAAATCATTTCAACGTCGTATAACTGAAAGAAAAAACGAGATTTTCCATTTTTGTCTTGTTACAACAAAAAATACTGATATGTTTCCACAACATCTATGAAACATTCATTGAGCTATAGCAACTGAGTGGTTAGAGTTGGCATATAATGTTTCATTCGAGCCTAAGGTTTCAGTTCTGATTCCACTAAAGATTTAACGTTTTATAGAGCGGATTACCAGTAAACTTATATTGGATGAGGAAGGTGAGGAGCCAACTGCTGCAAACTTAAATGGCGTTTTGATTGGAGCTATAATTATAAATACTTATTCTTAAGTATCAGCTGAAACACGTTTTCATAGTGTTAAGAGAAATGAAGGATAAAAAAATTGAAACAAAATATTAAGAACATATATGAGGGGAAAATATTTAATATTATTTTCAATCGTACATGTATCAACTTGTATGTAATACACACATATCCCCCCCACACAAACACACTCACAAGGGAAGTTCAAATGAAAAGGTACGAAATGAACAATGTGGGTATAAATGAAGACTATGTTCAAAGTATACACCATAGGCCTGAGCACAGCCATCCCAATGATTAACGAGTCGAAATATTCCTTGTTCTCAGATTTCCTGTGGCCGTGATGAGATCCAGTTCATCACAACGTCCTTGAGTTGGTCGTTCGAGTTGAAATGCTTCCCTTTCGGATGTTTTTTCAGGGGAACAAACACATGGAAATCGAAATGCGACATGTCCGGGCTGTAGGGCGAATGGTCAAGGTGCTTCTATTTGAACATGACCAGATCCACGCGTGTGATCTTGGAGACGTATGGACGTGCGTTTTCATGGAGCAGAACCACACCCTCCACGATATGCCCCTGTCTTTTGTTCTTGATGGACCTGTGTAGGTTTCGGAGTATCTCACAATACACATAGGAGTTAATTGCTCTTCTGCGCTCAAAGAATTCACCAAGTAGCTGACCTTGGACGTCGAAAAAGACTCTGAGCAACCTTGCCT
>BMAW01085892.1:187841-204321 GCA_019974015.1 Nephila pilipes
TATATATATATATATATATATATATATATATATATATATATATAAAACCCAATTTCTTTAAAATTATGATTGTATTCGATGTTTGAGACGCATATCATTTTCTGAAATTAAATGTTATTTATTGAATGAAGTAATAGTTGTATTTTTATTTTTGAAAATTTCATAGGCTAAAAAATTGCAACGAGCAAAACCTTTTCGTGGAAGAGCAGCTGCAAGTTCCATCGCCGTAACAACAGTTCACGGTCGTTCGTATGAGATAGGAATGCGGGCTAAGCTTATATAAAAAATAAGAATTGTTTGAGAAGCAAAAGAAATAAATATCTTCATTGGTTAAAAAGAAGAACAAAAGCTTTAGTGGAAATTGTATTTTCAGATAAAGGTCAAGCTTTTTATTTGTTTAAGTCTATTTTTAAATTAATCATCAATTGAAACAAAATTTAGATTAAAATTGCGAAGAACAAGAAAAATAAGAAGAAAGTTATAGTTAAATTATCAAGTTAATTATCCCCCCCCGAAAAAAAATTAAATCCCAAGTAAATTAACTCCCCCCCCCCCCCAGAAAAAAAAAATTCTGTTCATGGACTTTCTAAATAGCTATGAAAAGAAAAAAGAAATTACGCGTAAAAAATTATCTCTATATATCTTAAACAAAATTCTAAGTTAGAAAATATTCGACAGTTTAGAAAAATTGATCAGAGTGATATATAGATATAAATCTATTTATAATCTAAACATAACTTTTGGCAAACGCAATTCATGTGTACTTGGATTTGAGAAAGAGTTTATCTATAAGTCGTACTCATGCAGTTTCTTTGTGATACGTGGTTCTCACGATCATGGAACAGCTAAATGTAATTCGGGATGGGGCCCTTTTCGTCTCTTTGAATTTACTCATGAAAGACCCGTTGAGTATCATTGTTCATTTGCGTTCAGAAATGTGAATCGAATTTTCAGGAGGTAAGGGTGATTTCTCTCTTTTTGTGGCTACCCAGCATATTTCTTGGCTTCACACTTAAATAACTTCCCCAATATTTTGTGACACACACATTCAAACACTCTCACTGATATTCATATGTTAACGCAGATAACGTTCCCTCAAAAAATTTGCGATTGACACAATTTCATTAAGTCATGTAAACAAACAAAAACTCATATGTGAGGGAATCAATTGTCATTTTCCTCTAAGATGTTACTGTCAACGTTAATCTTGTTTATTTATTAAACTAAGTGTGAAAGCACCAAAGGATAATATTTTTATTTGAGGACTTGTTCTAAATTTTTATATTCTGTTCTCATCTACGATTGGAGCCTCTTCTCTCCTTGTATACAATCAGATCATTTGGCTTAGTTCATTAATTACGAATGCTGTTATTCTAAAAATTCATAGTTTAAAGTAAATAAAGGAAATTAGAGAAGGAGATGCTGTATCACTTGCTTTCTACTTATAACGTAAACTTAAGTAAGAAAAAATAAAAGTAAAAGTTAAATTTGAAACTGAAAAAAAGGACTCCCTTTATTTATTTCCACAATACTTATAGCTGGGCAAAATTAATCAATATCTTTTTAGTAATTCTAAAAGAATTAAATTGTGATGTTTATAAATTAAATGATTAATTTCGAAAATAATTTTCTCATTATTGTTATCGTTTTTTTCATGTATCGAATTTTTTATTTTAAAATTATCCTAAATGTCAAATTTCATAAAATTCTGAAAGGGGCCTTTAAAGTTTGGGGTGATATAAAATGGCTCTCTTAGGAGAAGTGTACATTAATCAGTTGATAAATGCGTTCCAATTTTAAAAATATGTAAAAAGAAAAAAGAAATATAATTAAAAATATGAATTTTTAAATCAGTTACTTAAAAAAAATGTGCTGTAGCAGACAGAATTTTTTTTAAACATTTGCATTCTACATGTCACAAAGCTCCGAACTTCAAAACTTCCAATTCTCTTCATTAGTTCAAGAAATATGAAGGTAAGACTTACGATTGAAAAAAAAAACCTTTGTTATGCGGTCGTATTTTACTAATTAATGTTATTTAATTATCTATCAACTAATCACGAAGTTTTAGTATTAAAGGAAAATTTTACCTTGTTCTTTGTCCCAACAAAATCTCGATATTACTGTTCCATACCAGAATTAGATGGAAGTATGAAATTCATGTTTGAAACTAAGTTACTTTCAAAGTTTCGTTCATTTCAATTTAACAAGAGATTAGTTTGGAAAGAAGATTTCAAATAAAAATCAAAATGCTAAATAAAAATATCTAGTAAATATTCAAAAATATAATAAAAAGGCAATTAAGTATAATCATGAACTCGGCATATCAACAGAGATTACGGAAAATGTTGTATTTTTTCTGAAATGAGAGAAGTATTAATTAGAAGGGGAAGTGACATACGGGGTTTTAATCTCGTAGAAGGGCACATTGTTATGGTTTTACGATACATTTTAATTCCACTTTGAGTAATATAGACTTGATCAATTGAATGTGTAAGAAGAAATATACTATCTCAATTAAAAGAAATACCCTAGAAAAGTGAAATAAGTAAATTATTAAAGTTATATGAAGAAAAATTAATAAATCAATAACATAATGTTAAACATAATGAAATATCTGAAAATTGTTGATTGTTTTCATCTCTAGATGAATAAATTGCATTAGAAAAATTTAAATATGAAGTATAGAAACTACAACAAACTGTTGCATGACATTAAAACTTTAACTGGTAATGTTTGTACGCTACATAAGCTGGCTTTAGTTGTATATTTATATTAAGTATAGATAATTATATAATGCGCTAAGAAATTATAAAACCACTAACGAGAATCCGTACATTCCTGATGAATAAGACATAATATGCAAATTTTAAGCGTGTGTATTTAAAATGGGTCAGGAAACACGTTCTCTACTAATTGCAACTTTAATAATCAATCTAAATTTTGTTAAATACTACTCATTTTTCTAAAAATTGAATAAGTTAGAATAAGGTTAAGAATTTATAAGATTGCATGGGAAAACTGGTATATTATACGTCACATCAGAAACATTATAAAACACATCCATTAATATTTCATGACCGTATTCCCTTAGAAGCAAACATGCAGATTTTGATTGTTTTATTAACGATGTATTTGAAGATGCCGAGGGGTGGAGAGTTAATCTAAGGTCGAAGTGAGAAAAATTTCATTTTGTAAGAGAACTGGTAAATCTGAAAGAAATAGCTCGGTTAATGAATCGTTCTAAAAATGCCATTCACAATGCCGTAATTAAAAATATGATTCAAGCAAAATAAAACAAACTAACTAGAAGAAAGCGAATTTCGACAACATAATCGACCATTTTTTTCTAATGTCAATTAAATAAAAGGTCTTTCGACTCTTAAAAGTTTGGAACGTTTCGGCAAAAAGAACTTCACGTGTCACAGTTTGGAAGATTTTGTAATAGTAAGAAGCTTACTTCCCTTCAATTGTGTATTTGGATTTTTCCAGGATGGTACTCGATTAAGACAATTCAACTTCCTACTATGCAAAAACAAATTCATACAAAAATTAAAGTGTTGCAAGAAAAATTATTATTAGACGAAAGGGGGAGACGGAAAGGTAAGAAATGAGAATGGAATTGAGGTTATGGAAAAAAGAAGAATGTTAGTGTGATGTACATGGAAGTATCATGGTGTGTGTATCAGATTTGGTGGGTTTGGGATTCAATACTGTTAGAGCATTTGCAGAAGGTACTCGCATCTTATTCCGGTTAGAGCATTCTTTGATACATTACAGAAGTAATTACTATTCGCGGAAAGGATATTAAATTCGGAGAGCATCTCCATTATTTGATTAGTAAATAAAGATATCGTGTATGTAACTGACTATTTTAATTAATTGAACTTAAGTGAAAATTTAGATTCTATGATTACCTTTAATATGACTGACCAGACGGTTAATAGGATGCTGGCACAAGTCTTGAATCAAATAGAAATATAAAATTTATGAAAACGAAGACATCATCGAAATTATTGAAATATCATCGAGAAGAAAGATTGAATAGGGCTAAAAATATCTTGTTATGGATCAATGAGTGGAAACAAATTATATTTTGTCATGAAAACGAGATTAATCTTGTCGGTTACGATGGCTACAAACATTGCCATAACTTGAGGAAAGAACCGAAAGAATGTTTTAGTCGATAAATGGGAAGATGGATGGACAAATGGGATGAGTTTCAGTTGACTAATGGACAAATAGGAGGAGGATCATTCATAGTTTGAGGAGACTTTAGTCCTGATGGATTGTGCGATTTACAGCGAATATCGGGATGTGTGGATTCTGCATAATGTTAAGCTAAGCTGTATGAACATCTGATTCCATTTGGGCTTTCATAAAGTGCTTCTAACTGTATGTTTCAGCTGGACAATGATTTTTGATATCCATAGCTTACCACGACATCATCTAAATATGAATATAAATCTACCCAAGAAAGGTTTAAAAAATAGAAAGAGCTAACATTTTGTCATGTTCAAATCGAAGTCTATACTTAAACCGTATGAACAACCATTTGTATACATTATGTCGCAAAATTTATGCTAAAAATAAACTGTTTTCATCAGCTTTTGAACTAAAGTAGCTGTCGTGAAAGCATGGCATAATATTTCTAAAAATTAAACTTAACCCTCTGGCTATTTTAATGAAAAACAGTGTGTTTGAGGTTATCAGGGAAAACAAAGGACCGATATCGTACTAACTTCATACTTTCTTTTTGTTTTTAGAGAAATAGTCTTATAATTTGTTTAACAGGGATTTCCCCCTTAGTTTCTAATATTTAAGTTAACTGAATCATTTATTACATTATTTAAAATTATTGAAACTTATTTATAATAAATATGTTGCGAGATAATGTTTTTTTATTTGTTAAATTTACATTTGGAACCTTTATTTTACAATTTTAAAACTAAGATAGTCTAATAATTTTTTAATGGACTATTGTAGTGTTACATTAAAAAATGTACTGGTCTTTATTTCCAAATAATAATTTTTATGTTGACAGTGTATGTGTGAAGGCATTAAGGTTCATAATTAAAAGATTATAAATAATAACTTTTCATTGATCATCAGTAATTCATAAATTGGTCTTTTGATCTTGGTTTCAAACTTAATAACAAATTTTGGAACTTTCTTTGAGCTTTTTATTTATTACATAGTTACAATCTTGTCATAATATACTGTAAGCATTTTTTTTAAAAGTGATTATTTCATTATAACATATAAATTTATTTTAAGCAATTACGACGAGAGTTAACTTTCATTGGAAAAAACTTTAAATGCAGTCTACCTCATAAAGAAAATATATTAAAAAAAAATCTTTTGTTAGAAAAAAAAATTGTAAATTCTTTTCTTCTTACAACAGGAACAAAAATAAGACATTATATTTAAAAGAAGAAAGAAATCCTTATATATAAAAAGAAAATAAAAAAAAATATGAATATTACTAATTTACTTTTTAGGAAACATACTTTATAAAAAAATCAGGCAATTAATGCTTTAAAATTAATATAAAATTTTTTACAGCTTCTTTGAATTAGCCTACTTTTGTTGCAATTCGAGTTCAAAAAAAAGAACTCTTAAAAAAGTAATTAATGCACTTAATAAAAAATATGCACAACCATTTTTTCTGCGCGTTGAAGTTCGGATCTTTCTTTAAGAAGCTTAGGGTGATAAGTCAATAGCAATAAGCTTTTTAAACTTTCTTTTCATAATGAAAAGTTGATAGATTACAGATTAAACAAAATATCTTGTGTTTTTATTTCCTCGATAACTTCTATAGTGTATATATTTATTCTTTTTCTTTGCCGGAAGAAACGATTTTACGTCAAGATGTCGTGCTTTATGCATCACTTTCCCCAGTTCACTTTTTAAGTACACTTCCGATGATCGTGTTTACGAATAGAGTTCTAAAACGATAAAGGAAAGTATTTTGCTCAGAAACAAAGCCAATTTCTTGAAGTCTGAATTGACAGGTGAGCGTGTGTTGGAAGACGTTTCCCCGAAACGTAACGTTCCAAATGCATATTTTTAATTCTTTCTGTATTTTCTAGATAAGACTCTGAAAATTGCTTTCTATTAAAATATTAATGGTTGGTTGTACACAGATATTTGGTTATCACTGCAAACAATTTTGTTTTTATAGAATTTTTTTCTTTTCAATTCGTTTCTGATAAGATTATAATAGCAGTTTCTTTAAATAATGTTTTCCCTAGATTTTTTAGATTTTCCCCTAATTTATAAATAATTTTTTCACCCAGATTTTTATTTTGTTTTTTCGAACTAGTTTTTTTTTTTTTAAAGAAAAAAAGACTGTTGTAAAAGTTAAATAAGTTAGGACTGAAATAGAGAGTTTAATCATCATGAAAATTCGTGCTAAGATATACGCTGAAGATCCTTTTTACGTTGATAGACCGCATGATGTATGAGAAAGAGCCCTTTTATGTTGGAAGACTTCTTAAAATATCTGTTGGAGAGTCTTTTATGGCAAATTTTCGCATTATGATATACAATAGAAGACTGAATCAGCATAGTTTTAAGAAACGCTTTTTATGACGATTTTTATTATTATCTATGTTGAAATGGCTGCTGTAGCCAAGTGGTCATATTTTCGGCCTCGCGACAGGCGTTGTTTTCGTCGAGTCCTGAGTTATAGCCCTGATGCCATTAAGAAGCGCCGTGTAGCGGGACTAATGTACATTAAATCTGATCTAGGCTCCAAGTCGCCCTAATGATGTGGTGAGGAAACTTGGAGGAGGAGGTGGCAGCTCAGGCGCGGTCCTCATCACTTGACCGAGGTTCAAACTTCCCGGGTACGTGGCCGATAGTCTTTATGATGCCTCTTTGTGCGATGTTGAAAAATAATTACAACTCATATTTATACTGACAGGTTACATTAGGAGGAGAGCTGGAATTTTATTTAATGATGAATTTTAGAGTACCTTTTTATACCGGAAAATTGCAGCAGATAAGTCAGCCAAGAGACAAATCTTGGACTGAAAGGTAACATTATAATAAACTTTTTTTATGCTAAAAATCTATTCTATGAATTATTCAAGAAAATATTTTTATGCTAAAATGTTGTTAAATTGTTTGATGGTGATTGTTTATAAATGTCACACTAAGAAGAGCAATATGAGAGCAATTGAAGATAGTTTTCGTAATTTTGAGCCTCCGTAAAGTGACGAGGACAACATCTGAGCTTGCATTTCCCTCTCCCAAACATCCTCACCAAGCCAATGGGAACGCTTGGGATCTCGATCATATTTAACATGCATCAGCCTCGCTACAAGGCGGGTCTCAAAATATCGTTGGAAGGCCGCGTTGGAATATTTGGAGTATTACAATTTTTAGATGCATGTTACAATTTTAAGGATACAAATCAAATCCACAAAAATCTACAAATACCGATTATAAGTGGGAATAAATATGCTCTTCCAAACCATCAGATGCATAGTACGGCCATAGAATAAGCCCTAGTAATCCGTACATGTAGGGAACATTAAAATACCTACTCAAAATTTATTAATATTTCAGCTGAAGTTAGCAACGAAGCAAAATATAAAATTTCTTGATAAATCAAAAGTAAATAAAAATATTTTGTTGGAAATAAGTATTCCCACTGAAAAAATTTAAATCTATCTGTAGCACCTCCACCTTCATTCTTTTAATCTACAGACATTGTAAAATTTAATACAAAGTCAATAAGGTCGCAATTCAATCTGAAGAGACGCCAGGGAAAGGACAACACAATTCATTATGTTTTTTCACAGATTATGCAATATTTCTCTCTCTCAAATAATACTCCTAGCACCCGAACCCTAACTTAGAGTCAAACAATAAAGTCTTAGCTTACCAACTCACTCGCAACAAGGGAGACACTTTCCGAATACAACGGACTCGACTTTTTCTTACTATTTACTCCACCTAGGAGTAACTTTTAACCAGTTTTAACAACAAGCGTTCAATTTATACAATTCCCTCCAGTTAACTTAATAACATCTATCAGCTTCTCGTTATCCTCTGTCCCCCTGATTCCTTTCAATTCCATACCACTATCATTTATTCATTTCATTACATTTTTATTTTAACCTAATTTGCCTAATCACGTTTCATTGGGTTGGAAAGAAGCTGGAATTTTGCACAATTCAAATTATAAAAGGCCCTAAAGTCAGTGAAAAGAAAACCACGAATAGCTCAATGTCGCACATCAAGAAGACCGTCGGTTTCCAACTATAAAATTATATATATATATATATATATATATATATATATATATATATATATATATATATATATATATATATATATATATATATATATATATATATATATATATATATATATAAATATATATATGCTTTGCACAATTTAAATTTTAAAATATAATTAAAAAAATTTAAATAAATTTTAGACTTAATTTTCCGGGTTTCTTGAGCTGAAAATATCATGGAATAGATCTTCACAATATCACCCGCCTCCTGTCTGATTTGAGAAAATTTCTAGCGAATCTTAGCGATTTCTTATGCCAAGATTATTTTCCGATCTTGGGTGTAAACAACCGTAACGGAAACTTTATGCAATGTTTGATAATTTTCAATATGTACCTAGAATTTTAAATATCTCAGTTGCTTTTAAATACATGGCGGCAGCATGATACTATTTATGAATTCAATACGTGAGATATTCATAATAACATATTTGTCAAAATTACAGCATTTCTTGCGATAGTAGAACTGATGTCTCTGCTATCTCCCAAGAAAAAGTTATTATTCATTTGTATAGGCATCGATCTGATGACTAGTTCTTTAAAGTTTCCAGCATTTGAGAATTCTTAAGAATATCGAAATCCATGCATTAAAGTCTCACATATAAGGCACTTTGAATATGAAGTTAGTAGAAATGCATACTTTTTCTTTCCGATATAAGCAATTAAATCTTAAAATCCCCGAAAATTGTTAATATAATAGGAAATTTTTGAGCTACAGAAGATCTCGAAGAGAGGGATTTTTGTGTTCATTGACTTCACATTTCGAAGCAGCACGAATGATTTGTGACAAACCTCGTAATTTTGAACCTCGGTAAAGTAATGAAGTCGACATCTACGCTGGCACCTCTCTCACTAAACTTCCACACTACTCCCTCGGGAGGACTTGGGACCGAGACCAGTTTCAACGTCTATCAGCCTCTCTATACGGTGGATCTTTTTGTGGTATTAGGGTTTGAACCCATGACGAGTTCACGAGTTCGCAACCATAATCACTAGTTTACCTTAGCCACATGATTTCAAAACATGAAAAACCACTGGGATATGGAATGAGATACAATGGTACTAAGATTAATTTAAGGAAATAATAATAACAACAACAAGAAGAAGTTACAAAAAAATAATTTTCACAGCAGACGTACTTAAAATTCATTAATATGTTGTTAAAATTAATCTAAACCTCAGAATCTCGCATCTCGCAATTTCTTTTTTAAAAAAATATGTTTTTCTTGGAACTCAGTAATATCAAAGTAACGTACAACAGATTTTATTCAAATGATTCTCTTGACATTTTTTTTTTTTATCAAAGTAGGCAATGATAATACATCAAAATCACAGCTGAGAATGCTTTTTATTAATTTGAAAACAGTCAAAAGAAGGCTTTACTATAATAACGAAGTAGGGGATAAGAAGTATTTATAAAAAATGTCATCATGATATTGAATAGCAAGTTTAAAAACTGGAATAAATTGGTTTTTGCATAAAACACAAAACACAGTTTTCAGAATTTTTTTAATCTAGAGAATAAAGACATATTATATTTTGAAAAAGCATCTCGAAGTACAGAAATAAGAATCTCATGAGCATTTTCAATTAGAAGCAGAAGGAAAACGGAAAATACCCCCTTCCCCCTCAACAAAATGCTTAAATTCAGATTATTTTACCATAGGATAACGTTGCCAGTAATAAATGTTATGAAATGATGTTTTGAAGCTATGCAATAGATATATATATATGCTAAACATTTTGAACAGTATTATTTTATAACAAAAAGTATAATGGGATGAAAATAAATGAATAGCAGCTTTAGATTTATGATACAATTAATTGTTTTAGAAGTGTTATAAAGTGTTTGAAGCCATAACTTTGAAAGGGAAAATTTACGGTTTTAAAAACGTGCTAATAGAACCTAAAATAATATCTTAACATATTATACAAGCAAAACAGTGAGTTGTTAGATTAAATGATATTTATTTACAATTTTTCAAATTGTTCTTATAAAAGTGACATTCTTTGGAAAATAGAAATTAAAATGTAAATTCAAAATAAGTGTTATTTCGGTTTTTGTGAAGCATAATTCACGCCACAAATAATTTAATTTAAAACCCATAACATTATTTTAGGCTGACATAAAATATAGGAGGGGATATTCTCTTTCTATAATCACTTAAAATTAAATAAATTTCAAAACAAATTTATTTTAACTTAGTGAAAACCATTGAAATTTAAAAGTAAGGACAATTTCAAATCTGATTTGCTAATACACTTTACATAATTCTTCTGGCATTAATTTAAAATAAAAATATTTATTTCTAACTTGCAATTTTTGGGAATATTATTTGCATTGTAAATGTTAATATTTATATATCGATCGATTTTCATTTTCTACCTATCTTAGAAAGTTGTGTTGTTAAATTGTTGAGTTACGTATTTTATTTTGATGTATTTATTGTTCTTTTTTTGTGCGTAATAAAAATTGTTTGGATTTTAATTATGATATTTTTTTTATTAAAGACTAATAGTAGTTTTAAGTTCTTATCTTTGATGAAGTTTAGTGATACTGTAACTCACACTCACCGGGAGTCATGCTCTTTTATTTTATATTTTCAACTGTTTTATCGAAGAAGGTTGTGTTGAAAAGTTGTTGGGAGATGTATTTTATTTTGAAAAAGTTATAGTTCTTTTATCCATGGTAAAAATTGATTTTAATTATAATATTTTGCTTTATGAAAGACTTACAGTAACTTTCAGATTCATATCTTTGAGGAAGTGCTTTGTCTAAAGTATGATGCTTGACAACTTCCTGATTAGCAGTTTTAACAATTTTTTTTTTTTATATTTCAAAATATTTTAATAATGTAACAGAAAGTAATTTAATAAAATGAAGACGGCTTAAACTATATACGATTGATCAATAATGATGAGGAAAAAAGCGATTTTTTACTCTTTAGTAAGTTACTGTCAGAATTTAAGTAGTATTTTAATATTTTAGTTGAATTAACAAAATAAAATTTCAAAAAAAGGTAATAATAATAATTCATAAGAACCTGATGAACTTATTGTTAGTTTAAATTTTGAAAAGCCGAGTCAAAATTTGTACTCAATTAAAAATTATTGAGTTGTGGAGAGATAATACATGTCAAATAAGACACAGGGCCTCACACTTTACACATTGATGTCTTGTAGAAGCTTGAATTTAATTCTGGATATCCACATTATATTGTGTAGAAAATGTCAAAAATATACCTGGCTGCGTTAAACGAATTTTCAAGGGGGTCAAAAATATCATCTAGGATTATCTGTAAGTATATTCATTTTTAAGGAGTTTGCGTGTCTTATCTCAGATAACACGGTACTAAAAATATTTTTTGTTAAAAGAAGAATCTTTCTAAGGATATCTTGGATAAAAATAAATTTTATGGAAAAAAAATGTGAGGTATAAATTTTCATTTTTCTTAATCTTTTCCATTCTATGAATCAAATTGCACATATAATTGTAAATTCCTGAACCTAAGTATTTATAATAGAAGAATGCAAATTCAAAAATCTAAAGCTTGTTTAGAATTATCTGTTAGGAAAATAAATCCTGAATTAATTTTTATCAACTTTATATGATTCTCACTCTCAATTACGATGGAATTCCAATTTTACTCATTGACCGAAATTTTCTCTTTAATTTTTAAATGTATTGGAAAACCACAGCTTAAACAAATTGTCCTCTTGATATTTCTGTAAGAGATCTGCACATTAAGAAAAATTAACACTTTTTTAAAATTAATAAGACATGAACAAACTATAGTAAAATTAATCTAATTTGATTCAAAAAATATGACTCTAAAATGTGACATTTAAAATATTTTCTTACGTTTTAAAAGTGCATAAATTAATTAAGTCTTAAAGAATTTTAAAATTGGACCAAATTCTAAGGACGAATAACAACATGGTATTCGATGCATGGAAAGTATAACATTAAATCATACAATTGATTCAAAAATTACTTAGAAACTAGAGTTAAATATACTTTTGTAAAAAAATAAGGGATAATTTACTAGAATTAAATTTTTATTCTAGGAGACCAATTGCTTTATAGTCACCAATAAAATTTTAAGGCCACAAGATTTTTTATTTTCTCTCAACGTGTAATAGGAGAAGAGGAAATTGCTGCATGTGTAAATCATGTAATGACGTCAGAAGCAGTGTAGGTGTATATTATTTCATGACTTTGGTTTATCAGATGAGAGGACAGCTGTAAAGTCTAAGAGTAATGTAAGAGCATGTAAGAGGGTGCGATAAAATTTTACGTCAAACGTATTATTTCCCATCTGAAAAATAATTAGGATAAGCATATTACCTGTTTTTTCATCGATAATTGCATAAAAGGAAAAGGGCAGTTAAGGTAAACATGCCTTTTTCAGTAGTTGGTGAAAGTAATTTCTTAAAGTTACAGAAGCATGGTGTTATTGATCAACTTAAACCAAAGTCATCTTCATTGGACAGGAAGGAAAATAGCTGATACAATAGTTCAAACAAAAACGTGCATGATTGATTATCTTAATTATCTTTGCAATTATGAATCCAAACACTCATAAGAAGGAATAAACTAATATCTTTTCGAGAAAACAGAATGATTTTGCTTAGCGTGGAAGCTCGATGTGAAAAAAATGTTTTTACAGACAGTTTTACGTCGATGCAATATAGAATTTGGACTAATTGGAGGAAAATGTCAAGAAAATAATCCGCTTCCAAACAGGCTTACTTAGAGTTTGTCCGAAATCATATATCTTGAGCTGATAATTATATAACTATAATTTTTTTTCAAACGAAAAGAGTTTGAGATGTATGGCCGTGATGGGATAAATGATCATTGTCACCATTTAAAGGATTACAAACATCTTTTTATTTCGAAGACAATACAGATGAGGTTCTGTCATGATTTCAGCTACTTTCGGATATGATGGCAAAGTAGATATTGGTTTGTGAACGGTGGAAAAAAATTCCATTTGTTATCAAGATATGCTTGGCGAGCATTTACTGCTAACGTCACCAGTTATCGGTTGTTACACTGGATGTTTCTTGAAACCGATGCGTTTTACATCGTTCTAACTCGACAGCTGCTTGATTAAAAGCGAATGGAAAGCCTACTTTGTTTTTTTTGGCAGGAAAACCGGATATAAACCACATATAGAACTTACGGATATATTTAACTCAGCCATTTATGGTAACTGTCACCAATATCATAGCATTCCACAGTTAAAAACTTGGATTTTCAGTGAGTGGAATGACATAACAATAAACTAGATTCACAAACTGGAGGACTCAATGGTAACTCGGTTATTTGATGTAATCATGAATCTTGGCAGTAAAACGAATTATTGAGGTCGTTTTCCTCATTTCCATTTGGGGCCCTCAAATTTTGTTGCATATATTATTTCCTAATTTGTATTTGTTTTGAATAAATTAAACATTTTCATATCATACTATTTTGCATTCAGTGATTTTTTAATTTTACACTAGTACACCGTTTTTATTGTTAATTTTGCGTTATATAACAAAACCCTTGAGTCTTAAAATTCTGTTGGGGAATGTATTACACTCTATAAAAAAAAAAAAAAAAACGAAGCTCTAAGAAGGAGTTGTTCGATTGCGATAAAAATCGTGTGTGGAACATACATAGAAAAACAAACGATTAAAATTTAAGAACAATTGAATGATATACTTTAAAGTTTTGCCTTTACGAACGGAGGAAGTCAATAAGGTATTGGTCCTCCTCTGGCCTGGATGTAAGAAGTCACCCAGGGGGGGCATGGACTGCTAAAGTTCCAGGATGGTGTCCTGAGGCATTTCGTGCCAAAATGTCTCCAGCTGTTGGGCTAAACCATCAATATTCTTTAATGATTGCAATCACCTTCCCATAACGTCTCAAATGTGCTCTATAGGAGAGAATCAGGTGACCTAGATGGCCAAGGAAGTGTAAGGAAAGCTTGCAGACAATTCTTAGCAACATGTGCCGTGTGCGACCGGGAGTTATCTTATTGATAAGTACGTCCGGGGAAGGAACGGTAGCACAACAGGTCGTAGAATGCCGTCTACGTATTGCTAGTGTGCCAGAAATGACAACCAAAGGGTCTCGTCTGTCAAAGGAGAGAGCCTCCCCCCTCATACCATAATGCCCTATTGTGGGTCTGAGCACCCGTAGTGCACTATGTGCGGAGCGGGGGGTTGGTCTCTCGAATTATGTGGGTCTGGGTGGCGTGAGATAGTAAGGGCAGGATTCCCGGACCACCCTGGACATCTCCAAACAGGACACATTTGGAAACGGGACTCGTCTTTAAAGACTGTACGTCCCCAGTCAGCGCAGTTCCAAGTTGATTGTGCTTGATACCACTGTAATCGTATTTGATGGTGAGCAGGCGTAAAAGGTAAGGGGCGTAATGATCGGTGCGAGTGTAAATTCCGTTCTCTCAGTCGTCAGTCGAGGGTCAAGTTGGATAAATGTCTGCAGACCTCACGGTGGATAGTTGGTAACGACGAATCTGGGGCTGTAATAGCTACTCTGACAATCGCTCTGTCTTCCTCTTCTGTTGTGATCCTCGGTCGACTGCTGCCATTTTGATGCTGATATCTGCCGTTACTAATCCACTCTTGCCAGCATCATCTAATCGCCGCATAACTTCGACTCAGATGTCTAACGGTTGTTCGATTCGTCCAACCAGCTTCTTTCATTCCGATAGCATGCCCTCTTTCAAACTCTGACATCTGCACTTAATGTGCAAGAGTCCTTCGGCGAGGTATTGTTACAGCCGACGTAAGATATTCACAGTCGAAATGCAACCGAAATTTTGATCATCCGATTGAGAACCGCTCTTTACATACACTTGCTAAATGCACAGTTACGATGCGCTGGAGTTCCCGCTATTCATTCCTTGGACGCCAAAGTTTAATCCTTTCCATGTTCGGTTCCAAAGTCTCTGCATACGAAATTTCATTCTATTCGGGCGATCTCTTCTTGGCGCGTCGATTTTTTTTAAAACTGTATTTTGTATCTAATAGTTTTCAGATTTTTTAAAAACAAATTTATAAGCATTTTATTATGTAGTTGTCCTTATTGTGAGTGTCATCTAAATATTTGAGTTCAGATGATCCTGAAGAGATTTTTTACTGCTTATTAATGTCACACTTACAAGCAGCGCGATTTCTATTATATAGACGACCCTCTTAATTTTGAACCTCGGTCTAGTGACGAGGGAGACATTATGCTGGTACTTTCCTCTCGAAATTGATACACCACATGAACGAGAGAACTTGAAACTTCGACATACTGAACATGCATCCTCCTCGTTTTCATGCTGGTCTTTAGTAGCATCAGGTCTCGAAACGATGACTCGACGGAAATAACGCCAAGCGCAAATTCGCCACCATGATCATTAGGTTATCGCTGCCACGTCTAGCTATAAACCCACAAGAACTTTTTTAAAAATTTTCTTAAGTATTGTGGCTAATAATGGGAGGCATCATTTAACGTCGTACAAGTTACGGTAATGTTGAGGAATGCTTCGACCTCTTGATACTTTTTTTGAAATATATATATATATATATATATATATATATATATATGTGTATATAAGTATGTATGTTATGATTTAACTTAATTCCTATTAATTTCTCACCATAAAATTTAATTTCCTAAATTTTTCCATTCTCTCCTTTAAAAGATAATGTTTATTCTTATTTCCTGATACGATTCTTTTTTCTTTTTAATTTATTCAATCACGCGCTCTTAAAATCTGCTATGTCAACATTCTCCTACGGTATAGAATTGTAGGGATTATCCCCACCAGACTTTAAGTCTACACTTAGATTCCCTTGAAGTCTCTCCATCCAGACCACATGATCTCTGATGTTTAAAGTGAAATTTCCCTATTATATAAACAAAAACACAGCGAAAAACGCTCTCTTCTTGCTCTCTTGCTTTTATACTCATGCTGTCATAATCTGTATATAATGGCGGATTTGTGTAATTCCCGCCTTGTGGAAATGGTTTCTCACTCCGCTAAAATAAAATAGTTCTGTGAAACTGAAATTGGCTTCGAGGGTTATTTTATATAAAAATGAATTAAATAGTGATATAGTATATATATATATATATATATATATATATATATATATATATATAAT
>BMAW01085892.1:204421-253799 GCA_019974015.1 Nephila pilipes
TATATATATATATATATGTGTGTGTGTGTGCATTATTATTTAACTTAATTCCTATTAATTTCACACCATAGTAATTTAATTTCCTAAATTTTACCATTCTCTCCTTTAAAAGATAGTTTTTATTCTTATTTCCTGATACGATTCCTTTTTCTTTTTAATTTATTCAATCACGCGCTCTTAAAATCTGCTAAGTCAACATTCTCCCACGGTATAAACTTGTAGGGATTATCCCCACCAGACTTTAAGTCTACACTTAGATTCCCTTGAAGTCTCTCCATCCAGACCACGTAATCTCTGACGCTTAAAGAGAAATTTCCCTATTATATAAATAAAAACACAGCGAAAAACGCGCTCTTCTTGCTCTCTTGCTTTTATACTCATGCTGTCATAATCTGTATCCAACGGCGGATTTGTGTAATTCCCGCCGAGTGGAAATGGTTTCTCACTCCGCTAAAATAAAATAGTTCTGTGAAACTGAAATAGTCTTCGAGTGTTATTTTATATAAAAATGAATTAAATGGTAATATAGTATATATATATATATAATAATACAATCTTCGCAACTGAATTGATTTTTACCACACAAATGGAGGGTAAAATCGAAGAAACGATATTTTTCAAATGAAGATATACAAATTACATCACTAGTGAATCAAGGATTCAGTTTCGATGGATATCAAATATAATTGTTTGAAATAATCGAGAATAAAGCACGTCAATCTGTGCTGGGTTTTAAAACTCTATCATGAGATAATGTTGTCATTTCTAGATTGATGAACAAATTCAAGTATTGTCTTTTTTACCTAACACTGACTTAGAGGTTTATTGGTTCCACTTCAAATCTCACGTAAAGTTATTATCATTTTAAGAATATTCTTTGCTCCATTATGAGGAGAAAATATACAGTTGAGAGTGTGTACTAAATTTCTGAGTAAATCGTGAAATTTTTATACGAGATAGATACAACTAACACAGATAATAAGGATGAAACGTTTTTTTTTTTAAATAAGTTTATGAAAAATAATAAATTATTTTAAAATTCCTCACATGCAGAAAAATACATCAAGGAGCTTACAAAATATGCCAAACACTACTCCATGTTTGAAGAAAAGTGCAAAGACAAAAAGGAATCGAACAAAAAATGAGCTTTTCGGAGGCATTTGCAAGATAAGATAAGTAGGGCTTGTACACAAACACAAAAGTAGGGCTTGTATACATATAGTAATGGCTAGAAGGTGTAGCTGGATTTTCTTCGGCAGTTCTTTCCTATTTCTTATAAAAAGAAACTTTTTATTCTCTTAAATTTTTCTCATCGAGTTTCTATTTTTTGGTTTATCATTCTCGAATCTACCTGAATTCCGATTATATGATACAAAATTAGTTTGTGAATAGTTTTAAGATCATTACAGTAATTTACGAATTTGATGTTTTTTTTTTTTTAATTTCGTACCTCGTTTTGATTTCACATGAAACGTTTTCGTAATTTAATATTTTCTTATTCATTTGCTTCCATAAATTTAAATCAAGAATGAATAACATGTTCTCTTAAGGAGTTTATAATAATTTCAATAATTCAATTTACATTCCGAAGGTTTTTTTTTTTTAAATCAAAGCTTTATTTTCTCTTTTTGATGCTCTCTTAAGTTCAAGGTTAATTGTTATGCAACGCTCTACATTTCTCTTTCACAAAACAGTATTTCAGCGCTTGCCGCGCCACCTGGCGGTATTAATTTATAATATCTTATAATTATGCAAATTAGGCTGGATACTACACACTCATAAAATTTGTTATCAGTTATTTTCAATTGCTATGTGAAGATATGTGTTATCGATAGTTAGCAGGATTAAAATCGAGAAGATTTATTTTTAATCCTGCTAACTATCGATTACACAATTGTATATTTCCGAGACGAATTTTGTCTATGTTTTCTTTAAATACTTTACGGAAATAATAAATTTTTGTCCGAACTTTTCATCGTAGAAATCGCTTAATAATTAAAATCTTAACAAATGCGTATATTTGTTAGCTTTGTTCCGCTTCTCTGGAGAATAGTTGTTTAATTTCAAGAGGTAAAAGTCCTAATAAGCAGCTAATAATCCCTTCATTCTTTAATCCAAATAGGGCTTTCAAAATGTTTTTCAAATAAGAAATGAAGTATATCTCCGACTTTTAAATTAAATTTTCCATCAGATTTTCATTTAGAAGGGTTCTTATTTATTTCTGTGAAGGAAATATTCCTTTCAGATTGGCTTTATTATGTTTTCGTCTTAATTTTCAACACAAAATTTTACTTCATTTGTCTCTTTCTTCTGCTTTCTGTACTTTGTACTCACTCTAGTTTTTAGTTTTTTTCTCCTTTTTAATTCTATCCTATATTATTCTTTCGAAAATTTTCCTTACGAAGACCTCCTCAAAATTCTTCTTTACGAATTATTAAAATAGTTTTTGTGCTTACAGCTATAGCGTCCAAAAGGAACGTTTCACCAAATTCGTGCCTCAATTCAATTAAATCACTTCTGCTTCCTTTTCCGAGAGACGATATATTTCAAATACAACTTCACGTGCTAAGAATGCTTCAAGCACTTAAAATACCTGCATAAAAGAAAAACAAAAAGAATTTCGCTTTGAACTCCACTGATTCCAGTAGAATGGCCTTGGAAATAAAACTTTAATCCTTGTGTTTGATGAGAGATATTCCACTTGTGATATGTTTAATGCTTAGTCCAAATTGTTCGCGTGTAAGATAGCAAAAAACTGAAATAAATAATTAAATTAAAAAATATTAACGATTATACCTTGTATTTTTGCTAAGCTGTATGTGCATTGCTCCGTTAAAAGGACTACATTATCACAATTACAGCAAACAGTTACGACAACACTCCTGCACCATCTGATGTTATTAATTATCAATAATCCACATAATTAACAGAAGAGTAAATGAATACAGCAATTTAAATAAATAAAAAAAGCACAAAAATTAGTAATAAATGTTTTTTTTATTATTGTTTGTTCTTTTTTTTAAAAATATTAAAAAAAGCGTATGTAGAATTAATGTGCTATTACTATAAATTCAAATAAAAGTAGTGTCCGGAAATGTTTTCACTTATTAAAATATGTATTTTTTAACCTTTGCATGCTCATAATAATGATCTGTTTCGTGTAATATGCAAATATTCAAACAAGGTTCCACTGAAGTCCTGCATTCCCACCCCCACTTGAGAATTGCGGTAGCGATTGCCTTAAATGTGCAGTAAAAAATTGCCTTAAAATAGATACAGTAAAGTGGTTAAAGGGTACAGTGTGACATCGGTTATTGCGCCATCTTGCAGATAATAGGAAAGTTAGCGTTCCTATCTTAAAAATGGTAACATGTACAGGAAAAAAGTCAATTACTAAGTTGTAAAACATACTCCATTCAGTGAGACAAGACGCTTAGTACACAATAATTCTAAGAACAAAACACTTTTGTTTGGTCTCGATTTCGAGTACTATTATGCATTGAAAAGCGTTAGAAAGGAAGAAAACAACTATTTATCAACAGAAACACATTTATTTTTTCTGTTCAATATGTTCTCCATCACTTTCAATGTAAATCTCGATTCTTTTTTTAAATTCCTACTATTAGTCCTCACTCTCCCTATATATTCTTGTTCAAATTTTCAATCATTAATAAAATACTTTTTATTCATCCACTCAAGTTCAAATACATTTTTTTTAAACTTGTAGTTAATACAGTTTTTTCAAATATTAATTAAATTTAATTGGTGAAAATGCAATTTAGCCCAACCACTTGGCGCGTTTTCAAAAATTGCCAAACTTGGCAATTTTTTTTGTAGCTAAACGTTAAGTCCGTGAAGCGGACCAGGGTAGTCACATTTAGCAAAATACCGCCAAATAATTCCTGTCGCCAAGGGTGGTTGGGATAAACTGCATTCCAATCATTTAATTTACCGGATGAATTTATTTTGTCACTTAATATTGTGATTCTGTCATATGTATAAACATATTTATATTAATTGTTATTTTTTAATAAAAAGTAACTAAAATAAAATTTTTCTTTGTTGACCTAAGTAGGAATTGACTGAAATTTTTTTTTTATATAACTTGTTTTCATGCTGCATGCTGGTAAGATATCAGTAACATATCGCTTAGAGTCCTGCGGTGTTGGAGTAGGGGTCAAATGCTTCTCCCGTTGAATTGAATAGGTGTGCGTATAGGGATACATAATCGACGTACAGAATTCAAGTCGTTTTTTAATTACAATCAAGAAAGCATACTACATTATAACTATGGTCCTTTCGAATTTGAGTCACGAGCCGTAAAACTAAACAATGATCTAGCTAGTGTTTGGTCGAAAATATTTTTTTTTTTCTCTTTTTGGTCACCTTTTTTAACGCCACAGGTTTGAAAAATCGCGACCAAACGTTCGTCTTACATATTCTGTTCTTAGCATTATTGTTCTCAGGATGTCTTGACGTACTGAATGAAAGACATTGCATAACTTTGTAATAGACTTTTTGCATTTCTTATACCATTTTCGAGATAAGAATGTAAGCTCCGCTGTTTGCCGCCACCTGGCACTATAAATGAATTAATTTGTGGCCTATAGCCACTAAAATATGCCTAGGACATTACATTTAAGATAATACGAGAAGCTATCATCGTTATCAGGGGTGGGTACAGGACTGCAGTAGTTACACAGTATATCAATTAAAAATGTCTTTAATATTAAATTGAAAAAATAATCAGTTGGATTCAGATATCATTAATATTTAAATGGCTTGATTAAATTTTTATTTTCAAAAAGAAACACAAGTTTGAATCAGTTTAGTTTATAATCGAATGCCAAAAGCCAATCAAAGTCGTTTTTTTAAAATTTGATCAAATATATACTTAAATGTGCAGGTTGGAAATTTATTCTCCGAGAAAAAATTACATATTTCCTTTAGTTTGTTCTACGAAGAAATGTAGATTTGTGTGCAATACAAATTGAAGTATTAGTTTCGATGGATGTTTTGGAATATTGGTTATATTTAAATTAAAGTATTGTAAATAATTATCGCATTTATTTTATAAGCAGTAACTGAAAACTAGCTAATTGAAAGATTTATCACTCGCAAAAAGAGCCAGAATATCTGTATTGTTGGATAAAAGTTTCATGTGCTGGTATTACAAGGCACGTAGGTAGGAATATGACTGCTTTTAGAGTACATGAATTTTGTTTATACTTAAGGGAAACAAATTTAGTAAAATATTAAATAGGTAATGGAAGTTTTCTGAAGCTGATGCCCACAGAATGACAAAAAATATGTACTCAATGACAGAATAATGTCATTCGAAGTCCTCAGAAATAATTTGAGTTGGAGCTTGTATATGTGCGAATTTAAGTAACAATAAGAAGTTTATCAAATTTGGACAGAACTACGGGTCCGAAAAAAAAATTCATTTTTTTAATTTTCAGTTATGCAGTGAAAAATTTGGTGGGTGAAAGCACATATTTATTGGACAGAAGATCAATGGAAACAGTTTATTTTGTCTGACGAAAGTAAAACATTTTCTTATTCGGAAGGGATGGTCGAAAACATGCGTGATGTAGAACAGGTACGAGTTACATTCAGATTGTATTGAGTCAAATGTCAAGAATCCTACAAGCGTAATGATATGGGCATACATGTCAACAAATGGCGTAGGTCGCAGCAACAGGTAATTGAAGGAAATATATAGATACAATCCTGGAAGCATCCCAAACTGCAACCTTCTGTAAATGATCTATTTTCAAAACTGCTCCATATATTTTTCAACAACGATCCAGCTCCTTGCCACATAGCAGTTATAGTTATATAAGCAAAGTTGAATTAAGAAATTCAATTATTGAACTGTTTACAATGCAGCACTAACTTAAAACCTGCAGAAAATCTGTGGACTCTTTAAAAATCTCGTACTATTGCTTTTTCCGTCAAATAAAAGACAATTGAGGCTATAATTCCATGTTAACAACATGTAGTAACAAAATAAGAACTTCTAATATTTGTTAGCTTAATGAGATGTAGCTGTGTTGTTGTAATCAAGGTTAAAGAAATACCATATTAAATGCTAAATGTAATGCTGTAATATTGTTCCTAATGTACATTTTTAAAAATTAAAGAGTTTGTCGTTTTAAAAGTTAAAGGTATTTGAATTACATTGCTTATGCATTTCAATGTAGTAGTCAATTTACTATAAATTGCTAAATAAATCTTTATATTACATGAAATGTTAATTTTCTATAATCATGCAAAGTTAAAAAACAAAAAAAAATTCCAAAATATATGCACAACTTTGGCCATCATTGAATAATAATTCTAAGCAAAGATAATTTATCTAAATGATATAGTTATCGAAATAAAAATTGAAGACAGAAAAAAAAATATGTATCGAAGAAATTACTTTTATAATTATCTCAAATGAAATAAACAGTAAAATGAATTAAGTAAAATGCAATAAAATTACTAAGACGTGAAATTAAAATCAATATTAATAAATGAATATACATTTTTATTTATATGCGAGACATTTTTTTTTTTTCAAACGCAGTCCTGGAATTTATATTAATTTTTTAAGAAAATAGTGCTTGTAAGACCTAAAGAGAACTTAGTCTCACTTAATATTTCCTTCTTGAAAATGTTATCTTTCACTAAGTCAAAATCCTATAAAGATTTATTATGTCAACTGCAGAAGTCAAAGCAGTTCTTTCGTGACACTAATCCAGATGAAAAATCTTTTCGCTAAGAGATTTTCACGAGAAATGTAGCACTGCAATGAAATGTATGAGCACATTTTACGATAAAAAACTCATATCCACATAAAAAAATCGATATCTATTTATATGTCATTTCTGTGGGGCTTATACAGAGCCAGAAGCTTTCGAAAGTTTTTCTGTTCATAGTTTTGAAAAAAAAAAAAAAAAAAAAAAACTTTCACTCCCAAAACTAGAGCAAATATTTCTTAAGATGTATATTTAAGAAAAACATTTAATCTTCTATTTCTTAAGTTGATTTAAAGTCTCGATCGTTTCAACACTAATTTGATTCCTGGAAAGAGAAGTGAAAAATATTAAACGTAAACACTTTTCACTTACCCATGCATAACTAGTTTGAAAGTTAGTTAAAAATAAATTCTGGTTTTTCGATAATGTTTCGAACAAACTTTTATAAGTTAAGTATGTATTATTATATTTGGAATGAAATTAATTGTTGTTATACTTTAGTGAGTTTGAATTTTAAAAAAATAGAAATAAAATTTCAGCAGCAATACAACTCTTCGATTTTCTAACTTTTGCAAATAAGTTTTTGATAAGAAATATTAAAAATTTTAATTACTCAAATAAAATTAAACTTATTTCAATTTTTTTTTTCTTAGGACACTAATTTTGTAGAGTAATCTAGTTGTTAAAGCTCATAAATTTCGATTAAAATTTTTAATTCAAGAGTGTAATGTTTTAAATTCTTATATATGTGTGGATATTTTACCAAAATCATTGTCCTAGAAGTTTTTAAGAACTAAAATTTGTATTTAAATGACAGTTTCATAGAACAACGAAATGTTATAAAATACAAATAACACTATATATATATATATATTGTTTGCAATTCATTGTTTAATGTTGTATGTTATTTCTTCATCCATATTTTATCAGCAAAGATTTCACACCGAAAAAAATATTTTAATTAAGCATTTTTATGACAAAATAATACAGCTTTATTATTTATCTGTATAATTTGTTTTAATTATGCATCATTTATTTACATAGAATTTTTTTTATTTTACTCTAAACATCCGACATTATGTAATGTTTTATATATATTGAATATTTTTAAATATCTTTTATTAAAATGTACAATATATTTGTAAATAAATGTGTAATTTGTGTATAGTTATTAATTATTATATTCTGTTATTATTTTTAGATTTATAACGATCATATAAAAATGTTACATTTTCACACCATACGAATGTTCGTAATTATTGTACTAATTTACAAGACGCAATATAATTTTATATTTTCAGCGTATAGAGCTAAATGACTGTTAATTAATTTACATAATTTTTTTTATTAATAAAAGAATAAATCTAAACTAACAGATTTCTTTTATTGAAAAAAAAAAACCCAATTCTCTAAGCAAATGTATATTATAGCTTTAAACCTAATGACAGCTTCTAATGAACAGAGGAATTCTGAACCGTTATGTAGATAAAAAAAACGTATGCTTAACTTCAATCTAACATATTATAAATGAAGATCAATCATGCTAAAAGGAAAACCCATCGCTTTGACATCAGTTTTTTTTTTACATACAAAACCATCTGAGGCATTGAATTTACTTTTTATTTGAATAAATACTTAAGAAAAAATTGTGAACGCCCTGTTTTCTTGACTACTTATTTGAGCTATTGAAACTCAATAAAAGTTGAGCAAAGGAAAAGTAAGTTAACAATCTCAAATAAGCTCTAATCGATTCCCTTTGAATGATCACAAAACAATTATTCTATTTTGAATGTGTGGAGCGAAAACTTTCTCGTATCCTCGACGAAAATAAATTGGAAATTCCACTTATCTCAATAATACTAAAATGTGAGTAGAAATCAGGAACAAATAAACTGGATCCAATCTCAATCTCATACATCTGAGGATCGAATAGCCTATGTGCACCAGTGTTGTATGCGCAATACGTTACTGAGTTTCAATGACTGGTCTCAGCAAGAAGTTGCCCCCCTCCCCCACAGTCTTACCATCTGAACTATCCGATATCTCCACTTCCCTTTAATAACACTTCAATATATATAACAATGCTAATTTACATGTTCACAAATCGAGGCTGTCAAATCAAATAACGTCATGGAAATGTCCTCAAGGCTAGTTGAAGGAATATACGCGATATAACCCTTTTCAAATCAATAAATCCATTATTAATTTAGCAATTTTTAGAGGGAGTTAATGAAATTCTTCTTAATATTATAATTTAAAGCAGTAATATCTAACCTTTATGAATCCAAGGACTAGATATAGAGAAGACAAGTTTTATTTATTTATTGCGGAAGTCAATGAGATAAAAGTATAACTAATTTTCAAGTTTCAATTGCTCTGTATCAGACCGTGAAAAACTTGTTTGATGCTCTTCTTGCTGCTGAGTAAAAAAACAAACAAACTTGAAGCCTTTGCATTAATACATATTTTGTAAAACTATTTTATACTTTACTTAAATAAACTTACACTGATCATTTTAGAACTTATTTAGAAGATTTTGAAAAAAAGAAAAAAGTTCTTAAAAAGGATTTATGAAAATAATTAACGGTATTTGTGATTTAGTATGAGAAAATAATTAACTTTGCATCTCTATTTAACCACTTTTATTCAAAAAATTGTTAGCAAGGTTTTGTATTTCTCTTTTTTAAAATGTGCATATGTATCCGTTATCATAACTGTTATTAAAAATATCACGCCGGAGTTTATTTTTATTTAACAAAAACATTATAAATATCTTTGCACTGCCTTTGAAAACTAAATTTTACTGAAATATTTCATATATTACACATATTTAGGATAATTAATACTTAGATTATGAACCATTATTTAAAAAATTATTATTCTATATCCTACAGAGAAACGTATGTATTACGAGATATTTTTGATAATAATTAATTTTAGTCACTATAACGAATTTCCCTTTAATATCATATATATATGCATTCATACATGAAATAGAAGAGGGTCCCGTGGCATTCACATTAATTGTACACATGTGTATCGAACAAGAAATAGTTATGAATTGATACAGTATAAAGTATTACATTCTGTAGAACATCTCTTGTATTATAAATTAAAGATATGATGAAATGAAATAATTTTTGGTAAATCAGATATGCTTATTTTCCTATATAAGTACGTCATGCAAAGGCATTTTCCGTTCAGTGATTTCTATTTAATATTCTTTAAAGATTGCTCAGATTTTATTTTCAAATGAATTCTTATAAACATAAGAATAATTATTGATAAATTTTACTTTAATTGACGTATACAAATCATAACTGAGAACTGTGTAATCTTAATGCCCCTCTTTATATGCGATAGACTCCTAAAACTGAAATATTATTAAAATTTGTTATTTATTTATGCACATTACAGGAATTTAATCATATGAATAATAATAACAGATGAGTGCTACTTGATTATTATTCAATCATAATATCAATCTTTATACTTTCAATATTCATGGTATATTGTTATTAGTTTAAAGTATAGGCCTCACTGCAAATTTCACGTGAAGACCCAGGAGGTTAAGCTTCTAACGGATCATGACCGGCCTACAGCGTGGAGTTGTGTAGATCTAATCTATAAAAACAATGTAATGTATTTGTTTACGAGAATAAGAAGGTATTCTGAATCGATAAGCCATAAAAAATACCCTAGTCTGGGATCATTTGTATGCGACAATTTGCTAATGGAGGAGAAACCTTGTAACATGGGTAATTTCAACTCAATCAATCAATGTTTTCGTTCGTAATACTATAATGAAATCAATATTGTTTCCGAATCGTAGCTACATGTAAAATAAATACGATAATGTCAACAGAAAACTAATTTAAAAATTGCAATAAGTTTTTTAAATTTATTTAAAGTATTTTCGAGTATTAACCAACGAAAAAGTGTTTTAGAGTATTTCCTCATGAAATAGAAGAAAGCCCCGAGGTAATTACTTTAATTTCAAAGACGTACTTGAAACTAAATAAAAAAGTCTTTGAATTGGTGCTTTAGAAAGAATTATTTTCTTCAGAATAACACTAATGTTATAAATCGGAGATGGGATAAAATAACATAATTTCTGTCAAATCAGATGTGCTTCAAATCTAAATCAAAGAGTTTCGTTCATAAATAAAATATCTCTTTTATTAAGAGACTTTGATTTTCAACATTATTTGATTATTTTGATTCACATTTATTTGATTATATTATTTTATTTAAAAGTATTAAACGAATAAAAATATTTTTTTCTCTTGCTTATGATATTTTTAAAAACATCTGCAGTCAATGCTTGATTCAACATTAATTAATATTTAATTGTTTTTTTCAAATAAGAAGTTTGATTTAAGGAACACTTAAATGAATTATATTTTTCAAACACTTTAAATTAGACTTGTGGCTCAAAGATACGAATAATAACGTATATCTTATATCATATTTAAATGAATTTCATATTAATAGTTATACCTATTAATGATTAAAAGAAACTTCATGTGGGTTGATTATATAAAAACTAATTACAAACTAACTATGTATATATATATATATATATGTACACACATATATCTGCACACATATATATAACGTAATCAATAACTCCGAGACAACATTTACTCCAACCTCGATAACTCAGCTGTTTCTGGTCCGATCGACTTAAAATTTTGACACGTTTCAAGCAAAGGTTAGTACTCTAGAAAGACCTGGTTACTGGTTTACTTCGAGCGCCATCTCTGTGTTAGTCTCGGGAGTTATTGATTGATGTGTTATATATATATATATATATATATATATATGTGTGTGTGTGTGTGTTTAAGATATAGATGTCGATTTGATTTCTGAAAACAAATATGATTTTGTTAGAAGGGTACATACAAACACTAAAAAACCAAAACATTGTGACCACCCCTGTCTTTAGGGAATGGAAGGGAACTACCTACGCGTGCTTTATCACTACGAAAAGTTATAAAAAAAGATACAGTGTAATTATTTGAAATGATTTGAGAATCACACAAACAATCTGAGTATTCGCGTATCTGAGACATCACAGGGTAAAAGACATTATGCACAAGACTTAAAAAGCAAAATATTTCTTACTTGAGATGGCATAGAACATGACAGATAATTTTAATTCACTATATAGAACATGACATAGATAAGTTTAACAAGTAAGGCGAATATTCACACCTCGCTTTTTATTACGGCAGAACAGGATGTATTTTCCCTATTCCTCAACCAGGATAGAGACATTCGCTTAGAGGAATTCTGAAATTAAATATTGCATCTTTTTGTTAACATTAATACTAATTCTTAACAGAGTGGTGATAATATTTCATAAAACACTCAGAAGGACCATAGATAATCAACTCTGTATTAACGTGTTCATCAAGGCAGACGACGAACCCTCCTACTTTTTCAAGCTCCATTGCAACCATCTCACGTGATCTCGTGTGCAAATCACTTTCTATAAGCCGAGAAGAAGAATTATTTATTTTCACAACTCGGTTGAAATATGTGCTATTACGCGAAGGAAATGACAGCTATCATTCGAAGTACTTCGGGATTTCATAATGAATAAAGGCCGAGATTTAAGCGAGTTTAATAAAGGCCGGATCATCGTGGTTCAATGACTAGGAAGAAACCTTTTGAAAACTGGACATTTCGTTGGTAGTTCGCGTATTGCTGTATGCAGTACTTATGGAATGTGGATAACTGACGATGAAACAAGCAGTAGACTCAAAGAGGTTGATCAGTTTCGCCTCATCAATGAACGTCGCTGAGAATGAACGTGGCTGTTCTCGGATGTATTATGTGAATTTTGGTAAAGCGCTATTTGCACAATTCCATTGCTCAGTTGATAACAGCTGTTAATGTAGGGAAAAGTAGAAATGTCTAGGAGCTCACTCTTTAAAAAAATGGTGTAAGATATTGGGTACACGTCAGTATCGCCATTGGATCATTGAGGAGATGCTAGATCAGGTGAATCCCTATTTATCTGGCATTATTTCAATGGAAAGATCGCAATTCATCGGTTGTTTTGTGACGGGCAGCTTGATAAAGTCACAGCTGATAAAACCCAGACTAGTTGAGGTTCAATTATGCTATGGGGAACGCTTTTATGGTCAGTTCTAGGCCTGTTATAGTTGTAGAAAGCTGTGGACTACATTCAAGTAATCAGAGACCAGGTACACCATTTTATGGCCTCTGCTTTCCCTAATAATGGTGGCATTTTCCAGCAGAGAATCACCTCTTATCAGAAGACCAGTATTGTTAAGAGCACTTTACTTGCTAGATAAAATAATAATCAGATTCGGAGACAATAATCATAAGTTTATCATTATTCGTTAATATATTCTCGGAAATCATTATTGCTCCAATATCTCGTCCTCACGCAGACTCATCTTATTAGAATATTTTGGCAACCCTACTCGTAAGCGAGTGAGGGTTAACACTATTCTCTCTTGGCATCAGATCTTAGAATTGTAACCAATTGGTTTCAGGAACATGACTCAGAGTACATCGTCGTATCCTGACCGCTTAGTTTTGAGGAATTTTAATCCAACAAAATATCTGTGAATGTCATGGGGAGGCTCGTCCGGACTCATAATCCATTAGATCCAGCTTTGTTCAATTTACTTGACCTGTGCTTGGATGCATGATCTGCGGATGCATACCAGAAGCTCATTATGTCTATTACTGCACGTATTAAATATATTGTACGATCTAAAAGAGGCCAACAGTGTTTCAGATCGATGGTCATAATGTTATGGCCCCTTCAATGTATATAAATATATTCAATTGAATATAAGATATTTTTTTTTTAAATTCACCGTAAAATAAGGAAGTTTATTGAAAGTTAAAATTATAAAAATGTCAAATCATAGCTTGTAATATTGAGTATAATTACTTGAAATAAACAAATTATAGTAAGAAATTTTGCAAAATGAAAAATGAAAGATATAATAATAAAAAAAAAATTCACTGAAAAGCAAGACACACACTCTATAACAAAAAAAAGATGCACCAAGGAGGAGTTGTCTGATGGAGACAAAAATTGGTGGATATTAAAATTATGTACAGAATGGAAAATGATAAAAATTTCAGAAAAATTGAATGATTTATTTCAGAGATACATAGTTACAAAGTAACCAGCTCAATAAGGTGTTGACCCACCTCTAGCCTAGATGCAAGCTACTATACAATGTGGCACAGAGTGATAAAGTTCCATGCTGGTTTCCTGCGGTATTTCTTGGCAAATTTGCTCCAATTGTAAGACTAGGTAATTAACATTCCCTGGTAGATGCAGTGGCCTTCCCATCATATCCCAGACATGCTCGATTGGAGAGAGATCTGGCTGGCCAAGGAAGTATTTGACAAGCTGTAAGAAGTTCATAGCAATACATGCCGTATGTAGTCTTGAATTATCTTACTGAAAAATAAGGTCAGGGTACTGCAAAAGGAACGATAGCAAAACAGGTCTCAGAATGTCGTTGACATTCCGCTCATCTGTAAGAATGCCTCTAATGACGATCAAATGGGTTCGACTATCAAGGGAAATGGCACCCCAGACCATGATTGAGGGCCTGTGTGGAGTGCAATAATGAAAGCAGGATCGACAGCTGTCCTGGGGGGTCTCCAGACAAGTCTTCGATGATCGTCAGGACACAGTTGGAAGCTATATTCGTCGCTAAACACTTTAAGTCCCCAGTCGGCATCATTCCAACCTGATCGAGGAAAGCACCTCTGTAATCTGGCTCGACAGTATGCAGGAGTGAGTGACAGGTGGCGTAGCGGTCGGTACGAGATTAGAATACACTCTATCAGCCTTTTCTGAATGCTCATGGTGGACACTCGCGTGCGAGTCGCATGTCTGATGTTTTGAAACGATGAATTAGGCGCTGTGACAGCTGATTTGACAATCACTCTGTCCTCCAGATCTGCTGAGGCCCTCGGTCGACCGCTATTATAATGACGCTGAAATCTGCTATTGTCCACCCATTCTTGCCAGTATCTTCTAATTGCCGCATCACCCATATGAGGAGCGATTCTCCGACTTTCCCAACTTGCCTCTTTCAATGCAATGATTCGACCTCTTTCAAACTCTGACAGTTGCTCGCAATGAGCTCGAATCTTGCGGCGAGGACTTTTTTCAGTCGTTGAAAAGTTTCCTAAATCGCAATGCAATAGAAAATTTGACCATCAAAATGAGAATTGCTTCTTATACTCACCTGCTGAGTGCGCAGTTCCGATGCACTGTAGCTCCCGCTATTCATTAATTGGACACTACATTTTAATCATTTGCATGTTCGGTTCAAATGTCTTTGCATACGAAATTTCATTACAATCGGGAAACTCAGTCTTGGTGCGTCGGTTTTTTTTTTAATTTTTATTTTTTATTTATTTATTTTTTTATTATAGAGTGACATACGTATACAAGGTTTTGCTATTAAATAACGAGACTGACCATGTAAAACATTTTTTTATGTCATACATATTTACTTACTATTACCTTCTATATACATCCTTTCTTTATCTTTATAACGCTCTTTACAACTTTTCCGTTACTCGAAACAATGCTGGAAGTCTTCTGTCAATTCCTTCAGGATACTTTCCACTTTCTCATTCCATCTTCAGTAGACTCAAATCTTGTTCCTTTTAATGCAGTTTAACCTTAAGGAAAAGATAGAAGTCACATGGTGCAAGATCTGGGGAATAAGGCGGATGGTCTAACACTGGGATGCTGTACTTGGTTAGAAAACTCTTGACAAACAATTCTGAATGAGCTGGTGCATTGTCTTGGAAGAATATGCAGTGAGCTGATTCTTAATCATTTCTTAAAGTCTCAGCAATCGCACTAATACTTAACCGATGGTCAGATCGTACTAGATCACCAATTTTTTCGATATTGCCATCCGTTTTTGACGAGGAAGGGCGAGCCGGGAATGAATCGATTTCTACATCTTCTAGGTCATATTGAAAATGTTTCAACCACGCAAAAATACGTGCACGCGATAAACGTTCATTACCATACACTTCTTTCCATAAGTTATAAATTTTAGTAGCGGTTTTTCTAAAACTTCATAATGTCATACATATTTAATATATATATATATATATATACTCACACTCTCTTTTTATATATACCTGCTATAAAGAGAATGAAAGAGAAAAAACTTAAATGACAAAAGCAATCATTTTATTAAATTATTGACAAAATGTCTAACGTGTGAATATTGAACGCGAAGAATTAAACAGATTCAAAACAAATCTTATTTTTGAAATTTAATGTTGATATATCTTAAAATTGATTTAAGTAATAAATTATCTCTTAAAAGTTATTTGTATTCAATTTTTTCATCTTAAGAGAAGTGGGAAATATTTTTCAAATCTAGTTGAACATTGCTTAATTAATAATTAATTAGTTATCAACGACTACATAATGAATTAATATGTTGTTGGCAATGAATCTTGTAATTTCGAAGCTTAATCAGAGGGTATGATCGGATATTTCCCTTTAAAGACTTTAATTCTGTACTTTATGATTGGTTTAGCGTTCATTAACATGCAGCAATCCTCTCATTGAAATTTTCGAAATTGAGCCATTTCCTTTACTCTAACCTTTGAAACTGTATATATAAAGGACTCAATTAGCTCAGTGATGGAGAAAGTGGACTTAATGTTTGAATCAAGTGCCTTTTTCTCATGAGTTAAAGATCTGATTCCATTAAAAAAGTCTGTGTCGGTTAATGAAGCTGCTTCAAGCTAACTCTATTAATGGACTTCAAAATTTTCAAATGGTACTGTGTGGAAGCTTTACAAGTTAGGTAACAATTCAGAATAATTTTCTTCATCAATCATTAGTTTGAAATTACGGAGTCTAATGTCAATAGCTCATTAATGATTTTCGTTCAACAAGAAAATAAATGAATCATAGGGCTGCAAGATCATTCTAAACGTACCAACGTAAAATTCAGACGCACGTTTAGTTGTTATTTGATGTAAGAGAATAACAATTATATAAAAATCACAAAATAAAAAAAAGAATTTATTTTTAAAGGTATTTAATATATATTAAAGATTACAATTCATGCTTTTGATCAAAATGTTTTGTTAAACATTAATCATATTTTTCCAATTTATGATTTTGGACCGATGTAATAATATTTGAATGTATTATATTACGTTGGTCAAGCATCAGATATTGGGAAAATACCACATTAAAATTAAAAATTCTAAATAATTACATACACATTGAATTTGTAATATTTTAATATATTCACAACTATTTTTAAAAATGCAAGAGGAAAATATATTTAAAAAATATAATATATAAAAAAAAAATACATAAAAAGAGGAAATAAATTGTTGACCATGATGGAATGATTATATAAATTGGAATGATACGGAATGATTTTTATAATTATATACCCTAAGTAAATTGAAAAATTGAAAATAGAATCTAATAGAAATATTTACGATGAATCAATGATAACCGATTATCTGTTAGCATTAATAAATACTTATTGCCGAATTTTAAACAATTTACGAACCATTGAAAATTTCGAGTTACAGAGCACAAAATCCCTTTAATTGAAAGACGTTGTATTTAATGAATCTAAATATGAATTAACTAATGAAATATTTTAATGGGATGTGTGTAGAGAAATGTTCTGCGCCAGTCATTTGGTGCATACCACTCACAAGATATTGTAGTTCCAAATAATTTCCCTGTGACTTGTTTCCTATTACATCCTTATGCAGATTTTCATTTTCGTTGTGTTTCCATAATAATGATTCCATGCAATGTATATTCGAGGACCAGAGAATAGCCAAGTTGATATTACACACACACACACACACACACACACACACACACACACACGATCTTTTGGATTTAAAATAAGGCTCAAAAAATATTTTTTGGTGATCTCGGTAGCCTAGTGATCATGGTTGTGCACTTGAAGCCAGGGTTTTCGTCGAATCGTGGGTTGGAGCTCTGATGCCACAATACACAAGTGGTTTATTTGGGCTGATGCTCGTTCAATCTGTTGAGGTCCCAAGTCCTCCCGTTAGAGTGATGTGGATGTTTTGAAAAGGTGTAAACTCAGGTGTCGTCCTCGTCGTTTGAACGAAGATAAAATGACGAGAGCTGTCGTTTGGAGAAATTTTGCTGTACGTAATGAAATTAAGTTTTTTTGAGACTGATCACCATCAAATGTCTTTCGATTACCTCTTAACCTGTGGGTTCAAGTCGTGATGCCATTAAAGACTACCTTCTAATGAGGCTGAGGAATGTTCCATCTCTTGAGACCCTAAGTTCTCCCGTTGGCTTTGTGTGGAAGTTTGGAGAAGGAAGAGGCAGATAAGGTATCGTAACTGTCACTTGACCAAGGCTCGAAATTACGAGATCCGACGCCAATAGCCTGCGATGTTTTTTAAGTAATTCCGAATTTTATTTGAAAACTAAACATGGTACTGATAAATTTCTGAAATATTTTAAGAAATCCTACCCCAAACTTATTCAATTAGTTTAATTAATTCGAAACTCTCATCAGCTAGGGGATTTTACTACTTTATTGAGTTCAACCATCCAGTTGTTCGCTTTCAAATCTTTTCGTAAACGACGGGTTCGTGATAATCCAGTTTTCTTGTGGGGGAACAACAATTTAAAAATTTTTGGGAATAAATTAAACGCTCTCAGAAGGAAAATAATAAGTTTAGTTAAAATAATTTTCCAACTAGAGAAATGGATAAGTTACAATTACAATTTAAAAAAGAAAGTCTTTATATAAAAGGAAAATTTTTGTGGCTAAACACGAGGTCTGGGAACCCTTTCGCACGATCAATAATAAAAACTTTGGCCTGAAGTTCAGGGTTGCCTTTGGCAAGTCCCTGAACTCTTGGTACATTGATGTAATAATTCCTGGTTCATCTAATAACTCATTGAAGCAGAAATATGAATTTCTAATACGTTCTCTGTTCTCAGGGTTCGTTAAGAATTTTGATTTGAATTTTGAGGAGTCTACGCTTCTCCGAGGGTTTCCACCGTTGAGATATCTTTGGTTTTTAAAAGTCATAGTGGTGGAAATGCTCCCAGCTTTGATTTCTTAGATTATGAAATTTGGAAGGATATTTTTTTTAAATTTCCCTAACCATTTATTGAAATGTATAAATTTGTGTGTTTGATTTTCTTATTTTCCAAACAAATTTATAAGACGCTGCATTGAAACTCCTCCATAAATCTAGTAAGGACCCATCATTCGTTAAATCGTACAGACCGATCTGTTTGTTACCAACCTTGAGGAAAATTGTTGAGGTGTTTTTGTAAATAGATTAAGAGTTTCTGGATTCATTAAAACAATATTCTTCATTCACGCCAATTTGGTTTTAAAGAAAATTTTGGATGTGACCATTTATCCTTTTGGTTTCGTATATAAAGCGCAAAAGATCTACAAAACAAGTTGCTGTTACTTTTATCTATATTAAGGGTGTGTTCGACAATATAGATTGATCTCTTCTATTGAAAACTTTTAGCAATCTTCATTTTCCAATCTGTTTTCAATAGTTTATTTACTTTTGCTTAATAAATTGGCATATTATTTTTTCTGTGAATAATTTTACGATAAAGCATCTAATTAACCAAGGCTATCCTGAGGATTCGGGGCTTGCACCCGCTGAGTGGAATTTATATTTTAACTCTATATTGGAAATTAATTGCAAAAACTTTTTAGTTCTTTTGCGGATGATCTGCCGGTTATTTCCTCCAGGAATTCGAGTACAGATCTAAAGTATAATTCTAATATTTTGATTGGTCTTATTGTTAAACATCAGAAATAGCTATAGTAGAGATCTCGATTGAGAAAACAACCTCGACTGTGTTTAGATGTCCATCAATCCATAACCAGGGAGTTCATGGTGGTAACGTTTTCAGTCCAGACCCAATTTTTAAATTAAGAAATTCCTACACAAAAATTTGTAAATTTTATAAATATTTAGGTATTATGATTGACTGCTGTCCATCCTGGAGCCCCACAGGAATAATTTTAAAGAAAAAATTTATAATTTCTCATTAAATTTTAATAGGGTTTCCTTCGGTTATTTCAATTTCGAAAATAATAATCTATAGTATTTATCTGTTATAAAACCTATTATTGTCTATAAGGAATGGAGGGTTTTGGGGGTGGTGATCTAAACTCCTCGCAAATTACTAAGTTAAACTCCATTCAAAGAATTTACCTTTCAAAAATTACCAAGGCCTATAGGACTTCTACTGCTGCTTTGCAGGTGATTGCCGGGGTTCCCTCTATTCATCATATCATAAAATTTCATTTTCTCAAATATCACATTTGGAAGCAGTATAATTCCAACTTTTTTCATTTGATTACTAATATCACATTTGAGTCAAATATTTCATTGAGAGCTGTTCTTTTTCTTAACAAATTTTTGGGACCCTCCAAGTGAGAGATTTACTAAGACGGATCAAGGATCGGGTCCGAAACTGAGTTTGCCGCTTGTGTCTTCCGCTGGGTGTACTAAATAGAGTGCAATGTTTAAAATGAATTCTTAAAATTTAGTTTTCCTGGTCGAGCTTTCGGCAATCGGATTTGCCATTTTATGGATTGTCTCTCATGACTTCAAATTTTCTATTTATTCTGACAGTTTAACATCAATATTGCTACTGCAAAGTACCAGGAATAAATCGACTTTTATTAACACTATTGAAGAAAAATTAGCAACTTATATTCTGATTTTTACAATTTACACTGGATTTGGGTCCCCGCAGGAGATTATTATAAGAAACCGCAGATACATTTATAAAGTTCATTGTCACTGATAGTGAGGGAATGAATATGACTGGGGGGGATGAATATTCCTCCTCCTCATTCTCATATTGTTATGATTTTAGAAAAATAAACTTCTTTCTGACTGGAAGGTATGGTGGTCAACTTATAATACTGGTATTCAGGTTCAGTCTCACAATCCAAGATCAAATCTGAGTTTTTATACGAATTCAAGTTTTATTACTCGCATCTTAACTTGTCATGGTCAATTCGTTTCTTATTTAAATCGTTTTAATTTGAAAAATACAAAATTTATACCCCTGTGGCACTGTTGGAGATGCTGCTGATCTCTACATTTTCTCTTGTCCTCTTACCAGAGATTTTCATTTAAAATATCCTGTTATTGAAGCAAAACCTATTTGGCTGGAGTCCGCGTCTGAAAATCCTTACTCCCACTTCAAACTTAAATCCTGCATTCTTACAGTTCGTGAAATCATCAAACAAATTTCTTACTTATTTTAGCTTTTTATTATATTTCTTAATATTTCAAATTTCCTTATTGTGTAGCTATACTTGTATACCTTCTATATATATTCATATTTTTTTATCTAACACTTCATTTTTGTAAACGAGTTTGTGGACACTTTTGTATTGAGCCATTTAGCTGTTAAGCATCTTATTTCAGCAAGAAAATTCCTACTGTGAAGGTTTTTAAAAAATTGTTGTCATGTACATTTCCTGCACTGTAAATACTTTATAAACTTTATTTTCTTTGGATTTTAAAATTATGTAATTTATGTTCTTTTGACAATAAATGTTGAATGCAGGAGTGATTGTATCCCGGGGAGCCGGTTTGTAGTTCTAAATTCTTTGGGTGAGCTCGCTCCTCTTGGGTATTCTGTCAGTAGCTCCTGTGTTGCTTCTAAGCTAATAATCAATCAGTCAATCAATCATATCTAAAAGTTTACAAAACTTATGTGAATATTTTTTTTTATCTATTTCCTATACTATTTCAAAGTTTTTAATGAAACGCAAAGTTCAACATATGACATGTGGATTTATAAAAGTACAATGCATTACAACATTGTATCTTTTTAATAGAGTTGAATCTATATTTTCAAAATTGATATTCTTTCGAGGTCATTTCTTTTATCGAAATCATAAAGAAATAAACGCCAAAAATACATACAATTTAAGGAAATTAAAACTTGATTTCTTAGAAATAGAAACGTATATCAAACTTAATAAGCCATCTAAAAGGCTATTTGTTTCTGCAAGAGTAAGTTATCTTTATTGCTAAACTTTACTAACTAAAATAATTGGATTCTTTATCTTGAAGTTTTTGCCAAAACATTAGACTCTCAGTGTAAATAAAACATTTAAAAGTATTTCTATGGTGTAAGGAAATTTCAAATAAATTGTTAGAACTTTAAAAATGATTTAAAAAAAACTGGAGTACTTAAATTTTAATTAATAGAAAATATTGTGTAGTTGCTGAATTACCAGGCTTTACGAGAATTTTGTACATGTAACATTATCAATCTTCCTCAGACTTAACGTTACAAATATTTTAAATTGAAGGAAATAGAAATAATCGCAATACATTGAAGTATCAAAATAATTTGGCTCTAATACGTACCAAGAAAAAGAAGAAAATGTAAGGAACTAAATGCTTAGAAATTCTGTCTCGAGAAAGGCTTTCAAAAATTGTCTCAAAAAACTTTGAAGAGTTTTATTTAATCTTTAGTCATTTCTTAGACTCCTGATTGTATTAAAATTAGTGCAACGCATTAATCAATTCCAAAAATACATAATTTTTATAGAGATCATGTGAGTTTTATTTCAATAAAAATAAGAGAAATTTGTCAGTCGAATAATATATATTTTAAAAATTAAGTTCATCTGATGATAGCAGTCAAGAATGGCAAAGCGATCAAATACTCACACATATACATGTAGATTTTCCAGATAATTATCAAATTATTAATCGCATTTTCAATAATATTGTTTAACTAGTTCTTCCTTTGCTCGATAGATGGCACTTCGTGTCATGAGTTAGCTCGCGCAGTGCCTTCTATTTTTGAATAAAACCATGGAGCACTTTTAGCTTGTCAGCTTATAGCTCTCCCCACCTCCTTCTCTTCACGCTCTATTCCGCATTTAACCCATCAGGGCTCTTCCCTCAGCAGCGATGGATCACCGTTTCACTCTTGATATGAACGGTAAAAATGTCCAACTCTGAACTTCAGCGAGGGTTCCAACGTTCGTTATCGAAATGCCTTGGATTTGACTTACTATCTACCGTTGTGATGAGCTAGTTCGTTAAAGATCAATATATAAATTGTAACTGTTGTATATTCTTCCTTCAGCTCTTTCTAATAAACTCAGTGAAATATTTTCAAGCTTCATCATTGTAATAAAATAATAATTTTAATAAGTAAAAGACTGCAGAAACATTGGAACTCGGAAATGAAATTAAACCCCTAAATTCTGAGAGACCAGTGGACTATCTTTAGACATCTACAAATACCATCTACATACATATACACAAATAGTAATGAAGATATAAGATTTTAGATTTAAGAAATGAAATCCGAAAGCTTATTGTACGCAATTTCTTAGAATCATTTGCATTATATTGAATATAGTTTGATTCGAATAGTTCCATTTTTGAGTTAAATTGCGCTATTTTGTTACTTATTGTAGCATTTTATAAGCAATTAAAAAAGTCACATGAAAAAAAAAAAGAAAAGAAATCAAAAGAAATCATTACATATTTTATCACATAGTATTATATTTATAAGTCATACAGAAATCATATAGAATTTTAGATATATATTTATTTTGAAGAATTTCGGAGATTTTTTTCGTTAATACAGTATCCCCTTAGCTATTCGCGGGGGTTACGTTCTTTCTCATTCCGCGAAAAACCCGTAAACTATGATGCAGTTTTAAAACATCTATGTATGATATTATATAAGCTTAAATATGCTTCCCAAACACATTCTAAAGAAGTGCTATTCATTAATACAGTAATAATGTAATAATATGTAGTAATGATAAATTAAAAACCTTTTAATTTTATTGTACATACTTACCAATAATGAATGATGATGAAATTTGCGGTTCCATGCGATGAGGATGATTATGGTGACACCGATGTATGGCACAGCTTAACTGCTGCTTCACAGCAGTTCAGGCAATGCTCCACAGGCACTTCAAAAGGAAGAGTTGTTTCTTCAGGAGAACCAAGAGGTAGAGTAGTATTTTCTTCGGGTATGACTTGATAACTTTTCTTGACCTTTGTTAGGAACATGATTATTTGCAGTTGGCTTCGTTGTTTTTTCATAGTGGTGAAAAAGGTTTTGTATGTTGACAGGATGAATCAATTGTATTTGAGAAATGTAGCGAACGAACCGTGTAAGGGTCTCATGATTTAGCTTTCTCTTGCAGTTCCTTTGCTGTTCACATGAGTTCAGCCAACCATTCTAGAGTCAGACCCTCAATCTATTCCTGTGTTTCTTTTTCTCCTTCTGTAGACATCGTCATCTCTGCCAAATCTTCATTCGTCAGAGGCTGAGAGTGGGTATTGATAAGTTCATTGAACTCCTCGTGAATTACTTCAGCAAAGCCATTAACTGCCAGTTTCAATTACTAGTTGACAGCATGATGATGAATTTAATAATTGGAGAAGCTTTTGTAGTCATGTACACATTCTGGCCACATTTTTTTCCAACATGCATTTAGAATTTCTTTTTTCATGTCTTGAAATACCTTGTGTGTGACTATCAGGTATGATGCAATGGCAAAATTGCACCACTACACTTTTAACTGGAAGTCCTCTTTCTCATCCATGACATCAAATAATAGCTGAAGATAGTTCCCCGTATAAAGTGCTTTAAATGTACGAATCACCCCTTGATCCATAGGCTGGAGGAGTGATGCGGTGTTGGGAGGGAGAAACTTGATCTGAACTCCTTCATGATACAAATCCACAGGGTGACCACCAGCATTATCCGTGAGCAGGAACACGTGAAATTCCATTCTTTTTATTACGGAGGTATTCTTCCACTTGAGGGACGAAGCACTCATGAAATAAGTTGGATGTCAGTAACTTTGTAATTCAGGCCTTGTAATTATGCATCCAGATAACAGGCGAAGTGTTTTTATTTTTGTTCTTGAGAGCCCTGTGATTTGTAGATTTATAAATGAGACCAGGAGTCATCATCCCGCCAGCAGTGTTGATACATATAATAAGTGTATAGGTGATTGCTATATAAATATGTGTTGCTTTAAATATTATCAGACGATTTAGAACTATATTGATTTATTCACAAGATATTATATTTACTAGTGCAATTGTATTACTAGCACTAATGGCGGACAGAAAAAGAATACAGAATAATTATTTTTGTAGTAAACATAACACAAAACACAAGTTGAGTAGTATCTGTCCTTGCTCTGTTCAAGCGATTAAATATCACCACAATTACTCCCCCTCTAAGTGAGATACTCTGCCAAGATGTATCTCACTGATAACGAAATGGCAATTTAACTTCACGTCCCCTTCTTGTGAATCTGGTTGAGGGAGCAATGGGCAACGGTGCAAACCTGATCTTTTCTTTAACTGGTGATGTAGGCTTGTCAACTGGATTGCTCTTATGATTTATTGCACAATCAGTTTCAGGAGAGTTGTCAGAAAAACATGGTTTGAGCCTGTCTATAGAAATGTTAACATTTTTATTTTTTATGAGAAGTGTGAAAATTTTATCAGATCGTTTAATAACTTGATATGGTCCATGATATGGCGGTTGCAAACTCTGACGAATAATGTCAGTGCGCACGAAAACATGTGAACAATTTTGAAGGTCTTTGAAAACGAAGGGTTTCTGCTTGCAGTTATATGAAAATGGAATAGGTTTCACTTGTTTCATAGTTGCTTTAAGTTTTTGGACAAACTCTGATTGTGGTTGGAATTTAGTATCTTCAAAGAAATCGCATGGTAAACGAATGTTTTCACCATAAAGAAGTTCCGCTGGAGTAGATTGAAAATCAGCACGCCAAGTTGTTCTCAATCCGAGCAATATGATTGGAAGAGATCTTGTCCAACTTTCATTTTCATGACACATTATACTCGCTTTTAGAGTCCGATGCCATCGTTCTATGCATCCATTTGCCTGTGGATGGTATGATGTAGTTCTATTTCGTTTAAATCCTATTAATTTTGAAAGTTCTTGAAAGAGTTGTGCTTCGAATTGGGTACCTTGATCAGTGGTAATGACTAAAGGTGTTCCAAAACGTGCGATCCAACCTTTAAGCAAGTTGTCTGCTACTGTTCCTGCTCGAATATCAGGTAATGGAATTGCTTCAGGCCATCGACTGTATCGATCTATGATAGTCAAGCAATAACGAAATCCTTCAGATGATGGTAAGGGACCAATAATATCTAAATTGATTTCTGTGAAGCGTTTGCTGACGTTGTGATATTGTTGAAAAGGACTCTGCACATGTCGTGTAACTTTGGACTTTTGGCATTTTAGACAGCTTCTAGTCCAAGTTCTTGCATCCTTATTTATTGACGGCCATACAAACTTCGATTTTAGTAATTTGGTTGTAGCCTTGATTCCAGGATGGGCGAGGTTATGAACACTGTTGAAAACAATTTTCCTGAATGATTCTGGTATATAAGGCCTCTTTTTCTTTGTAGAACTGTCATAAAATATATCACAGCTGGAACCAAAGACAGGAACTTTTTCTAATTTTAGCGAAGAATTCTGAGTAGAAAGAATTTTTTTTAACTCCTTGTCAGTTTCCTGCGCTTTAGCTATAGCTTCATAATCAAGTGCCGACTGAATATGAAGCTCGTCTATTCTAGACAGAGTATCGGCAATGATGTTGTTTTTTCCAGATATGTGCTGAATGTCAACAGTGAATTGCCCAACATACTCCAGATGCCTTTGCTGTCGAGGAGTTGCTTTTTCTAATTTCTGCTGGAATGCATAAGTTAGTGGTTTATGGTCAGTAAAAATTGTGAAGTTTCTACCTTCCAAAAAATGTTTAAAATATTTTACAGAAGAATATGCAGCAAACAACTCACGGTCGTATGTGCTGTAGCGTTTCTGGGTGTCAGTTAGTTTTCTTGAAAAGAAACTAAGGGGTTTCCAGATGTCATCTTCTAGCTGTTGTAGTACAGCACCTATACCATTATCAGATGCATCAACCATTAAGGAAATGTGAGCATCTTCAGAAGGATGAACTAGTACAGTCGCATTACATAGCTGTTGCTTACAATTTTGAAAAGCTTGAATTGCTTCTTCTGTCCAGGGAATTTTGTTGTTGTCATTCTTTTTCTTTCCTCTTAGGTATTCATTCAGAATGGCTTGATTTTCTGCAGCATTAGGAATAAATCGATGGTAAAAATTGATAATTCCTAAGAATCTTCGCAATTCCTTTATAGTTTCAGGAAGCTTGAAATCTTCGATTACTTTTATTCTTTCTTTTGTTGGCTCAATCCCATTGAAAGAAATACGATGACCTAAGAAATTTACTTCACTTTGAGAGAATTTGCATTTTGCAACCTTAATTACCAAGCCGGCATCTTGAAGACGTTGGAAAACTTGTCTAAGATGACTAATGTGCTGTGCATCATCCTTAGATGCAATGAGAATATCATCAAGGTAGCTGAAACAAAAATCTAAGCCCCGAAGTACAGAATGAAGAAATCGTTGAAAGGTCTGGGCAGCATTTCGCAATCCAAATGTCATTCTGGTGAATTCGTATAGACCAAAAGGTGTGCAGATGGCTGTTTTTTCTATGTCAGATGGTTCTACTGGTATCTGATGGTAGGCTCGTTCTAAATCAAGTGTTGAAAATACAGTGCATCCATACAAATTATGAGAGAAATCATGCAAGTGTGGAATAGGGTACCTGTCTGGTTGGGTGACAGCATTCAAAGCTCTGTAATCCCCACAAGGTCTCCAACCACCGGTTTTTTTTTGGCACTAGATGTAATGGATTTGCCCAAGGACTACTAGAGGGTCTGCAAATTCCTTGTTCTAGCATATATTCGAATTCCCCTCTTGCGATTTTGAGTTTGTCTGAAGCTAGGCGACGAACTTTTGCTGTGACGGGTGGACCATTTGTTATTATATGATGCGTAACTAAATGCTTTGGTTCTCTAATCAGTGAGCTTTGAAGTGTTATTTCCTTGAATTCATTAAGAAGACTAGCCACTGAAGAAGTAAATGATGAAGAAGCTATTGTAGTGAGAGAAAAATTTGGAAAAGTTGCTATTTTACCAAATGATGACAAAGAAGTTAAAGGATCGATAAGACATTTTCTTTTTAAATCAACTAATAGTCCGAATTTTTTGAGAAAATCTGCTCCTATAATAGCTCTTGAAACATGTGCTATTGTAAAAGACCAAGTAAATTGGCGGCGAAGTCCAAGATCTAATTTTAGAGTTTTGGTACCAAAAGTTTGAATTTTTGAACCATTAGCGGCAAATAAAATAAAATCAGATATTTTATTATTCCTTTGTTTGTATACAGGAATTACAGATATATCGGCTCCCGTGTCGATTAAAAACTGCTTACCAGTTGATTTATCATGTAAATATAAGCGGCAACTTTTCTCGCCAATATCGCCAGCCGCATCAAGCGATTGGCTTACTGGTTTTCCGAATTTTCTTTTTTAAACTGGCATGGCTGTACACATTTTTTTGCATTTTTTCCAAATTTAAAATGGTACCAGCAAAATTCGTATCGAGCCGAATTAGATCTGGATCTTCTTCGTCTGTCATTTCCTCTCGATTTGCTGCGTGACCTAGTATTTCGAGAAAATTCATCAATTTTTTTTGTTAATGCAGCAATGTCGGCTTGCAATACATCTAATTTATTGCGATCGAAAGATGACGCCGAATTTGGCAATGAGCCAACTTTCGTTACTTGGCATATTTCTGACGAACTGTAAACAGCAATAATTTTATCGGCCATCTTGGCAATTTTATCTAAAGTATCGTTACTTATAGTTAAAATGGCTTGTGTTTGTTGTGGAAGCCTTTGTAGCCACAAAGATTTGATAATTTCATCAGAAATGGAATTTCCTGCCAAGCTTTTCATTTGGCGTAAAAGATCGGAAGGGCGTTTGTCGCCAAGTTCGAGATCAGTCAACAGCTTTTTTAATCTCGACTCTTCGGTATCAGTTAATCTGTTTAATAATGCTATTTTCAAGGTATTATATTTTTCATTTTTAGGAGGATTTGACAAAATATCTACAACAAAATCTAAAACATTTTCGTCTAATGCAGCAACGACGATATTATGTTTTGTTGCATCTTGCGAAATACCGCTATTGGCGAATTGCGCTTCAAGCTGCAAGAACCATAATTTTGGCTTATTTCTCCAAAAAATTGGCGGTTTAACCGCTACTCGATTGATTTCCGTGTTTGGATTATCGAAATTTAATGCAGTAGGATCACTTTTGTTTTCATCCATCTTAAATGAAGAATACAAATAGCAAAATTTTAATGCATAAACATACCTTAATATCCGCTGATTCGAATAGTATGCTTCAAAATCACGTCCGGGTCACCAAATATAGGTGATTGCTATATAAATATGTGTTGCTTTAAATATTATTTTATATTGATTATTTATTGACGATTTAGAACTATATTGATTTATTTACAAGATATTATATTTACAAGTGCAATTTATTACTAGCACTAATGGCGGACAGAAAAAGAATACAGAATAATTATTTTTGTAGTAAACATAACACAAAACACAAGTTGAGTAGTATCTGTCCTTGCTCTGTTCAAGCGATTAAATATCACCATAAGTGTCACTCTGTCCTTTTGTGTATTAAATCTTGGGGCTTTCATCTTTCATGAGAAATGTTCTGGAAAGCATCTTCTTCCAGAACAATCCTGCTTCACCCATATGAATGCTTGCTCTGACTTGAATCCCATCTCCTTAAATGTCTTAGGATACTTCTCTACAGTTTTTGTATCCGCAGATGCAGCTTTTCCGTGGGATTTTCCAATTCATAGTTGGTAACATTTCACAACCCAATGGGCTAAATTCATGTGACGTCACAATCACATGATAACTTGACCACGTGATATTCGCCGATGTAAACAAGTCTATTATTCGTTTGTTTTATACTGCGTTTATGAAATGTGTTATGCTTCATAAGATTAAGTAACTTACATTTTACTAAATATAACTACTTTTTAATTGAATGAGAAATTATCACAAAACTTTGTTTTATATATTTTTCATCTAAATAAATGCAAAAATCGAAATTTTGGATTTGCTGCAGTATAAAAGTATTGAATCATTCTTCTAGCAAAGAGCTGAAATAATGGCAGCAAATTTGTTTGGTTTACATGCAGATATTTTGTTATAAATATGAAAACATCCTAATTAAACTGTCATTTTCTAGTATTTAAAAAAGAGTTTTTACTGATCAATAAAATTTAAGAAACGTTTCCCTTCATACCGCACAAGCGATAAAGTCGCCAAAAATGATACAACCGACGCCAAACGGAATATGTGTATACTGTGTGTTGTCGCCAATGAAGACTGCTTGGCGAGATTTGCGCTGACAAAATGGATAAGTACCATTACAATAAACGAAATCATTTGAAATATAAAATAAGCTTAATCAAAACAAAAAGATGAAAACAACTCAATGGTTATTAGCAGCTCAAAAATATATCTTTTTATAGCAGAAAATAATGTAAAGCTTATATTGGAAGTATACAAACAAACGCCGCAAGCAAGTTTAAATAGGCTTAGCTTACCGAACGATATTTTAACTATCAAACGAGAATAAGACTATAGATACATAAAACTATACTCATATTATTTCCTGCCGAATATAAATAACCGGATAATGTGAGAAATATGATATTAAATACATTAATCGGAATAAAGTGTGGATATACAATTTACGTATAAGGAAATCTTATGTAAACACAAATCATGCCCGTTTGTTTATGATATATATCACGTGATTCTGTGAATTTAGTCCATTAAACAAACCCTTGCTGGCTTGAAATTCTTCTGCATGTGACGCTAATGATGGACCTGGTTGCGGTTCTCCTTCATTGCCTCAACTGAATTTAGAATATAAATTCAGCGCCTTCTTAAGAATCATCTTTGTGTCCAAAAGAATATTTTTCTTCATTAAATTTTGTATACAGAATGCTAATGGGAGATTCCATCCTGACTATTACTATGTTTCGTGCAACATTCACCATCTTAGCACTTCCTCAAAGACTAGATGCTACTCTAGATCTAATTGCCTTCTCATTCTTATATATGTAACACACGGTGCTTTTATTCATTCCGTAAGAGCGCCTACCGCAGCATAACTTTTCCCTTCCCTTACCATATCAAGTAGTTCTACCTTCTAATGCAAAATCATAACTTTTTTCTGGCGTTACGGTTCCTTGCTAGAAGCTGGAAAAGAGGCAAGATGTTTTGATGGCATTATAAGGCGTAAATAATACAGGGGTACAGTAGTAAGTATGTAATACACCCAAAACTTGAATTCACAATTCAAACAATCACTTATAGAGCGTAAATAATACAGAGGTACAGTATGATTACATATAACACACCAAATATTTGAATTCAAACAATCACTTTGAAATCCCGCGAACGTCTGAGAGAGAGAGAGAGCGAGCTGTTTAGTCTCTCGCGCATGAAGATGCTTGTGACGTCACGTCGTCTGCAGCCAATCAGTAGGAAGGAGAAACGAAAGGTCTTAACAGGCATTGTTATTTTAAAATTACATATTTACCAGTTATGCAGTACCATTTCTTTTATGTAATTTTTTAACTGATATTATTATTTTAAAATTATATACCAGTGATACTGTATCATCTATTTCTTAATTTTTTATTTTATACTTACTAACATTATTATTTTAGAATTATTTACCAGTTAGGGTGAATGTGAGAGTTTTTATGCTAAAAATTACCTAAGAAATTCACGAAATTGCCGAAATTAGGGAAAAAAAAAGAACTTTGAGAGCAAAATCCACAAGTATGCAGGGCCGCGAACGGTGAACTGCGAATGGGTAAGGGTATACCGTAGAGCTATACAAGTATAGTAATAAGTTACAGTAAATTAAGCCTTAAATCGCAATAGTATGTATTTATTAAAACAGTGTTTTTGTTTATTTCAAACGCTAAAATTACGAAACTGAGAATAGCTCTCATTTCATTACTCCTTTTTAATGTCAGGCTTAACTAAATTAACACCTATGTCGAAAAAAAAATTAATTTGTACCCTATTGCCAAATTAGAAGCCGTGTGCTTGAATGAAAAAATATCTTAAAAATTTAATGATAGTCCTAATATTTATATATATATCAACTTTTATAAATGTTTGCAATTTATTACAATAGTTTCGGTAGTATCTGCCGTTAAGAGTATCATATCGTAATTGAATATTTTTATTGAACAAGAAACTGATTACTGTGTTATTTTTTTCATTATAATTATCTACTTTCTTTATACTATTTTTCTATTCATATAAATAAATTACGCAATACACATTCTATAACATAAAAAGTGATGCACCAATAAGTTATCCGAATAAGTTGAAATTGCGGATACACATACCAAATCAGATGAAATTGCGTATATCAACACAAAGACATAACTACTATGCGAATGTGATTTCTTCGACCCACGTTGACTGTACCAATGCCTTGCAAACTGATTCGTGAATAGAATGAGCAGATGTCACTATTTGAGAGAGAGTGTGTAATTGGACTAAAAGAAGTAGGTTGTTGGGAACACAAGTTGCTCAAAACTTGGATCGGTGCGATGGTACCATTCAACAACGTTGACAGGAATGGATGAACTATAGCTGTACAGATCGTCAAGAAGGTAGCAGTTGACCGAAAGTCACCACAGAGCGTAAGGACAGTGATCGATGCGAGTAGATCGGCGTTCACAGCCCCTGATATGTTCTTATCAACGATAAGATGTATAAGCGGACACCAGTGACTTCAGTGACCATTAATAAGTGACTCAGAAAATGGAGCCTGAGATAACGGAGGCTATTGCGCTGACAGCATCTCACTGTTGCATACTGCCAGGCATGTTTGCAGTTGTATCAAACACTATCGATATCAATCTCATGGAATGGAGTAGAATAGGCTTCAGCGATGAGTTCCCCATCGAACTATACTCCGATGATTAGTGAAGACATTTCTGGAGATGCCCACGAGTCATCGTCACTTCCAACGGTAGGACACTCACTTGACTATCATCCGCCACTCAACTTTTTTTAAACTCATTGAGCAAAACTACAAATGTATTCCAGTGAGTTTAATACTAAACATTATTATGTATGTAAATATTGTGGTTGCTTAAGATATTTGAGGAAAAATCAGTTCTACTACATGACGAGAATTTAGTAGCATTAAGACTCAAACCTATTACTAGAATAAAACAACGCCAGCTATGAGTTCGCGACCATGATCGCTCAGATACTAGGGCAGAAGTTTGTATCAAGAGACTGGTTATTGACTACACATAAAAAAGCAACATGAGGACAATTGGTGACGGATCTCGTAATTTTAAACCTCGGTCAAGTGACGAGGAAGACACCTGATCAGGTATTTCTTACTTCAAATTTCCACACCACACCGACGGAAGGACTTGGGACTCGACCAGATTTAACGAGCATCAGCCCCGTTTCTTGGCGGGTCTTTAGTGGCTTCAGGGATCGAACCCATGACTCACCGAAAACAGCACCGACCGCAAGTTAATGACCGGGACCACTAGACTACTATGACTACAAGTTAATATCAAATAAACATCATTACTTTTGATATGCCATTCCAAAGTTCTTCCAAGCACTGTTACAAAACAATTTTCTGTGAAAATTGAAAATAAATACTCGACTCGGCCTATACAGCATTTCCTACAAACTTTAAAAAGATTAAAAACTTATTAGCATCTTGATAAAAATAAGAAAAGGCCTTTTTTTTTTTAAAAAAAAAAAAGATGATTAGATACTTGAAATATACAAAAAATATTTCTACAAAGTTCCTACCATCTTAAAGATATGTAAGGCTTCAATTATGTCCAAGTTAATTACAGATGAAAGAAAGACCTTGGAAGAAAAATAAAAAAAAAAAGGTAAAAAAAATATTCACGGTGAGAAGAGATCGATCAAAACCCCTTTTTAATCATGGACTTAAAACTATTTTGACAATGCAGGAAGGAAATGGAAGCCGAAGTTATTGTAAAAGAAGAGAACACGCATTGTCATAAAGTAAATGTCATCACATTCCATTAATAACCTTATACTCGCATTTAACTAACATTTCGTGATTGTATTAGAAATCCCTTATGCTTTAGACTTGCAGCTATGCGATAATTACATTTTCCTTCGAGACTTTAAAATATTAAATATTCGTCGGTGAAGTATTCGAATAAGATTCCTTCAAAAACTAATATTTTATTAAAGTTCTGACAAAACTTTGAAATTCCGCAAAATATGTGAATATACTAGTGATTTTAAGAATTTTTGACGTATTAACATAAATTACTAGTCATAGAGGCTAATAAATGTTTTTAAAAAATATTAAATCAAATTTTAATACTTGTAGAAATAATAATCTTTTATGTAACTTTTCAATACTAAGTTTTGATATTTTTCATCATATGTCTAGATGATTTTTGCTTCATAATCACAGTAGGGGATATTTTGAAAGGTATTTATTTTGATTACATTTATTTTGCAAATTTTTGTCAAGATCATTTTCTATGTATTTATATTTTTTAACTGAAGAAGAGAGAGGAAATGTTTTTACTTGAAAAATCAACAAATAAAAACACAAGAAATTTCTGCATGCACCATGTAATACACGGCTAACAAGTTAAAATTTAATGAATTTTACTTCTATATTACAAGTTAAAATTAATTTTTTGATGAACGAAATACTAAATAAATGTAATTTTGAATAACAGAAATCATTCGCTGAATTTGTCAGTTATCTGATTCGATAAAATAAGGTTAATCAGAAGTTTAATCGTTATTTAAAGCCTAATCTTTGTCATGAATTTAAATTTTATTTACTTTTTTAGATATTAGGCTCTAAGCATGAGTATTTTGAAGAGAATCAGGATTATTTTTAGTATTTAATATTAATAAATTAAATTGTCGAAAAAAGATAGGAACATTCAAGCATTTGTAATAGCGTTTTATCAACTGACAAATCCTTTATGCACAAAATTCAGCCGTCTGTGAATTCAACCTATCTGTCACAACATTCTGAAAATCCTCATTGTCAGTAAAGTATTGTGCCCCGAAGCATAGATCATGTGAGTAAAAAGCTGATTATACCAGAAGCCACGCTCAGACTGTAGTGTGTGTGGGGGAAAGGAATATAAATGTCCTACTTGAACTGACACTGAAGATCTTGCATTCACGGAGTACTGAAGAGGAGTGTTGTCATGCAGCAACACTACCCTAGTTGTTCAGCAGATTACGATGTTTATTCTGGATGGTTCCTTTCAGTTTCTTCAAAGTGTTACAATAAATTTCAGAAGTGATTGTTGAAGATTCCCTGAAACTTTGTTGTCAGTTTCCACACAGAGATCGTCACTCATTTCTGACGATTTCCTTCTCCTTCGCTCATCATAAATGGTTGTTTTCTCCTTTTTTTAAAAAAAAATTCTGACCCACTGACGCGCTACACCTTTTCTCATAATATTTGGGACATATATGACACACAATTCACGATTAATGTTTATTACTGACAGATTCTTTGCTCAAATAAATCTTATCACTCCAAATACCTCGCATTTGGTGGGATTTTCAATGGCAGCTTACATTTTGTAATGCTATAAACCAGCAAACACGAGGCAATACGAGGCTCTCACTAGGACAGTTAGAAGCTTAATGAATCACAAATTTCTTAATGTATCAATGTTTTCGTTTTGCTCATGTTTTTAATTGTAGAAATAATTCTAACAATGACTATAATATTAACATAGTTACACACACGCGCACACACACACACATTATATTCAAAAATTCACCCACATTATATTCAAAACCTATTTTGGCCTTATACAATCCAAATTACCATGGCCATGTAAGGACCACAGCAGCTATTGGGAAACAAGAAAGACCGGATGAAAATCGGATTCTCTTTGAATTCTACATCAGGAGACTTAGAAAGTATGAAATAAACTATATAATAACTGAATTGGCTGTTCAGTCATAATTGACATTTTGGGTAAATTTTATTGTTACCTTCATGGATCTCATCTTACAGAGCATACTAATCACAATTCCCTATTTTTGCCTTAAAAATTAAGAATCTCACAGGTATGCTTTTTTCATATAAGTTTATGTTTAATTTTGACGTAAAATATAAGAGAGGAAGTATCAGCCCTGAAGCAGATATGTTAACAAGAAATCATTTCGCTCATCCTTCAATTAATACACCACTAGGACCTTTATTAGATAGCAATGAAATAATTCATTTTCAAAATTTAAAAAAATATTTCAGCCTCTAAATGTTTTAAAAGAAATGATGTTTTGATAGTGGAAAGACAAGGATGATCTGAAATAACTGTACCAAATGCACTGCGAATGAAATTAATTTGAAATAATTGTTGAAAAATTTGTTCACCCAGATACAGCTGCTATGTAATTATTATATCACCTCAATATTATTGGACTAAAATCTTACTAATATTAGAAACTGTGTTAAACAATATGAAAATTGTCAAATAAACGATAAGTTGTGAGGGAAAAGATGAAGTGATGCAAGGACTTCTGGGTAAAAAACCGTTGAATTGTTGTCAATTGGTAATGTAAGTATTTTAAGTTACTATAACGCAATTAAGATATATTTATACATTATTATTTATGATGAAACCATGTATATCTAAGCTTCGTTTCAAAAAATGCATCAACAGATACTTATATAAAATGCTTAAAACAAATTTTTCAATTTTAAATAACTGAAAAGGTTTTAAGGAACAGACAAAGTACTTTTACCTTTTCAAAATATAAAAAAAACTAGCTGTTAGCCGTCCGATTCGCTGGGCAGACGATAATATAATATTTTGGAACCTATACGTAAAATATCAAGAAAATTTTCAATTTTTAAGACTTTAATGATAATCTAAATTTGAAATTTTAAGAAGTTGACTGTCTGTAATAATGGTTATCATCGACATTCAAATATATGAGAAAAATTAAAAAAAATTAGTAAAAAGTAACCCGAAATATATATAGTATGGATAAAATTCATTCCACCGTAAACATGTTATGTCTAGTATTGCCAAAGATGCAACCTTTTGACAGAATATTCATCAGGTGCTTAGCTTTCAAATGAACTACCCTCGCAATGGAATCGTGTAGATCATAAGATTTTTGTCCTTGCCTTAAGACATTTTTATTTCTGACCATTTAGGATTGCAAATGACTCCAATGCTAAAAACAAGTCGTGGAAGTCGGGACGTCCAAAATATCTTACGTACGCCATAGCCTCTTCAGTTCGTTCATGCATGTAGCGAGGTCCTCCAGTAAACGAAGATTGTCTTGCGTGTGTGCTACACCATAAAAAGTCTCAATTTCAGTATTTTTCAAAATCCCGCTAAGATTTGGAGCTGAACTACATTCCAAATTCATTCCAAATTCAGAAACTGAATTTATTCCAAACTCATTTATTTCTATCGCTAAATATGAACGTTTCCTATTTTCGACATGCACGAAATTTCACATAAAGAGCCCCTTCGCCAAAATCTTGCCAATCCTCCATCAGCGCTTCAATATAAAATTAATTGGTATTTTTCTCCTTCTCACGCGCAAATCTCACCAAGTAAACTTAATTGGTGACAATACACAGTATACATATAAAAAAATATTCCGTTTGGCGTCGGTCATATCGTTTTTGGCGATAAAGTCACCAAAATAACATAACCGACGAGTAAGAGTAGATTAACGGATGAAAATTACATTTTGGATAAGACGTCCGTAAAATCCGTTCTTAGTGAGCGTCTACATCGCAAAATGAGTAACTATGCTAAATTTCAAGTCAATCGGTTGTATAGTCTTAGAGATCTCGTGATGAGTCAGTCAGTGGTATTTCGCTTATATATATAGAGATTTTTTTAGACATAATAATGTTACTCAATTATGAAATAGTTCTTCCCGACCAAACACAAATGGAAAATTTATAAACATATAAATCAAAACATCATCATCCGCTTAAAATGTGCAATTACAAATATTTCTAATAAAGTCTCTCGGAAAACATTTTTGGAAAAGGAAACCCATTGATATAATCAAACTCCAAGTACTATAACAGGCTTTTCCTTAACTTATTTAATGTATGGTAATTTGAGTTTTAGTAAAAGAAAATAATAAGGCAATACTCTCCTGTAGAAGCCTTGTGGTCATGCTTCGGATTCGTGGCCGACTTTTATCGTTCAGTCGCGGGTTCTATCCCTGGCCCCTAAAGACCCGCCGTGTAGTCGGGGCCGGTGCACGTTAAATCTGCCGGGGTCCAAAGTCCTCCCGTTGGCGTGGTGTGGATGTTAGGAGAGGGGGTGCCAGCTCAGGTGTCGTCCTCGTCACTTGACCATGGTTCAAAATTACGAGGTCCGTCACCAATAACCCTCGTGTTGCTTCTAGTACGACGTTAATAAAAACTAAACTAAACCCTCCTGTAGAAAAAGCAAGACAACTAGAGTACTGTATTGCAGACTATTAATAAAGATGATTTGTTTTCAGGTTTTCACATTTATTTGCGAACATCTTTTCAAACATAAATTACATACATAATTTCCACTAGCACAATTTTTCAACATTCGGTTTTACATCTTGGAAGCAAACTCAATTCTTGAATAAGTAAATGCAGCATATGATGTCAGAACAGCACAGAAAACAGTCCGCAGAAGAAAAAAAAAACTTAAAATCGATTCACTTTTACTATCAGATAATTTTTTTGCGCAAAAAAAAAAAAAAAAAGATTTGGCATCAGGTAATTTTTACTAAACAACTTCTTCAGGCAATTCTAAATATCTTCATTTTCAATTTAGAAACTCAGAAGACCAGCATTATTTGATTGAGGTACGCACTCCAATTCTTGTTGCACAACCGCCATTCGAATAAGTACATATGAATTTCTACTATCTTGGGTATAACCTCCAAATAATAGTCTGTACTGTATTGCAGACTATTAATAAAGATGACTTATTTTCAGGACATCACGTTTATTTGAGCACATCTTTTCAAACATAAATCATATACACAATTTTCAGATGCACAATTTTTCAACATTTGTTTTTACATCTTGGAACCAAACTCAATTCTATTTTTTTGTTCGTTGTCAGTAAATTTTCTAAAAACAAAAATATGATCTGGTGTTGCCAAAAGCATAATTTTATTTATTTATAACAACTTTAAACATTAAAAAATATATATAGCTTAATAAAGAATATTGAAAAAAAGTAGCACTTTAAGTTTAAATCGTTTGCTTTTAAAAATTGAATATATCACACTAGCTAAAAAGTGAACTAAGTAATATAAACAAATAAATAAAATATGATATGAAAAAAATATTTTTCTAGGTTGGTTGCTTAGTCATACATGAGTAATTTCAATATGTCTATATAAGAAAATAAAGAACAACTTATTCAGGTCCCTTTACACTATTGAAAAAATGTTCAGATGTGCTGTTTGAAACTGATAGACCCATTTCACTCAATAAAACCCACACAGTATTATTACATTCAACCCACTAAGGTATTTTTAACCACCTAAAATTTTCCATTAAATTATCTTCAACAAAAACCCAAAGGAAAGAGAAAATCAATAGGGAAAAAAAACCATTTAGCATAATAGAAATGGCTAAATTTCACTTACCAAGACTTATGGAAGAAGATTGATGTGATATGAGTCTTAAAAAATGTTTTATGATAAGTGATATTGTGTTTATTTAGGGAGAGAAACAGAAAATGAGTTAGTGCCATTTGTTAAAATTTTAATATAACTCACAATATTTCATTTCAATATTAAATGAATTTGCAATTGAGATAATAGTTATTTGCGTGAAAAGCATAAGAACTCGAATCAAATCATCAATATCTATGGAGTTGAGAAAGTAATAATCATAATCATGTATAAAGAAAATTTCTCTATTCATCATGACTTTGTTATTTTCAAGGTTGTTATAAATACGATAGTTTGTTCAAGGCTATCAATAATTTTCTAAAGAATCGATTCTAAAAGTCTATCAGGTTTGGTGCAGTAAGTATTATAACAATTTGTAATGCCTTAAATTTTGAATGGATTTTTTTTGTGAATATTTGGCTGAAAAAAATTGGTGGATATTTGATATTCGTTAAAACGAATACTTTATTTTTTTATTGCGTTCTAAAAGTAAAAATTTTTTAGAAAGTAATAAACTAAATAATAATATTTTATTTTATTACGTTCTAATAATAATATTTTATTTTAACTAAATAATAATATTTTATTTTATTAGAGAAATAATAATAGAAAATTATTATTATTTCTCTGTTACTATATTTATAGGAAGCATTAATATTTTGTACATGTTTACTCAGAAATTTACTATAGTAAAATTTATATATAATTGCTTAATTTTCAGAAACATTTATCTATATCCCCACAAAATCCCTCTGAATATCTTCTATACTAAGTCTAAGATCCTTAACGCTAAATTTAAATCTAACTTCAATCACTTTCGACCTAAAATTCGAATTTTAAATCCCTTTCAAGATACAAGATCTACATATATCAAAGGCCTCAATGAGTAATCCATATTTAATTGCAACTTTAAGAATAAAACCATCAGGGTCCATTGAGAGTTAGTACCTTATGATTAAATTAATGTTTAAAATCATTAGACTGTATCCAGTTCCCTTAAGGATAAATTCCCTGAATAAATTGTTTCCAACAATATTTAAATTACCTGTGATTACATGCTGGTGGTAAAGATCATTATATTGCTTGTGATCACAACATCTACAAACTTGTGAGCTTTGTAACTCTGAAATTTTATTATAATTAAAAATGTCTCCCAAATTTCTTATTGAATTTAAAGCTTTTTTAATCTTGCTACTTTTAATTGGAAATAAAGACATATGTCTCTCAAAAATACCAGAAAAATTAATTTTATTAAAATATTTTTTCCTCAATAGCAAAGCGCAGCATTCTTTAACATAATTTACATCAGTGCTTAATTTTATATTCATTTATGGTAAACATAGTTTGAAATACTCCAATTATATAAAATTCCTAAGAATCTGGAGTATTGTTGCCTTTTAAAATATTGATAAACACTTTAACTTCTCTTTTATTTAGTCTATATATGAAGAATTAATTTGTCCTAAATGAGATTGTTCATTACAAACACATATCTTACATGATATATTCTATCCTTAATTGTTTCAAAATCTCTTATTTTCCTGCTCTTACGCATAACTCTAGAATATATTTTTAGTTTATTAGGATTATAAATCTTATTACATACCTCTCGATAATCCCTCTTGGTTATTTTTTTTACTATTAGGCAAGACCATTTTTATTACTCCAAATTACATTCAAACGAAAAGAGTAAACTGTATCACACAAACCAACGAAACAACCATCAAACCATAATCTTCCCTTTTGCATTAGGTATAATTTTAATTATATACATTCATATTAATTATATACATACATATTAATTATATACATATTAATTATATACATAAATATTATTAAATGCATGCGAATTGTAATGATGAATCTTAATTCTACAAGTAATTATACTTCAATTATAATTTTGAGTATCAAACCTATGTTAATTAGTTAAAATATTCATCGCGTTAGAAATCTGTACAACATGATTACACATACACACACACACACACACACACACACACACACACACTTATAACAATACAAAATACACTTATAACAATACAAAATACACTTATAACAATACACTGTTAACTTATTACAATACAAAATAAATAAATAAAAAAAAACCTCAGAATCCTGATGATATTGCTCTTAGCCCATCATAGCGCAAGTCCTGTATCTAGCAAGTCCTGTATCTGAACAAGTTCTAAACCACAAATTTAAATGATCAGAATCCCAAGAATGGTCACATTTAATGAAACAAAATCATTGTAATGAAAATTTCTTTTCTTAAATGGTCTGAAACCTAATGCATCAGCAGAACCCCTGACAAAATCAATCTTCCAGAATATGCAAGTTTTTTTTATATTATAGAATAATATAAACTAAACGAGGTCCGAAAGGAAGTTAAGAAATTTTTTTATAAAAATTAGAACAAAAATAATATTCTTTTTTGTATTTTTAGAATAATTCCTGTTTTTTTATATGTTAAATCTAAGTGTCTGTATCCATCACAACAATTCCTGCTATTTATATTCAAAAAATATTATCAAAAATATATCAATCACTCATATAAATTTAGCACAGAATGTCAATTTTTAACGATAATTCAAACAATGTATATATATATATATATATATATATATATTTAAGGGGTGATAGAAAACACATATAAACAAGCAACAATCATCGTACAATGCATTGTCGGAGAGCAAGCATTGAAGCTTAAAGCACGAGCGTTCTTGCACATCCTCATTTGTATCGTGGAATTAAAGTGGCGTGGTCTTTTCCTGATTACTGTACGTTTTCATACGTCGTTGTTTCTACCCCTTCCCTTAATGTTGCCCATGTGTTTCGATACACCGTGTATGTAATACAAGTAATGAAACTGCTTGAGGGATGCAAGATTTTTTTAGGCTATGCCCTTTCCCTGATTATTGTACATCGCTATGCCTCCTGAAATCTATGGTTAAGATGACGATGCGTAAAGAAATTGGGATTTTACGTTTTTCGTTACAGCGCCGTCTAGCGATTCACTGCTTGCTCTTTGCCTATGCATTTTATGATGAAAATTGCTTGTTTAGATGTTTCTTATCACCCCTTAAATATTTGTCAATTAGTTTCGAAAAATCCTGTAAACACACACACACACACACACACACACACACACACACACACACACGTGTGTGTGTGTAATGATTTAACTTTAATTTAATAACTTCTCTAAAATTCTCTAACCAAATTAAAGTATAAAGTTAATTCCTCTGCTTCTAAAATTCCCTGGACTAAACTTTTAGAGAAAGTAATTAATGAACACAATTTAACACCATATATGTTATAAAATTTTCTCCTGCATATTTGTTATATGGCACTTTATCATATAATACTCCATTAACTCAAAACCAAGTTTATACTCCAGTAGAAGAAGCAAGAATATTGGCTAAAAGTAATACTATCCATTATCCTGATCAAAATAAAATTAGGTATGATGCTCGTTTCATAGATTCTCCTTTTCAACTGGTAGACAATGTGATGTATGAAAAATTTAACTATCCAAATAGTAGAAAATTATAGCCAGTAATTTCAGGACCATACGAAATTGTAAATAAACTTTCTGATGTAAATTATGAAATAACTAAACCAAATGCTATAACTAAGAAATCTACTGATATTGTTCATGCTTCAAAGTTAAAATCTTATTTTACTCCAGAAGAATTAAAATTAAGTCATGAATAAGTAATACTTTAACTTATGAAGTAATAATGAAAGTAAAAAGTAAATAAATATTAGTAATAATTAAATGATAATATAAAAAAAAAATCTGCCCTTTTGTCTTTGGTTTTCCTCCTGTTTACTTACTGTTTTCACTCTTAGGAGTTTTTTTGATGTTGTTGTGATTGCTATCACAACAAGATAGAAAATTTCAGTAGTTGCGCAGAAGCATGTGGGTCTACCCCGAGTACTAAAGTTAAGTACTCAACTTGTCCAAAATCTAGCTGGTCCCGACTGAAGGCAACTGGAAGAAGTGCAAGTCACTTCAGTGAATTTCAACGTTCTACAAAATACATTGACCATACAGCGTTTTTGAGCTTAGGGACCAGTCTCACATGAATTTCCTTTTTCTCATGGTTTCTATTCAGTTGATAGGGAGCATGAGTAAAAAGGAAATCAACCTTCTTAAATTTTGGCCTAGTCCAAATGAGTATCCTGTGGTTAAAATACCACTATAATTTTTACTGTGGTCCACATACCACAAGTTCTTTCTGTGGTTCAAATGTATCCACAAAAAATACAAGTATAGTTTCTTGTATATTTTGTTTCTATTTTGAGAGTATTTACATAAAATATTCCTTTCTAGTGTTATGTATTTATGAAGTTTGTATGTTTTTATATTATGTTAAACAACACGAATGTTGGTGTACTGATAACTTCGTATTATACAACAAACATATTTTTCTTTAAATTTTTTTTATGATTTATCGAATATTTGATGGTCTGCATTGACACTGATACACATTCCTATTTAGGATTGGACCTTTATTTTGTGGACAGAAACAATCAATTTAAAAACTTCTATTAATTGAATTTATGATGTTTGCAATATTTTACTGTGGTCAAGTTCCATGTAATTCCTTGCAACATGTTACCGTTGATCTTTTATATAATTACTTGAAATATTTTTGTGGGATAATATTTCCATTCCGCCATGTTTACATCACTTATTCATATGTAATTTTGTATTTTTACTACTTTATTATAATTATTTGTGTTTGGTAAAGGTGAGGGGATTATTAGATATCATTCTTTTTAAATATTAATTTTGGATATAATATTAATTATAAAATTTGATATTTTTATTTAGACTCTCCGATACGTTCCGATTGTGTGTTAGGGTCCAACGCACATCCGCGTCTTGCGGAGGGGAAAAAATTGTAACGATTTAACTTTAATTTAATAACTTCTCTTATTAATAACTTAATTTTCTATTCTATATCATTCCCTAATTCAAAAGTAAAGAGTCCATTCTTATTTCCTGATCCCTTTCCAAATTATCATTTTATTTATTAGATCACGCTCTCTTAAAACTGGTGAAATCCGCTTTACCACGATTATAAATCTGTCTAAACAATTCCTTCAGACTCCCTGTCTATTATGATATTTCTCCAGAATCCCTAATCATGCACCATGTGTTTCCATAATGCTTTTTTTTTTTATAATTTTCCCTATTATATAAAGGAATACTCTAAAAATTAGCGCACTTTTTAATCGTATGGCTATGTAACATGTACTGCGGTTAAACTACTCCAAAATTTCTTGTTTCTTCTGCCTGACCTTGCGCAGCGCGCCTAACATGAACAGCTAACAAAGAAAGGTGAACTGGAATATGACTCGCATTCATCCTTCATCTAAAACTATTTTCAACTACATATATATAAATATCCACAAGTATATTCATATATACTTGATTTATATAAATATCCGTACTTGATTTAATAAGTACGCAAATTATATATATATATATATATATATATATATATATATATATATATATATACATATATATATATATATATATTTTGCGTACTTATTAATTTTTATTAACTGCAAGCAAAGAAAAAATATTATTTTGCAACTTTGAAAAATGAATAAGTTCGTTAAATATTGGTTTTAAAATAAATTTGAGTATTTAAGTATTTAAATTAACACTGTGTTGCTATTTTCTTTACAATACTAGAAGCATTTCGTGTCTATATTTAAAAAGTTCTTGGGACTATTAATAATTGGAAGGAAAATAACATTTTTGAAACCTTTTTTTCTAAAGAAAGAAGATTCAAATCTGCAGCAAATGTTCAGAAAAAATTTGACAATTAAGTTAGGTTACACAATTCCTTAGTCAGGTATATTGACAGTAGAATCCTAATTTTATTTAATACTATTTTATCATCAAACATATTTAAATTTCCAAAGGAAATGCAATTATTCAAATTTCAGTAAATTCTTATAATTTATTAAAATTGCGACCTATTATTAAAACAAACAGAATAGTTCGAAAACATTCAGATTTCAAATTTGAATTAAATGTCGGGAAAAATGGTTTTTCAAATATTTCTATATGATAACATTACAATCCATTTTTGCTATGTATCACTAGAAAGAACTAGAAAATTAGAAAACACATTTGTTATGTTCACTATGGTAATAACATAAGAATTACGATTTTCAAAATGATTTAGCAATTTAAATTTCCTAACAAATTTCGATAAAAGATCATTCTGAGACAATCGAGTTCAATTTCTGCCTCGGGTTTGTCCTTTAAAGGCTTCAGTGAAGAAAAATCGATAAGCACTATCAGTGTGGAAGATTGATGTATGTATAAGCAAGGACTGCAAAGTAACGAGGCTTCTATACCAACTTAATAGAAACTTTCATTCATTATGTGTTGGACAAGTTCAAGACATTTCTTGAGAATAAATACGGTTTAGTGCAAGACTAACTTGTATAGAATTCAACTATCCATTTATGTCTGTCTTAATCTTTCATAAGTAAAATAATTGGCTCCTGTAAGTAAATCTTTTTACCTAATGGTCTTTACATTAAGAGAAGCCCACTGGAATTCTAATTATTTTTAATATGAAGTGTTGTTTCATTTAAACAGAATCAGGAATGTTTCTACTCTATTAAGTAATATTAGCAAAAAGTTAATTTTTTAAGGAGGGAGAAACTTCTCAGTACCTGAAATTTCATATCTTTTCACACATACACATACGCCTACACACACACACAGACACACACACACACACACACACACACACATATATATATATAGGTATTCAAATATTAAGCATAATTGGTAATTATATGAAAAATGAAGAAAATCTAATTCAGAATGGTGGACGTGTGATGTGAGTGTAAAATGGTTATAAAATAAGTAAATAATGCGGAAGAACAATAATAATCCCTTCTATTATCCAAAAAAATAGTTGAAATGAAAACTGGTCTTAAGATGAGTTTTCGCCACACACACACACACACACAAACAAACACACACACACACACACACTGATATTTTTTTTTTCAACCTCCGATTGGCTATAATAAAAAGATGGGTGAATATAAAAAAATATTTTTACAACCAAAAGTAATGTACAACAAAGGTTACTTTTCTACATAATCATCTTGACGATTGAGGCATATGTCATAACTGTGAACAAGCTCTGCAATACCCTCTTCATAAAATGTTGCTTCCAATGAATTGAGGTGAGTTCTGACCGTTTCTTTGAGCTCCTGGTCAGTTTGGAAGCACTGCCCCCCAAGCCACTTCTTCAATTCAGGAAAAAGATGAAAGTCACTTGGCGCTAGGTCAGGGCCATATGATGGATGTTTGAAAATGTCCCATTTAAATTACTCAAGAATCAGTTGGGTTGAGGAAGCAGTTCGGCCATCTTTAATCTTTTGACACCATTCACGAACAAGTCCATCACTCATAAAGGTGTCTCCATACACTCGACTCATTCTTCGATGAATTTCCGCTGCACTGTTCCCTTCTGCCTGCAAGAAACGAAATCGAACTTCGAAATTCACGCTTGACAGGAGAATCAATAGAGGCAGCCATGTTTACGTGGCTGCAGTTCAACAAGAAAGTGCGTGTGGGATTCGGCAAAGACCAAACGTGTATAGGGGGAGATGCGCAGTAGCCTACTGTTCGCACCAGCTATCTGCAGCATCCCTGATCTTCATAGTGTGCGAGTTTTTCCTGAATTGAAGAAGTGGTTTGGGGGGCAGCGCTTCCAAATTGACCAGGAGCTCAAAGAAACGGTCACATCTCACCTCAATTCATTGGCGCAACATTTTATGAAGAGGGGGGTATTACAAAGCTTGTTCACAGATATGACAAACGCCTCAATTGTCAAGGTGATTAAGTACAGAAGTAACCATTGTTGAACATTACTTTTGGTGATAAAATTATTTTCTTATATTCACTGGTCTTTTTATTATAGCCAATCGGAGGTTGAAAAATAACACCCCTCGTATATTTAGTTCATAAGTTATGAAACCCTTCCATCCAAAATTTAATGTTACTCCTTCAAGAGTTTAGGAAATATTTATGGTCAAAAGATAGGAAATTGCGGAGTCTTAAGGAACAAATACTAGGTTAAGAAATATTTTGGAAAATACAAATTATTTGCTTGAAGTAGCCCCAAGAGGTGTTTTTCTGTAAATTTAGAACTAAATATCATATTTGAAAGAAATTAAGGACATCAATACACTAATCATTATCTAACTAATTTTTTAAATATATTAGGTTCCTAAGGAAAAATTCTTTTTAGAATTTTAACTACCGATGTTATTCTCCATGATAATTAAATTAATTTATCAATCCAATAACAAAATAATTTAGATCTCTTTTTTTACTTTTAACATATATACACACATACACACATTATATTTATCAGAGCTTTTTTCTTTTTTCACTGAACAGGATGACACTTAGAGAGATCGTTTGGCATCTAATTCCAATTTTCTGTACAATACATTTCTGAGACTTTGTCCTCCGTTATAAAATTCGAGAAGTAGAAAATCGTTTACAGTTGACAAACATCATATCATAGAATTTCTGCGAACAGCTCTAACAAATTTTTTGCCAAACCTCACAGATTTGATAAAAAAAAATTGCTCATCAGTTATTATAAGTATTATTGATGTATTTTTTGTTAATTTAATTTTAATTATTAAAATTTTGAAACAATTATTTTGTTTTTTCTTTTCCTTAATTACATTTCCTAATATATGCTTAATTTATGAGACACTAGAGAAATGCATTGAATATGTAAATAGACTAATTCAAGTTATATCAAATTTGAATTTGAGGATTTAATGTTATAATTACGGTGTCTCTTTTTATAACACGGAAAACTAGGATGTGACTCTCATTGACCACACGCGTTTCTAACCGTTTATATATATATATATATTAAAATTAATAATAAATTGAATAACACATTTTTTTTAAAATTCAGAAATAAACAAAATATTTGAATCAAAAGAAAATCACAAATAATAAAAATCACAAATAATCACAAAATATAAAAAAATGTAAAATCACAAATGAATCATTAAGAAAAAATACCTGAATTAAACCAAAAACTTAAAGGTAGAAATTTCAAAATGAAAAGTGAATGATGATACATCAAGAAAATTAAATTTATAACTTTAAAAGAAAAGTTATAAATTTAAAAGAATATATATATTAAATATGATTTTTTTTTTAATTTGCAAAAAAAATGTTTTTGGAACTTTTAATAATTTTAACGCTTTGCATATTTTTGCAATAGATTAGTATTTTTATGTGCGATATTGATGATCGCCATTTTGGAAAAATTAACTTTGGAGGAGATAACATTTTTAGAATAAGTTAGAAAAAAAGTCTTATTCAATTTAATATTCTTATAATTGTTTTGGATACTTTTGACGTTGCAAATATTCGCAAAGTAATAGTTTTTTAAAAACTTAAGAAACATTTATGGTATCATTCTTAAGTAAGATTTTTTTTCCTTCCGAATGTAATTTTATGAGCTGTTTGTATCTTATATCTGTTAATTTTGATGTTAACCAATTTGTCATAGAGTAGTGTACTGAGTGAGATTGTTTGAATCCACAAAACATCATTCAATTATGAATTTTTGTGTAAAGCGAGAAACTGCATTTTTTAATTTTATTTTCTTTCCCTTTTCACTTTCTTCAGCGTCCTTAATAAACTTTTATAATATTTTAAAATAATGAAGTACGAGGATTGCCCAGAAAGGCAGTGTGTTAAATTTCTTAAAAAACACATATTTAATACATTTTTGATAAATTTAAAAATTATTATATGAACATCGAACTCTATTTTTTTTAT
>BMAW01085895.1:0-16902 GCA_019974015.1 Nephila pilipes
GGAATAGAAAATTGAAGAAAATTAAATCTGTCTTATTATTTAAAAAACTATTATCTTTCCAAGTTTTAAAATATTTACACAGGTAAAGTTAATTGATATTCAATTTGTTTTATTGTATGTACTATTATTTGTATAAAACTGTGAGTGAAATTGATTGCTTTTGAAGTACATATGCAATTTAAATTAATTATAATTTGAAAGCCAATTTGATGTGTGATTGCTTATTGACGTCACATTTTGAAACAACACGAAGGCTACTGGTGATAAACATCATAAATTTACCTTGGTAAACTGATAAGGGTGATACCTGAGCTGGCACCTTCATCTCTAAGACTTCCACACCATGCACACACATGCCTTGGGACCTCACAAAATTTCACGTATTTCACCCCCCGTTTCAAGGCGGGTGATTAATAGCATCGGGTTTTGAACCCATTATTCGATGAAACGCCGGCCTTAAGTCCGCGACTATGACCGCTAGACTACTTCGGCCACTTGGGAACCGAGGATCATCACTGTAAATAAGCATTTTAAGAAGAATAACTCTTCAGAACTGGTTTGGTTTGGATTTCTAACATCACTCTAGAAGCAACAAGAGGGCTATGACTGACGGACCTTGAAATTTTGAACCTGTGTCAAGTGACGAGGATAACACCTGAGTTGGTAACTATTTTCCTAACTTCCACACTCCATCCACTGGAGGACTTTGGGCCCCGACAGATTTAACGTATTTCGGCCCCAGCTACATGGCGGGTTCTTAGGGGTATCAAGTCTCGATCCCGTGACTTCAGGAAAACAGCAGGCCTCAAGTCCACGGCCGTGAAAACTAGGCTACCGTGGTCACCAACTCTTCAGAAAAATGAAGGGTCTATGATCACTTATTATTTCCTCAGTAAATACGGTTATATGTCATAAATTTTTTCAATGTAAATATAGTTGCATAAGCTTTCTTTTCTGTGGTAACTTACTTTTCATAGGTTTTGTGTGTGTGTGTGGACAATCTCTTACTTCACAGCTACAAATGCAGCTATGGTACATAATTTATCGGCATTATAATAGTATTTTAGTTAAGCATGTAAGAATTTTTAAGTTATATGTTTTAACATTAAAAATAATTTTACATTCTTTCATCCATCCGTTAATAAAAAAATTGATAATTTTTTTTTATTTATATTTATTTACAAATCAGCTCCGACACACGTGTTCTAGTTTCAAAGCTATATGTATTTAAATAGTCCAAAAAATTCACAAAATCTTTCTATGTTTATATAAAAAACTATATCAATCAAACGAGTTAAAGAGCGTTTTAATAATATTTGCTTTATTCGCTTCTTTATGATATTCAAATATACATACAGCAAAACATTTTAATAGAATTTGCTTATTTTTCGTAAACATATTGACTCAAGGACATAAACGTACAAAAGGGAATTAAATCATATGAGGAATAAGAATTTTGTTTCTAGTTTTCGAGCAAATAAAAAAGCAATTTATGGTTACATCGATAAATACAGGAAAAGTTTCAAGTACGAATTATAAATAAGTATATTTTTCGTTTAAAGGCATATAAGATTATTCAGCAATACAGGAAGCATACTTTTGGAAACTTTAACTGTACTCTAATATTTTTATGACTCTAGAAATGAAGCATCTTTTTGATAATCTATTACTTGTGTTTGTTTTACGCGGTGCAGAAATTTTAGATTCGTTTTATTTTTTTCGCGAATTCTAGATGCATTGTATTGTATTCTATTGAATCTATTTGTCCTACTTTGTCCAGATTCATTTTCCAATCTTTATGTAATTATTCTTGAAGGGAACGAATCACTTAATATTTTTTTTAAGATTTGTCTTGGGGTGCCGACGGTACGCTCTCTGGCGAGGATGATGGAAATTTGATTTTCAAAATAAAGTTGTGTGTTCATTTTAGGATTCAGACTCTCCATGGTGAATCTAACCAATAATCTACATAGTCTTTAAAAAGAAAAAAAAATTAAATAGACTAATTACAAAAATTATGAGGCAAGTTACAAAAAAAAGTATTTGTTATTTAAAAAAAAAATAACTACAGTGTGACTTTTGCTCTACTCTATAGTTAAGAGAGTAGTAAAAGGATATATTGTCAAAGACAACATAAATAACACATCGATCAATAACTCCCGAGTCTAACATTGAAAACAACATTTTTTTTGCAAAATTTTTTTTTATTCATCAACATAACACCTTTTGTTAATCACCTTTTAGGGTGATACAATCGTTCCAACGCTTTTCCAAATCTTTTTTTTTTTTTGCAAGAAATCTTTTTTGTTGCGAGTAAATAGCGATAAACAGCTTTCTGAATCATCGACTCGTTGCTGTTTTTGTTCCATCGAAAGCAATCGTGGCACCCACTTGGAAAAAACCTTTTTCACTTCACTTCAAAAACCCTTTTTCCAGGTCCGATCGACTTAAAATTTTGACACGTTTCAAGCAAAGGTTAGTACTCTAGAAAGACCTGGTTACTGGTTTACTACGAGCCCTATCTCTGGGTTAGTCTCGGGAGTTATTGATAGATGTGTTAATGGTTCAGTAAAATATATAGTACACAAATCAGGGTAGAAATTTCCCCTCTTCGATATATTCTATCTTTCATATCGTGCGAGGGTTTTTATGAGCTCGTATCCATGTTGGAACTTATTCTCAGATCAAAAGAGTGAGACGATCAAGAAAGAATTTCAATAATTACCTAGAAATTTAGAAATTTTAATGATAGAAATATTGCTTAACCCTTTCGCTACTGGAGGGAGAAAAAAGAAGTGCTTCTCTGAGTCCGCAAATTCTTACCGAGGAGTGTCACTCTGTGCCCAGACGATTTTAGATACTATGCCTAATTCATTAAAAAAATTCCTCTAAAATCGGCTATTTGTTAGAATATTTTGGTATTTACATATCTTATTTAAAATGCATTAAACTTAATATGGACAAAAGAAAAAGGGATTTATAATCGAAAATTGAGTGTTTTATACATAAAATTACATAAAAAATCATACTTTTAAGAAATGCAAAATATATTTACATAAGTTATAAATTTTATGGTGTAATGATATACCATTACATGGAATATATAGATATAAAAGATAAATCTTATTTTGCTGTATTGTATATTTATAAAAAAAAATCAATGCATAGTACAACGTCATATGTCTTACACACAAATTCTGACGCTTCACCCAAGATTTTGAGCAAAAGGTACATCTTAGTCCTTTTCCCCCTTTTTTTTACTTTAATGTCTATGTACAGATTAGGATTATTTTCACTAACATTACTGTCAGATTAATTCATTATTTAGCAAATATCAGTATCAGATAAATACTTTCTTTTCGTCATGACTGTCGCTACAAATAAAAACCGACCGAATGAAATGAACAGCTGAGAGCATCTGCTACCTGAAGCCCTAACCCCTTAAAGGGCCGTAAATTATCCTTCAAATTTCTAAGAACAAAAAGAAAGAAGAAAGTGAACTGCAAGCAAGTACACGCTTTAAATCATGTCATTACATTTAAAGATCAGCGTCGCAATATGTGCATTTAACAATACCCCCCCCCCGTCGTGGGGGGCAGAAGGGGGGGGGAAGGGCATATAACCAAGATCAACATTCCAAATAACCTATCTACATAGATATAGTAATGTAACACCATCTAATAATATTAAGAAAATTAAATAAAACACGTTCGCTGGGTATCTACTATTGATAGAAGGCATTCGGGCGTATCTATTGTGACACGCTAACCTGAAAGAACCACCGCGAGCGTATCAAATGTGATACACTGGTAGTGAAGAACAGGTTAAGGCTCCGTCTATGAAGCCATTATGATTCCGTAGACGTGATGTGCAATCTATGGAATTTCTACTTAAGTTTTCTCCAAATTTTTACTAGCTTCCGAATTGTTTGAATTTAGTGCACTAGTAGCAAAAAAATAATGAAGCTGTTGAGAATTACTTTTCCCCTCAATTGTAAATATATCTTAAAATTAATTTATCGAAAAATCGCAAACAACTCATTAAAATAGCGCTTCAAAATTTTTAAGAATCGGAGAAAAAAAAGTAATTGTGCGAAGCTTTCATAATTTTTTTGCTTTTCAGGCCACTATTGTATTCAAATAGATCAAATAATAAAGATTTGAGGAGAATGAAAGTCGAAGACTCTTAGGATTAACTACGTCAACAAATAAATGACCGTCTGATGAGAGGAAAAGTTTCGAAATATGTCGTAATTAAATCGGACCTTGGAATTGTGGGTCAATACATTACAAAGTTCCGAATTAACTTCATGTATTGTTTGTTCAAAATATAAGAACCATCTGGTTGACCACATGTGATGGCCTTTGCTGCTATACTCAACAATGGCCCAGTCTTTTACCAATAATAAACATTTATTTTTAATGTTGTTGGATACCAATGTCCGTTCTCTCTACATCTCTCATTAGTTCATTTGTCCCTCTGTGGCAATCTTTTTTTTTTTTCAGCAAGACGGATTTGTTATCTGAAACTGTTTCCCATAAGTTGGACAAGAAGCTGGGTGTTAAATCGAATTCTGGGCAAATCTACCCAGATTTGTGACTGATCTAGCCTATCTGCAATTCGTCACCTCATTCCATCCATCAAACGTTGATCTTTACTCACTTTCACTGTCTGAATTTTTAGTATTTAAGCGACTGCTGTAAAAAAAAAAAAAAAAAAAAAAAATCAGTAAAAGGCTCTAGCGAACAAAATGCTGATTTGGGCACACGTATATAAATCCTGTTTTTGACCCCAATTTCCTCCATACACATATACGCTTACGTCTTCGACGTACAAGATTTTATCATTATTTCGAAACAGTATTTTACATTTCGTTCAATCCTTTTTATGAAATTCTACAAAATATAAAATTCTCTTAATTTGGAACAGCAGTGCATAAGTAGCTATAGTTGCATAGTTTATCGGTAATTTACTAAGTATTTTGATTAAAAGACAAAGCTCTTATAAATTCTAGATTAATTTACATTTTAAAATTTTTTTTTGTTGAAAATGCTGTTTTAGTCTATACCTTTGGTGAGAGAAAAAGAATTTGGAATAAGTTCAATTAAAATCACGCGCAATGGAAAAGTTTTGAGAACTTAATCATCGTTTTAATGAATTTTGATGCACCTTGTTTCTACAAATATTCCAAGTCTCAAATTTTTCTTATTATCAAACACAGTAAAAATAAATCTCTCTATCTTAAAGATAACATTTCTTTTAGCTATACCCATTCATATGGGAAAAACGTAAAATCTGAAAAAAAAATGCTCATCATTGTTAGATACCCACGTCATAAATCTTAATCGGCAAAGTCTCAAACTATTTCCTTACGCCTTGAGATGGGGAGGGAAAAAAAATCTCTAATTGACAAAAAAAAAAAAAAAAAAAAAAAAATTGCCTAAAACCTGAACAAGCGCTGTTACCAGAGTAATAAGTTTAGGGTTGCCATGTTTTACGGTACTTAGCATTCCACTATTATTTCGGGAACTTAACCCTCGGGCTTCTACCTGTGAAATGACTATTAGCTATTTGAACTGATTTTGGTTTTACACTTGCCAGAAGTTAGATTTATTATTGATAAGATAAGTTAATGTTATACTGTGTGCAATAGCTGAAAAATAAGTTTAGAAAAAATACATTATAAAGTTAAGAAATATGCTGATTAATTAATATTATTATTATAGCTTACATCACTAAATTATTAAAGATATAAGTAGTTAAACAAATTAAAGTTGGAAGTGCTTGAAGTAGGCTTAGATTATTGCAGCAAAGTCTATTGGATTCCTGCTTGCTTGCTCTGTCTGGTCTGAGTGGAGGCGCTGTCTGGCATGGAATGGTCGATGGATAAATTGTTGCTAAAACTGTATATATATTGGGTGAGTAGGGGTGTTTTTGGCTTGTACTATCTAGAGTGTTCATGTGAAAAGTGATGTTTAAAGTGATTTATAAAATTAAATTTCTTTTGGTCTGTGTAATTGTGTGGAATTTATTTCTAAGGAGGTGGGGTGTATTTTTTATTTCTTGAATGGTTCTATTGTTTGAAGTATATCTATGTTAGCAAAGAGGCCTACGATAATTTTTTTAATAAAGTTTTAAGTGTAGGAGTTTAATTGAATATCTTATGTCTTTTATTTCTCACGCACCAATGGGCTTTTTACAATCATTCTGATGGTTGAATTTTTTGAGATTTTCTATTAAATCAAATTTGTGTTAGCACAGTGTGACCAGACCGGGCCAGCATAGGTCAGGATGAGTGTATATATCAAGGTGTAGATAAGCAGTTTATTACATCTACTTAATACAGATTTACACTTGAAATGAGGAAATACATTATTTACTGCAGAAATTATGCTGCTATTAATTCGTAGTACGTGTTGTTTAAAGTGAGTTTTTTTATCAACGTTACACCAAGATATTTGATTTCTAGAGACCAGGGTATATTTTTTGTTTTCCAGAAAAATCTGGATTTCTATTTTTCTGTGATTTCGAAGACAGCATCTGTCTTGGAAACGTTCAGGGTGCAATTTTCCAAGTAGAAATTTACCATACTACTTCTAATTTCTATGAAAGTGTTCGTTTAATGCTTAGCCTATGTTTGGTGAAAAGTAGTGTCTTTGCTAATATCGCAGTATCATCTGCGTACATGCATAATTTGTTTTTGGGTGAGAGTGGATGTCGTTCACGTAGTGGTGATGCAATGAAGTTGTAGAGAGGATTCCTCTTACGGGACTCCAGCTATTGTTCTTGGGTTATGATGAGTTATCATTCACTGTTACTTGGGAATTTTCTTTTGTAGATATGAATTGATAATTTTTATAAGATATGGAAGAGTGTTGTGGTTCATCATTTTCTAGATTAATCCTGTATGCAGACTCGGTGTTGAAACTTTCTGGATATCCAGGAAAACCGCACGCCTGGCAAATTTCTGACCTCTGCTTAGAATCAGTTTTTTTACGTGATGACTTGGAGTAGTGGTAAGTTGTTGATAATTTTTTAGCACAAATCCACGTTGTTGGTGAAATATTACATCATTTTCTTGGAGCAAGTTGAAAAGTCTATTGTGAAAAATTTTTCTGCAAGTTTGCTTAATATTGGGGTAAGAGATTGGCCTGTAGTTACTGGGTAGGGTGGGATCTTTCCCAGTTTCAGAACTCAGGTATAACGACAGCGGTTTTCAGGAATCGGGAAGTAACCGAGGTCTAACATAGTATTAATAATATTTCGGAGTTGGAATAATATGCATAGATGTGGAGTTCTCAATCATTTATTAGTTATTCACCTTATTTTCCGGGTGCTTTATTAATTTTTTATTTTCTTGATATATTCGGCCATTTCAGACTTAGTGGTGGAAGAAGTCTTGATTTTGAAGTTTTTCTTCATTTTGTAGATAGTTATGAACGACATCCTTTACACGTTCTCGTCGTGAATAGGTGTGTTTATGTCATTTGAATTAGTTTAGAAAGTGGAATATGCCAAAATTTCAGATTTCTGGGTATTATAGTGCGATGTGGCGCTGGAGCGCTGGGGCGGAGATAAGAACTCTTTTTTCTGAATGTTTTCACTTCCATACCCCCCCAAAGGGTACCGGTTTCCGCACTCCAGATTTTCAAGCGTTTCTTCCCATTCTTTGTTTTTTGTGTAAGTTCTTCGCCTAATTTCGTTTTAATTCTGTTCGAAATTTCTTTATCAACAGGAAAGGGGTGAATTGCCAGGTTTTTTTCTGGCATTTCTTTTTTCTGAATCAGTTCCTGTCCGATAAGGATTTGTTTGTTGTGTTTTATGGTTTTGAGGAGCCGATTTTATATTGCACTTAAAATGTTTTGTGTTGAGCTGGCGAGCTTGATTTTCTATATCCTCTCCGCTGTTTGCTGGGTAGAGTAAATGTTTTGGATAGTGTTTCCTAACGGTGTGCTTTTAAATAGAGCCAGTTCATTGCCACTTGTTCTGAAATCAAAATGGATATGAACTGGGTTGTGGTCCTTCTGCTTTCCAGTAGCGAGTGGTTGAAACAGCAATACTTCGTAATCCTTTATGTCAATGATAGAGGCGGAGTTACATAGCCGAAGCGTGTTGGTGTGGGCGGGGCTAAGATTTCTAAGCTGTTTGATCGGCAAAGGGGATTTCTAAATGCGTTACCTCTTGAAGAATTTGTAAGTGCAGCCCCAGCTGGTATGCTTAGCATTTAGGTCTCCGCAATGAGATCGGCCTAAATTTTTGGAATAGTTTGGATATATTGTGGAACAATGAGGCTCGAACAGGTGGTGGAATATACATTGAGGTAACGAATATAGAATTTTCATCTGTTGGGGTGAGTGCAACAATCATTGCTTCAATACCTCCAAGTGTGGGTGTTGGGATTTGATAGTGTGGGAGAGGTTTTTTGACTACTATAGCAGTGCCGCCGAATAATTTGTTATTCGTAGCCTTAGTAGGTCTGTCGTTTCTGTGTAAGATGTAGTTAGGCATAGAGAATTTTATACGCGGTCTTAGATGTGTTTCTTGTAGTAAAAAAAAATTAAGTCAGGGAGTGTATCAATAAAGTGTCGTAATTCAACTTCACGACACTTTACCCCTAGGGCATTCCAGGTAACCAGTTTGAGGAGGGTGAATTTTAATTATTAGTTGTGGGTGGTGAAGCAACTACACCCGCTATGAAAATATATAATTTATCAAGATCGTTGTTTACTTTTGCCATGTTATTCAGAGCTTCAAATAATTTTGGAAATTTATTAAATAGATTTTGCAACTCGCTGATAGCTGTTATGAAATTAAAATTACCTTGGCTATTATTTGTGTTACTATTATTTGGGTTATTGGGGTATTAGTTGGCTCAAACTGGTTCGAAGCTTCGACCTGTTTTGGTGCTATGGGTAGCGCCATCTGTTGGTTCAAATTGGTGCTACAGATATTTGCAAATGTAAAATCTGCAGTGACTGTTCTGGTTTCTGGAACTGTGTTTCTTTCTGTAATTTTCTTAGTGACATCGCCCTTCTTTGGTTTCCGTTTGGGGAATAATGGGCATCCTTGCCATGACGTCATGTGATTCTGCTTGCAATTGATGCATACGGGATTTTCAATCCTTTCTTTTCTTACATAGTACTCGGATTTCATGTTGGTTAGTTGGGTTGTGATGCTCCTGTGATCGTCTTCTGAGTCCGGGTTTATCTTGATATATTAGCCGGAAAGCTTGCATGTTGCCTAGGGATAATTTCTGTTTATTGCTTGGATGATTAGGTTGTAATCCTGAGTTAGCTTGAGCATGATTGGCTGGATTTTTGGTGGAGGGGGAGGTCGGCGTCAGCTTGGTCTGGATTGCAGTCCGAAAGCGCGTCAAAGCTATTGCTTACATCTAGATTATTAGGTTGAGAATTTAAGTTTTTGCTGTTTTTAATTGTTTATGAAGGTTTTAAGAATCCATCTTCATCAGTGATTCTCTGAGCTTTAGGATCTCTACTAGTACTGGGTTGGAGCCTCACGTGAGGCCCAGTTATTTGGCTGATGCTTTTGCATGATTTCATTCTTTTCCATAGATTTTTTTATGCTGTGTGTGTGTTTAAATTTAGAGAATTTAAAATTAAAGATCTTTATGAAAATTTATAATTGCTTACTGGGGAGTGCGAAAAAGAATTCAGCTCACCTGTAAGCTTTTCTGGAATCGCGTCAATCAGTCCCTTTTTCAGGTCTGGAGGGTCAGTTTGCGGCTCGAGGATCTTTCTTCATGGGATTTCTCCTCTCTACTTCTATCAGTTCATTGATGTACCTCAGTCGTGGATGTAGTACGTATATCTGATGAATCAATAGTTGAATAGTTTCGCAGATTTGGGTGTCGCTGGGCAGTGGAGTATTGCTCTCGGGAGGGATCGCGATCTCCATCGGATGCACAGCCGCATCAGCGGCCATGTTAGGCTTATCTCGCTCCATGAGTTCAGGCGTGCTCGCTCCTAGAAGTCCACACGTATGCCTAGACAAAAAAAAAAGTGAGTGTTGCCACATATGGTAATTTATCGCGAACAAATATTTCTGTAGCCACATGTGAAGAGTTGCATAATTTTCAGTACATCTTCTCGAGAATACCAGCAAGTTTATCCATTTCATCTTAATGTCCTTTTATTAATATTACAAATATGAAAAAAAAAAAAAAAAAACCCAGTTATCCGAACATCTGAACTTCTTTAAATAATAATATCCAGGAGAAATTCCTGTGAAAATTGGCGTACAATTCATTGTAGCGTATAGAGTTTTCTCAATAAATTTTTATTAATATTTACACATTAGCTCGGTATGAATGTGGATATCGAAGTGCCCCTCAGGAATCGACTTCGTCATTTGATGATTATTCAAATATCGAGTCTCTTGGACGTGTTAAAAGATTCTCCGAATTAGAGAAAACCAATCAAGCGGAAACGCACATTGATAAAAATTAATCTATTATATTCTGTTCTACATTCGCGTAACCAATGTGTGATTGAGCATTCTGGCTGTAATATACCTCCGGTGTCTGTTATGCCGCTAGAATATGCGTTTTGGCCTTAACGAAATCCAAATCTGCCATTCATTCAATTTTATGGAGTCTTTATTTTTCCTAATCACAAGCTCTATCTTTCAATCATTTTGAATTAGTGAATGTTATGTGAATCCCATGGAATTTGCTAGTCTTTTAATCAAATTAAAATAAGTTTATTTATCCTTTCCAACAGAGATATAGCCCAGAAAGCGAAAGAATCTTAAGGGTTCTGTGAATTGGTATTTTCCCGATTTTTAAACAGTAAATGTAAACAGTAACAGTAAAATTGTAACTTCACTCTGAAGCCTTTAGTATTTTTTCCCTTCTACGGATATCCTTGGTAGCATTCTAATAAATATCACAATCTAGATTTCATTAGCAGAATAGAAATTCCATAGGATTAAAGTTCTCGTCCTTAAAATAGCCTTACTGTTCCTTCTAGGGCTACGTTAATAAAATCAATCTAATCTCGTACTTAAAAAATACTTGTTACACGGAAACATTAACATCCGTGGGTCTAATTTAAAGTACCTTAAAAATTCAGTTAAAAATAGATTGTGGAAATAGATTAGGGTTTGAAAATTAAGCTCCTTCCGATTTGCATCCAGAATTTATCATATTGTTGAAGTTGACAACGAAGTGTCATTTTGTCAAGAAAAATGTAAATTATTTGATCAACTAGATGGCAATCTCTGTCTAAACTAAGTATAAGAAGTTAGTTACAACTTTGAATGTGGAACATTAACAGCCCACACAGCCTTTATGGTGAATAAGCCATTCAGCTACCATCAATAAATGCAAAGTTAAGTCTCTTGTATTTTATTAAGAAAACCTTCATTTAATCTGTTTATATATATATATATATATATATACACTCTATAAAAAACCCGCACCGACAAGGAGTTGTCCGATGGAGACAAAAATTGGATGATAGGGCAATTATGTACTGAATAGAAAACGTTTAAAATTTCAGAAAAATAGAATTATTTATTTCAGAGTTACTTAGTCACAAATTAAAGAGGCTAATACGGCTTTGACATACCTCGAACCTGGATGCAAGCTATCACACGACGTGTCATAGAGTGATAAAGCTCCCTGATATTCTCCTGCGGTATTTCTAGCCAAATGTGCTCAAATTCTAGGGCTAGGTAATTAATATTCCCTGGTAGATGCAGTCGCCTTCCCATCATATCCCAGACATGCTCGATTGGAGATAGATCTGGCTGGCTAAGAAAAAGTTTAACAAGCTGTAAGAAAGTTTATAGCAACACGTGCCGTAAGTAGTCTGGCATTATCTTGCTGAAATTAAGGCCAGGGTACTGCAAAACGAACGGTAGCAAAACAGGTCTCAGAATGTCGTCGACGTACCGCTGAGCTTTAAGTGTGCCTCTAATGACAACCAAAAGGATCAAGGGAAATGGCACCCCAGACATTAACTCTTGGTTGAGGGTTTGTGTAGAGTGCAATAGTGTGCCAACTTTTTACAAACTAAACTATTTATATAAGAAGGAATTATATTGTTTATTTTTAAATTGTGTATATAGTATGGTAATTACAAAACTAACGGCTTGTATATAATTAACACACATATACGCATATTGTTCTTCAAATAATAATTTAATAATATCATGCAAAGCAATTAAAAATAAGATTTTAAATAATGATTTTATAATCTACTTGAACTAAACTAAAATATAATTAGGTCTGATATACACATACCGTTCTCAAAACTTGCTTATGTTAAAACTAGATAACGTTATATTCATCTGTGTTATATAAATTTTGTTTTTGTATTTAATACTGCAAGATAAAATGTAATATTTATATCAAATACTTTTGCATAAATTTTAGAATTCGATAATCAAACATGTGTTAATCAAAGTAAGCGGATAATTTTTGATTTACTAGTACAGCTTGAATTGCGAAAAGAAATAAAATATCGATATTAATGCGTTTTATAGCTTGCCTTGGAAACTTAAAATTTCAGGCGTTCACGGTTTGGTCGTCTCTTAACTATTACTATCGACAGCACAAACAAATACAAATATAATATTTATAGAAGCACATTAACAGTAAACGCGACGGGAAAATAGATCTCGATGTAGTTTAGTTAGTAAGGGAAAATGTATCTTATCATTATTGTGTACACAACCTCTTCCATTCGAATTACGTAGTCTGAACAGTAAAGTTCTTTACTGGGTCACATGACCCTACAAGAGTGAGAGAGAGAGAGAGTGTGATCTTCGCATATGCTCGGACATAGCTATACTATTTATAATTCATTCGGATCCCTTTTTTATTTTCTAAATTTCACAATACTATTTACACTTACCTACAAAAGATAAGGTACAGTCTTCAGTGTGTGATTTGAAACAAAAACATGCTATTTGGAAGAATAAGGCTTTTATCTGTTATTAAGCAATTTTATAATGCTTGAACATCAAGCATGATTTGTTATCAAAGAATTGCATTTTTCTTTACAAATATCATTTTTTCAATAAACAATACATCGCAGAATTTAGTGAAAATATTTAAATCGCGGGTTTTAATAAGAAATGGTACCCGCTAACTTGTGATGTATCGTTGGCATCTACCTAGTATAAACTATACATAAAACTAATGTATTCTTTTGAAAGACAACATATTAAAATTTTAAACAACGATGTAAATCTTATTTTTTTCTTTTTTAAAAATTACCTATAACTTTTTTTATTGAACAGCAAACAACATACCTGTATACCACTGAGTTTGACGCAGGGCTTACAAAAGTAAGTATAAAACTGTATATTACAGTAAATAAAAACAACAACCAAAAAAAAAAAAACGTGATTAAACAATGTACAAACAAAAATTAAGAAGGATTATAAATATTTTCAATATATTTGATAAAAAGAACAAAAGAACTTTTACTAGAAATTAAATTACTAAGATTTGGAAGACACTTAATGTTCAATTTTTTCAAACATAATTTAAGAATATTTCTCTGTGAGACAAATTTTGAATATAGAAACAGAATGTGCTCAATGTCCTCATCACCTCCGGTACTGCAGTTGCAAATTATATTCGAACTTAAATTGAATCTATTCAGATATTTTTTAAAGTTATCGTGACCTATAAGAAATAGCTTAATTTTAAAGCTAGTGAAGAAGTGATGGCAAGACATTCTTATATTGATGTCTGGAAAAAATCTTTTCGTGATGTTTGCTGTATTTGATTTAATATATATTCGTTTGTAAATGTCCATGATTTTAGGACACTTTCCATCATAATCTTTTTAAAGTACGATTGAGGAATATTAACTTTAAGAACAATTTCCCGCTTCGTGGCAGTCTTTGCCAGAAAGTCAGCCCTCTAGTTGCCATAAATACCAGAATGTTCTCGTACGAAAGAGAAAGAAAAACAAACAATAATACTCTGATCTTTGAGGTGTTTGAGATGTTTTTGAATTTCAATAACAATATCATTCACGGAAGAGAGGATTTTCAATGTTTCTAAGGATGAGAGTGAATCAGAACAAATCAGATAGCTCGAGGCAAAACAATTTTATTGAACAATTCACTTGATGGAGAAATTTAAGGTCAAAAGTTCAGCTACAAAATCAGTACATTCGTCTCTGATTCTGTATTGTAAGTACTGAACTTCAATACCTTTGCGAAAGACGACAAAACCGAAACCCACCCTACCATCAATTTTACTGCCTTCAGTAAAAACCATGATAGGGAATTCTTCCTTTGGGTCCAATTTTTTTTTTTTTTTTTTTGCTGCTGAATCAGGGGAATTTGAGCTACATAAGGTTCAAAAGTTTAAATTATTATTTTGCAGTTTTACTTCTTTTATTTTATATTTTTTGCATTCAATTTTCTAATATTTTATCTAAATTTTAGTAACCATAAATTAAAAAAAAATGTCAATTATATTGCTGTTATTTACGTAGATGTATACTTTTTTTTTTTTTTTTTATAAAAATGAATATTTTTTTTTGAAAACTCGCAATTAGTTTTTTAAATATCACAAAAATTTTACTACTGCATATTTAGACTCTATCAATGATAATAATCTGTAAGTTTTAAGGAAACTTACAGATTATGTTTGCGAACCTATGCTGGCGAACCGGTCCCATGCTTGCGAACACTTTCAGAACGCGCAGGCTTGGGGAATAGGTTCTTTCTTCTTTGGGTGATCTTTGAACGGGTTAAAGAGTATGAAAAATTAGTTTTATGCAATATAAAAAAAGGTTCAAACCTTTTTGGCAGATATAAGAAAGACATTTCTCTGCTATATCTAAAGCTGGCATACATATGTGTTTCGAGCACACGGAAAAGTTTATACATCCTTACTAATTATTCTTTCATAGACGTTGCCTATGCTCACATATTTCAAAATATTCGTGAAGATTTCCACTAATTAGAAGCATTACAATTCAAGACATGAGTGCGATTTCATCATATCATCACCTATCTTCTGGCAAGTTAAAAAGTGTTAATTAAATAAATCAAATAGAATATTCACAGTTATTAATCTTTAACAATGACCCAGAAGGGAACTATTAGTTTTTGTTTCTCTATCTGAATCCTCTGTTTAATAATATTCGAAGTAATAATGACGCCTAATGTTCAGTCCCTTAAATTTTCAAATGTTTGTTTAAAAACTTACATTCACTGTATAGTAAATAACCACATTTTATAGGTTAGAGCATTTCAGTTTTATGGATGAAATAGATTTTGAGAAAAGTGAGGAAAGTTTCTCAATATATATATACATTAGGTACCAAATCTCTCCCTACTTCCTCTACTTTTCCTACATGAAACTGTAAGAACGCACATGATTTAAAATGTAAAATAATAATATTTTGTTGAATTGTCATGGTTTTTTTTATTTTATAATGATCTGTAATATGTATTTATTTAAAACATAATTTTGTTCAAAAAAGTGCAAATTTCTGAGTAATTAAAATGATTGCTGTTTTTAAATTTATATTTCAATTACTCTTTGTTATTTAAAATTTTAAAAAAAATTATGTTTCATAAAAGTTTTACTTATATTTAAACATATATTAAATAATTTGACTCAAGCGAATTAGGAAATGAGTTATTGATAGACACATTGGAAAGAAAAATTCAATTTACAATACAATTCGTTCTTGGAAAAAAATCCTGTGCGAATTTTATTTATAGTTGCTGAATTTTAAATAAATTATCCACAAAATTAAGAACCTAATGTTAAATTTTTTTTTGTATGCAGTAAAATTTAACTGAATCAAAATAACATTTTCAAGCAAAAATTAATTCACAGTTAGTTTCCGTGGAGTTCTAAAATACAAGAAGAAAAAAAATCCAATTTGAGAAAAAATGAAATTTGTCTTTCATTGAAAAATCCTTTCATTGATGACTGAATAATTACCTGATTTAAATAGTAATAGAGTTCAGTGAGACAGCATAACTCATAGTATTTTTATCCATGAAAATTTAATTCTTGTACATTTGAATTCTCCCTATGTCTTAAGCTATAACGTATCATTAATACAAAAATGTTGTTTGAAATTTGTGATAATTTTATTTGCGTTTGAGGTTAATTTTTCTAATATGTCTTGAATAATTATCTGATGTATTCGTATATTTAATACTAAACGTATAATTGATTAATAATATCTTCGAAAAGTATGAATGTCTTTGTATATTTATCATTTAAGACCTATTTTATTTTATTTTTTGATTTCATTCTCGTATAGCAAATTTTGCACATATTTCGTTTCTTTGAGATTCATAAGCTATCGATTAGATCTAAGATTTCGATGCTTTTTTTACTGGACAACCCCTCATTTTCAAACCATATTTTTAGTATATTTTTTATGGCTTGCTTTGTCTCTTCATAAAACCAAAAAGTTGCACTTTTTAGGTCAGGTTCCCTCTGCCAGATGTGTTTGGCGTCTAATGCAAATGAGAAGTTTTTAAATCTTTTTTTCCCCCTATACTATTCGTTTAATTCTTCCCCCTATTCCCCTTAACACTTTCCTTTTTGCCTTCTCGCCATTTTTTTTTAACTCGATTGTTTTCAAAAGTAATCTCAGAAAGCCACGGTTATAGTTTATTATATTTTTTGCCGCTAGAGCTTTTGGGATTGATGGTGCGATTACGTTAATTGTTCACGTGGGATAAAATTAATTTTGACTTCATTTTTGTGACGTGACTTTATAGAGGACAAAAAAAAAAATGATTTTTTTTTTTTTGTCTTTTTTTGAGACGGCTAAGCTTCTTTTGCAATTAACAGTTTTAATAAGGTTTTAAACAACACGAGGATAACTTGATGGATACATTATTTTAAATAATGTTCCTTGCTACTTTCGCTTTCTTTGCTGT
>BMAW01085901.1:0-21067 GCA_019974015.1 Nephila pilipes
ATCGTGTACTTCGTTCAGTTACATTATTGCTATTCCTATAATTTGCAAATCTCAGTTTAGTTTAGTTTAGTTTAGTTATAATAACGTCATTAGAAGCAACACAGGGGCTATATTGGCGGTGGACCTCATGATTTTGAATCTCGGTCAGAGTGACAGGAACTGTAACAAGGCTGGTGCCTCTCTTCCACCATAAACTGGAGGACTTTGGGTTCCGACAGATTTAACGATGCATCAGCCCACGTATGCAGCGTGTCTTTGTAAGGATCGAACTTACATTGAACGAAACCGCCTTTCAGAATCGAAACTACTGACCATAGGCTATAGCAGCTACTTCCCCCCTTATATAGAAGTGTCTTAATAAAAGGTAAATACCTATACTATTCAAAAGGACTGGAGCAACAGAATTGTCTCTTAAAAAGAGGCGTCCCTTACAAGAGGTACTGTTATATTTAATTCTGCAATTAATCTTCACATGAAATTTTGCGAATGTTAGGATAATGAAGTACCAGCTTATAGGTGTCATGATCGTTTGTTAGCCATAATTTAAGATTCCTATGAGCATTGCTAAAATTGTCCATTATCCAGTATTATGTTGTAAGTGTTATGTTATTTTATATAAAACCTAATGAAACTTATCGAAATTTTACTATTCAAAAACCCACCAGTGAAAATGCCATGAACGTCATAAATATGATCAATTTGAGCTTTTGTCTTATAAATAATTATTTAGTTTTTATACTTATATCTGTGTTTCGGTTTAGTGAACACAAGAAACAAATAAAACCATGACTTTCACTTCCGATATTTCAAAATGAAAAAGCTTTTACTAAAAATGAAACATTGAACACCTTGACAGTCATTATTGATGATATAAGCTTCGTGAATATCTTAAAAGGCTTTATTTTCAGGATTCGAGTATTAAGATTAAGTGGGGTCTGTTTTATCTCCTGAGTAAGGGTACCATCAGTAATATGTAGCAGTTATAATAATAATAAAAAAAATTCTAGTGAATTGAGTTGTATAGATACAGGGATAACTAAAATTGAGAGAAAAATACTAAAACTTTCTAAAGAAATGAATTATTTTTTATCGATATATCGTGATTTCTTATCCACGTTCTAACGGAGTTTTTGTCAAAAAACAATAAATAAAAATAATAAAAATAAAAATGAGCAAGAATCGATAAAAATAATTGAAATATCTATGAGTTTTCTTAATAAAAAGTTTGTGTATTCTTCAATAAAACGAAATCTTCTATAATAGGTTTAGTGAGAAGAAATTCTAGCTAATAAGCCTTTGATCGAAGTGATTATTTTATGATTCATTTTTTATATAACTACCAATTAGGATTACGACTTCACAGAACTTTTTCTGATTTTTTTTTTCGTACAAATATGATGTTTTTTCTTAGAGTTCTTTTCATATATTCCTATCATAACCACAGTTTCAATTATTTGTGGATTAAAAGTTTTAAGGACGCAGTTTCAAAACTCAGGAAATTAATTTAAAAATATCATTATTTATTTGTTGAACAGGATATTCCGCTTAAGAACTTCCTCTAATTGAACTATTTTTTAGAAGGCCTGCCTATAATAAAGTTTATCCTTTCGAAATCAATTCTAGTAACACGAATAATACTTCAATTAGAACGAAATAACTAAAAGAAAGAGGGAAAATATTTTATATCTGATCTTATTCGGATTTTAAATAAGTCACGAATTCGGAATGAAAATAAACTCTAAACGTCATCAATATTAATAGATGTCATGAAGTAAGATGAGTTTAGATAATTCATTACGATGGTCCCTCTATGTAGCATTTTCCCTAACACCATAATGTTAAAAATGACCATGATTATGCAACATTTTTAAAAATTTACCTGTCATTTGTGTGTGTATTAACTGCATTTTTATTATTGTTTTATTGAGAAAATTATTTTTTAATATTCTTATTGATATTTAAAAAATCATATGTGAAATTTTTTAGAACGATGAAGTTTAGCGTATATATCAGCACGTAAATTTTTTTTGAACAACTTCCTTGACTGAATCTCTTATTAAAATTATTTTTAAAGGGGAAAAAGTGTGTGTTAAGGAAAAAATGCTCAAAGATTACTTTGTCTCATATCTTTTATCCTCATGAAGGTTCTTATTTTTATCTTTTTCACCGGTACAACACCATCAGATGGAACTTCATTGCAAAAAACACGTCCTCTTATGGAAAGTATATTTAGGAACCTGAAACTACTTGTAATATAGAAATCATGTAATTCGTTTTCTCTGAAAGCAAAGACTCTATAGACGTTACCATTCTTAAAAAATATCTTGCATTTCGCGAAAACTTTCATTCCTTTCAAAGTAAATCCTTTGTTTCAAAAATCCGCTAGCCATATTGGTATAAACTTTCTTTTTATAAAACAAGCTAACACACTTATCGCTGACATGTTTTTTTCCGAATATACGCTGCATCGCGTTTGAAGTTTTTATAACATTAGAGATATCGTATACAATATGCATCGTGGACGGCAGGTGCTTTTCGAAATTGTACAATTCTGAGAAAATTAGTTCTCACAAAATGTTTTAGTATCTAAAAATGCAGAATATAAGAATTCATAAAATATATTTTAGTAACGTAACGTAAGCATTTATTCAGGTAATAAATATATATATGCTCAAAAATACATAAATAAATTCTTACTAAACTTCTTTCCAGTTATAAAAATCTACCTTTTTAGCTGATATTTTCATAATATTCGAGACATTACTTTCTTTTCTACAACAATGTTCTTTTTATTATACATTGTTACTCTGACAAATGTATTGTAGATATTACAAATTTATACATAAATCATGATCATAGTTTGATGCTCCGAGTTTAAGACAAACATATTCTTAAAATTTATATTTATCATATTCGTAATTTTTTTTCCTATTTTGAGGCAATTTTTTTAATTTTAGGTGCATATTATGAGCATTTTACTGATTCTAGGAATTAACTATTTCAAAAAGAGCATTTTTTAAAAAATTGAGCTAATCTTTTTGACAATTCTGCGCAATTTTTAAATCTGAGATCCTTTTTAAAAAGAAAGCCGTATATAACAGGATATTTTTGGGTCAGTTTTGAATATCTTTACAATTTTTAGCAATTCTTAGGGTATAAATTTATTTATTTTGAAATAAAATGCAAAAGCACCTATAATTCAGCTTTTTTACAGACGAACGCAAAAATTCGCAAATATTTACATGAATGTTTTAAAACATGATAATATTGAAGGGAAATGATAATTCCCTTGAATTGTGAAAGTTTTCTTAAATTTATAATTTTCTTGTAATATATATGCTCTCTATATACTCTCTTTCTTATGCTCTCTTTCTCTATATAACTTCTCTCTTTCTCTGATATGCAAGTAAAACAATATTTTCAAATTAATAAAGTTCTTTTCTTTGATAGCAATTTAAGCTGAAATAAATATAAAAAGATATTACATATTTTTTTTTTATTTAAGAGTACACTGAGTTAGTTAATATGTCTATATATTCTTAAATAAAATTAGATAAATCTTTCCTTATATATACTATGTTTGATTACCCTATTATTTCTCTTAAAAACAAATTTATAATATAAAAATTATAATCAGTTTAATTTTTGAAATTATAAATTAGAATAAATTTAATTGCTCTTTATTAAATTTATTTTTCTTGTTTTTTAAGGAAATTTTTGCTTAGATTTTAAATAATATTTTCATTTATTATTATTTATTATTTACTTCTTTATAGTTACTATTTACTAATTTTTTATTGGTTTTCTGATTTTTTTATTCATTAAGAATATTGTTTCTTATAGTATATATAATTATCTTCTGATTTTTAATTAGTTCTATTACTACTATTTGGTAAATGTCGTTATTAACTTTTACCTAATTTTTTGATTTTAGAGTGTGAACTCACGTCCCCCCCCTTTTTTTTTTCTTATAGTATTCACGTGGTGCTGTGTTATTCACAGTAAATTTTCTTATTTATTTTCTTGTAGTCATTTTTAGATTTATTGTATGATAGTTTTGTTTCGTTTCACGCTATGAATCGTTTTAGACATTTCTAGGATTTTTATTTAATTTCAAATGATTTTTTTCCTTAATATGGTTATCGTTGATCTCTGGGTTTTTTTTCTTTTTTTTTTCATCTTTGGTCTTATAACTGTTTTTATATGATGTAATTATTGTTGAAGGGGACATTTATTCTTAAAAGGGCAGCTCATAATAATTTGCTGCCTGTTACAGCCTTAATTACTTCATATTCCAATTTTTTACTTTTCTTAAATTTAGAGTTTTTTAAATGTTTCAATTTCTTTACCTTATACCGTTATATCTATTTATATATTATAACTATACACACTATTTTTCTTTTTATTTTCTTGCTTTTTGAAATTCATATATAATGAATTTCCTGTATATTTGGGACGTTGGTTTCCTCTTCACTAACATCGGAGATTTCATATTAATTTGAATTGCATGAAATAACAATTTCTTCCCAACTAAAATGAAACGTGATTATGTAAATTAGATGAAGTAAAGAAGTACATATAATATAAAAATGAAATAGAAGTGAAAGAACAATGAAGGGAATTAGAGGTAAATGAGAAGCTGATTAGTTATTTGTAAACTGAAGTATCGTAAGTAACCTTTTGGAATGAAGTGAATTTTAGTTTATGTAATAAGATACCAAGCTACCATTAGTAAGAATTGTTGTGTGTGTGGAATCAAAACGAGTGATTTAGTAAGCTAAGACTTCATTTTTACATAAATCTTAGGCGAGTTATATGGGATTCGAGAGAAAGCTACCTTATCTAATTTTCAGTGATTAGTACAGTATTTTATCTTGTTCCTACATACTTTCAATTGAAACATAGAGATTATTCACTAATTAAATTTACGGAAAGATGGAAATAGAATTAAATAATGATGGAAGTTTGTCATATGCTTAATTTTGTATTTTTTTTATCTTTACTCAAGCTTCTTTATTTGCAATGACATACATGCTTATTTACATACCTAGGTATATATGATATTTACTCGACAGCCAAATAATGTACGCTTTCTTTTACCATATTATTTAACACTTTTTAGGTTTATTTTCTAAAAATCTTTCTCGATTTACACCTGTTAATGTTTATTTTACATTTAGTTTTTCAATATATATATATATATATATGTTATTATTATTATTATTATTGTTGTTATATATATGTATATATGTTATTATTAGAAAGAAGAAGTATATATATATATATATACATACATATATATATATATATATATATATATATATATATTTGGGGTTGTAATGGTGTCTAAAAGATTTTTATTACAAAAATGAGAATCACTTTTTTCAAATATTATGTTCTTTTAACGAAGGAATAAATATATGTACACTTCTTACAGAAGATTTAAATTGAATTATAAGGTCATTAATTTAATCATACCCTACAAAACAGCTCATAATCAGTTGCCTTTTTTAATTTTACCCTGCGTGAGAATAAAGGGTTATCAATATACATATTACATTTTTTTTTTGCTATTTTTAATAAATTTTTTAAGTTATGCAATTTGGTTAATTTTCAATAATTTAAAAAAATACTTATTTAATATATGGATATTATAAAATAGAATGGATTACTTTATGCAAATAATTTTAAACATTCATTTTAAAATATTTTATTTTACTTCAATATTGTATAATTTCTTTGATTTGATCGTATAATATATTTAATTATATTTTTGAAAATAGATGGAGATACTAGCATTCTAATTATAATTGATTTTCCTTTTTTCAGAAATTAGTTAATATTTACATAATATTTAGATTAATAGATATCATTTATTTAAAAATATTTTACAATTTTTACATTAGTTATTTATTGTGTCCTTAATATAATAGTACAAACAATTTAAGTCACTTTTGGAGGAAAGTAATATTGTCAGTCATTAGTACAATGTTTTCTAAATTATTATTTGAGTTTTTGGATTACGATTATATATTTCCTTTTCTTGCTCTTTAGTAAGTTTTTTTTCCATGTTTGTAAATTAAGTAAGTTTGTTCTGTTGATGATATTATTATTTTATCTAGGTATGTTATTCTATTTTGTAATTAATACTTTTTTTTATTTAGTGTTTTGGAATTGTTAATGTGTTCTTTCAATTTTTGTTAATTACCTTTCTAAATAATAAAGAAATATTTGAGAGAGATGCGGTTAGGATCCTGTCTCTTTCTAAAAAGCGAGTTTAACCACGCATCACAGTAACAAGTCTGTGACACCATGATTTATGATTTTACATTCTTCCATTGTTGCATTTTTTTCATTGATGATTCCAATTTTCAAAGCATCTTTTTTGACTTTTATTTACTTTTTTCATGTTTTAGGTGTTCATATTTGAAACATTTTTCTTAAATTCTATGTAATTTGTTATAAATTCATAGCTTTAATTTTTCTATTTGTATGATCAAGATATTTTTTAGATATTTGCTTATTTTGTGATAATAGTATGTATTATTAGCATATTTGTACATTTTTTTCTGATTATAGTCCAATTAGTATCGAATAATTATTGATATATTTTTATTATTAAGAATATTATTTATCCTATAATTATTTTTCTTGTATTATTTAGATATGTAGGATAGAATATTCATCAGAGTAACTTTATAAAATCATTTTGATAGAATTTTTTTTTGTTTTAAAATTGATGATGTAGAAATATATATGATTTTTCCTTGAGACAATTACTAAATACCCTAGCCCTTGAAATATAAACCATGTTTAAACGAAGTTTTCTATCATTGTTTAGTTTTAAGAAGTCTCCTCACTTGGAATGTAAAGATTGCAGTAAATTTCTTCAAAATATTTAAGATCTTATTAAATATATTTCGTTTGGGAAATTTTAATCTTATGTCAAACAGATTTATATAAAAATATAACCCTAAAATGATTTTCGAACCTGAAAAAAAATTTGCTAAAATTATAATGTATCTTAACCTAAATGTTTTTCAGTTTTACATTTTTAACTTGTTTAAAAGATCTTAGTTTGATTGGAGAATCTTGATTCATGGGATTAGAACTCATAAGAATATATAAGAAACGCACACACATAAATCATTTTTTTTTTGTAAAATTAATCTGCTTGAGCCTTTGTATTAACGATACTTTCCATAATCATTAATAAGATAATTCCTAATCAAATTCTGTTCACAAGTCGAAAGAATTTAAATGATTTTGTTAAGAATACTCCAGCTCTTGTTCTAAGTTCCTATAAATTCTAAAATCTTATTTTTGTACCAGTTAAATATTCTAAAACCTTTTGATGTTAAAATAAATTTTCCTACTCTTTATAAATTAATTAATAATATATTTAAAATATATTAAGTCTTAAAACCCTAGACATGAACTTTATGAAAAAATATGTCTTTTATTAATATTTGATACAAAAGCAATTATTCTTATGCATGACACTGGAATTGAAAATAAATTAAGTTCACAAAGCGTAAATTATCACCCTAAATATTTTTCGGCTTGAGAAAATCTTTATTTGAAATGAAAGCCGCTTTCTGTAATCATTTAACTTAAATTCTGTTTTCCTTGTTTCATTGAAATAATTTTGTTTGATTAAGTTATTTATGATTCCAAATATCATTGGGCTTGAAAATCTTAACTTTGTATCACCGTAGCTTACTGTAATCATTTAAAGCTGGAAACAATCTTGGAAGCTCTTCCCTTTCACATGACATGTATCGAAACCGTTTCATCCGCTTGAGTCAACTCCCTCTCCAGATATTGCTTTACACATTCATATCCTGAGATTAAATTTCCTTTGAACTGCGAGTTTCGGTAACAACGCCCAAATTTCAAATATTCTTAATAAATTTCTTCTTAGTGGCTCATCGATTATTACAAACCGGCTAATAAACTTTCTAATTAAAATGGAATAATATATTATAACGTCAAGGGTGTTTGCTCAGGATAAATATTTATCGATTTCCAACAAGGAACCACGTTGCAATGCGATCAGCTTTTCTCAAACCAAATGTGTATTCCAAGCGTAGTATCTATGATAACAGATACGCTGCAGTTGAAAGCGTTTACTTAATTGGAAAACTTATTCTATAAGATTGGGATTTAATTGGTTAGAAGCATGTCCAGAGGTTATTTATGTTTTTGAATACATTTAGTAAATATATCGACCCAAGTATTTCCGAAAGAAGTTTTATTTGAACATACGTATATTTCTGATAAGCAATTATTTAGCTTTTACGCAAATTATGCAATTGATTAAAATTTTGCTTTAAATCGTTATTTTTAGTAAATAATTACAGCGAGTCTTTTTTGAAATAGATATTTATGATTGTTATGACTTATATTGTACTTGTGACTCTGATTATGTTTTCGTTATATTTTAAATATAATCATACACTCTTGATTTTATTTTAAACGTATTTGAAGAAGGATGTATTGTACTGGCTTAGCAAAATTAAGAACTATATTTAGAGAATCTGGGCAATTTTTAATTTTCTTAAATAATATATAGCTCTAGAGCTCTAAAAGAAGATCCAAACTCTCAAGACATACTAAGAAAGTTATTTTATTTAGTTAGAGAAATTTACAAAAATCTTAGCTTGAGACTTAAAATAATAGTGAGTCTCAGTTTGTGTCGTGAGCTCTGTGATTTTTAGTATAGTTTGTTAAACCGCGATTGGCAACGCCAGTCGAAATTGAGAAATAAACAAAACTTGAGAAGAGCGGAATGCTTTGCGTTCGCCTGCTAATCTCTCTCTAGAAAGAAAATTAACCCCACTTTCTGATTTGGGGCTTTGAACCATTTTATGTCTTTGTGTACGTCGACCAAATGATTAATAAATTGTTTAAAATTACATTTTGTGTGATAAAATTTGAAACTCTCCCAAAACCTTTGAAGATCGGTCGAATACAACAGTTTGAGGTAAATAAAATACAGAGTAATTAATCAACTTTAACAGAAAAATACAGGTTAGAATTAAATTACTTGTGTAGCTAGACATTTTCTTAAGTTGTTATATTCAAAATTAATCGTCTTAACCATTGTTCAGGAAAGCATTTCAGGAGTGGTTGCCGATAATTCTCTTTAGGAAATAATGTAATTCAAAATATTGATCTTCATCTTAAATACTTCGAGGAAATATTTTAATTACTTCTATTCATTTCAGATTCTTATATAATTGCATTAAGACTACAAGAATGAATATCGGCTTGTAGGAAGAAGTAAAATAATATCATACTTGCCATAACAAGTGACTAAAAACAAAAACAGACCTTTCAAATTATTTAAATGAAATTTTAAAGGAAAAAAACATGATCAGAAAAAACAAAATTAAGTTTTATGTATAAAATGCAACCAGTCACATTTTTAAAACAGAAAATTTGGGAAAAATATCCTGCAATCAAATTTATTCAAACTTAATGCCATAATGAAATAAAACCTTCATGTATCGTTTTTCAATTTAAAAAAAATTTATATTTATTAAAGAATATTATATAATGTTGAAATAATCCCCCAAAAATTCAGGATCTTGCCTTAGCTATAGAATTTGGCAGCAAATCATTTTATTCCATTGTTAAGAAATACTACATATTAATAAAAATTTTTTGCATAATTTAATGCCAAATATAACTGGCGTCTATCCTAAATAAGATAATAATTGTTTTTCTAACAGGTAAACCGAAATATCCCATTAAGGAATCAGAAAACCCATGGTATAAATATGGCAGCATTGAGCGTTTCTTTTTGATGTTATCTTTGCGGTCTGACGTGTCAAAGTTTTACTCCATTCAATATTTACTACCGACGAAGGGTATAAGAAAGTTACAAGGGTAAAGGATTTATTTGTCTGGAAACTGTTTCTTTGAGTTATTTTAAAAAAGAGGCTCCTGCATTCATCTATATGCAGTCATTATAGTAGTCTGTAAGTTGAAGTAAATCTTATTTTATTTCCTCTTCTCCATTTCGTATGAAATCTTAAAAATATTCTTTAGTTTGGCTCAGAAGAATTTTCATTCCATTTTTATATTCTTTTATCGATAATTTATTCATTTTTTATGGATAAAAAGAATTCAAAACATTTAATTCTCACTCGTGCTCTCATTTATTAAAGTTATAATCATTACCTAAAAAGAATCAAAAATGAGATAGACGCAATAAATAATAAGCTTTGTTGACTCACAGCTTTGCTTATTTTTTACAGAAAATCCACGATTTGATTTTTAATGTGGTATAGGTACTGTAATTTTGATGGAAATTGTGTAATTCATACTAAAATTGTATCAGAGATAAATTAACTTATTTTTTGTAAAAAAAAAATGTATTGAAAACGTCAGATTTATTAACTCTTTCTTTAAAAAAAAACCGTTATGTCAGAAAATGCTGTTATCTTAAATATGATATTTTAGCCCTTAGAAATACGGGCTAAAATGATTTTTTTGCAGTGACATAATTATTTGTTATGCACATGTGTCTAATGAAGGTAGATACTTCTACAATGAGATTTACGACAAAAGTAAATTTTTCACCTTATTGCTTTTTGTGAGAAAATTTTACCGATAAAAAGAGTGCTTACCAATCCAGTCCCACTCTAAAAAAGTGCTCGTTTCACTCATAATCCCTCTTGAAAGAGTGGATTATGAGTGAAACGAGCCCTTCGCTACTTAGGAGTGCAAGTTTTTATAGAATTGAAGCTAAGAAATATTTAATAAACAATATCTGAGTTAGAGAGAGTTGCAGATATAACATTTTTCATGATAGTAAATAAATATTAAAACCTCACTTACTAAGCATTGTCACATTTGTTACTTTTAAAATTAAAATATGCCTCGCAAAAACTAAAAATATAAAATTTGTTAAAAAATGTACAGAATATAATATTTGGAAAAGAACGAAGTTAATATTGCAAGTCAAATCATTCTTTGATATTTGTATTACTTAATAAAAACATGTATGCTTATTTTAAAATTACTCTTATGATGTCTGTGAAAAAAATGCCTCTGAAATAAGAAAAAAAAATGTTGCTTTGCTAGCTTTTAAGTTTTTCGGTTTAATCTCAATCAGATAATAGTTTATTGATGGTACGATTAATTGCGGTCAACATCGGTTAAAACTCTAAATTATTTGCGAAACGTTTTTTTTTTTTTTTTTTTGGTAGGATTTTCGAAGGGAGCTTACTTTCTAAAGCATTTACATATAACTGATTTGGTCCAAAGTAACATTTATTTTTAACAACACATTTATATATCAGGAAGGAAAACTTCAGCACAAACATCTTGACAACGATGAACCAGTTTTCGTTTTTAGGAAGCATTAGGTTTATGTCAACTGCAAGCTAGTTCAGAATCCAACAGTTTCCCTCAGTGGATCAAAGAGACCGCTATTCAGTTTTTCTATCATAGATAGAAAGCTGGACAGTGAATTGAAGGAAAAAAACAATTTTCACGAGAAATGTTGATAAAGCGATGTAATGCTTAAGACGAATTTTTCCTCAGGAGCTTGTGCATTTTTTTCATTGGAAAATGATTAACCTTATTTTTACCCTTAACTATTCTTTAAGTAGTTTGAAATTAATTTTAAATAAGTAATGCGAAAGACTCTTTCTCTAATCGATATTAATTAGGTTCTCGAAATGTTTGCGTAATTTCTTTTTCTGAAAAGGTTCATTAGATGGCCTATATATACAGTCATTGCAGTAATTCTGTACGGAAGCAGAAATTAATGTTTACTTATTCTTTATTCTTTCAATGCATTCAAACAATATTCCCTCTAAACTGGTACAGGTTGGAAAATTTTCTAAACATTTTTCCAAAGATGCTGAAAATTCAATTAAAATGAGTAAACACACCTTTAATCTAAAAATTCAGTTAAAAATAATAGAGAGTCGAAATATGAAGATTCATAATTTGCTGAATTCAATAAGTGAAAATTTCAATTTATAATTCTGAATTTAATATAAGTATTGCATACCCGTCATCTAAAATTGAAATTAGCTTTTACTGGAGGTATGCTTTATATCTGCTTAGTGATTATCAACTGTCTGAAACAATAATTGGATTTTTATAAAAAAAAAAAAAAAATAAGCATTTTCGTTAGAGACGTGATTTCAAATTGATTGTTTTGTGAAAGCTAATACAAATATGAATATGAGATTGCAATGCTTTTAGTTTAAAGACGTAATTTAGTTTACATATCCAAATGAATTTTTAATTTAGGAAAGTCGAAATACATAAAGCGATGAAACATGTGTTGAATTCAGTTATGGCGTGTAAAAAAAACTAAGAGATATGATTAATTTTAAAACCGATTGCCGAGGAAACGTGATAAAATGGTAAGCCCTTGGCATTTGTGAAATATTTGGCTAGCTGTTCTGATAATTGAAAAAAGATTTATTTCATTTTAAGTACATATAACTTTGAAATGAAAGGCAGAATTATTAATCTTTATAAGATTTATTTTTATTCGTTGCTGTGAAGAGAATCTGAAATTTTGATTATTGAAAGTCAGTTTCTATCATTACATTCATCAGTTGAATTATTCAAAGAGAATGTATTTGTACAAGAGAAAATTATATATTAAATATTAATAAATAAATAAACAAAATTATATTAAAGGAAAGCAGAGTTTTTATTTTAAAATAAATATTAGTTGCTGCGAAGTAATTGAAGGATCAGCATGGAACGGATATACTTTCACATTCAAAGAATTAAAATATATTTGAACAAAAAAAGGTTCTTTTTATTTTAACCGTAGAAAGTAAGAATAAGGAATGCGAAATGTTTATTTTCCGGAATCTTTCAGAGTTCTGTTTATCTGAAAAACATTTTTAGCTCTTTTAATATCCTTTTCTCCTTTAAGAAATAAATTGTAAATTCATGAAAAACCTTTAAGAAACAAAAGCTATGTAACTAAAGATGAGGTTATTTTTTATTCCTGTATTAGACATATGTTATTTAAAAGTTTAATTTTAAGTTACTGTAAACTGTCGTTTTTTAATTTTTTTATATAACATTTTGGGTGTGCATGACCAGTTTCAATAAAGTAAGAGGTGAAATAATATTTTCCTAGACGATAATATTTGGAAAGAACCCATATCAATTCAAGTGTCAAAAAATCGTTCAACTATCCTTTTTGAATTTTCAATAGCAAAAAAAGGAGGTTTAATGAAGTTTATTTGATATCTTAGGGTGATGAACCTTTAAGAAATCAGTGATGTACCAAATACCTGCGGACTCCATGGAAAATCTCTATGCGATAATCATTGTTTCTGTGGACACAATAAACAAGAATAAAAAGGAAGGTGCAAAAATTATGCATTGACATCACATCCTTAGACAACATAATTTGAAATTATGACTTGAGTCATACTTTGAGTCCTTCCTTAATCTCAAAGAGGTTGTTTAACTCAAGATCTTATCAATTGTTATTTTTACAAAAATTCATATTATGCCAAAAATTCATTTCGATTTTAGGTACTTAGCGTTACGATTTTTGTGTGGAATGCGGCTATATGTTCCATACCCACTTTCTGCACTGAGCATCATAAAAGCACTATCACTCCTCTTATTTTGCCTGTGCTCTTTAAGAACACCTTGTATTTTATTTTCATCTGAGCTCTGAAGATTAAAATTTGAGGAATGTTTTAAAAAGGGGAAGTTGGTCCAATTATAGTGATGATATGAATCTCTCCACATTGTATCTGAAGGAAAAAAATATTTGTTTTACGTAAGTAGCAAATTTTGGTTCCATTTTTCAAGAAGAGTTGCCCCAATTTTAAACAATGTTACGCTCAAGAGCTATGACGCTCTTCCAAAATAAATAATTTAGTATGTAAAAAAGTATTGAACATTCAAGCGAATGTTTAATTCAATTATGCAAATTATAATAATAAAATAAAATTAAAAAAAATTAATTAAAAAAAATAAATTTAAAGAAATTATAGGAACAAAACCAAAAGTACTTAGAAAATTATTTCAGTGGTTTTACAAGTATTATAATACATGAATTCAAATCATGCAGATAAAAACATTAACTTTAAACAAAACAATCGCATCATTTTTAGGGTATTTTAAAATGTTTTCTTGACATAAACAATTTTCAAATGCATTTGATATTAGCATTTATTTCATTCGCTGCAACTAAATGCTCTTCGGAAACATAATACATTTCCTTATTAGCAAATGTTTTTCGAAATGTGTTGAATTTCAAGGTATTTGTCGAAACGTCGGATAAAATACCTTAAGTATTCTAAATTTAAAGATTTTAATTCAAATAACCAACTATTTTGAATGGATAAAATAACCCTTCAAGCTAGAATATTTTTCTTTCCTTAAGAACGTCTGAACATAAATTTGATGGGGTAGATAATAAGAAAAATAAATGTTTATTCAAAACTTCTATTCATAATTCGGATCAGATGGCACATACTCTTAGCAATAACCGAGAATATCAATTAAATAGATGGAATATAAAGTGGCATTCAATAAAATAACAGCTGTCTCTCCAGGCATTTTATATCAAATAACAACACATCCATAAGCAATGAAATACATTACGAAACCACAGACATTGAGATGCATTGTTATCATTCCACAACTACCTCCGGCATTTTAGTAATCGATTTGAGATGGATTACTTTCTAAAGATAAATACGGAATTATTCAACACGAATTGGAATGCAATGGAAGGAGTTGTCTTTTATTTGGTATCAGAGTTTTATGGATAAGAATTTCTCGATGAGAAAAGTTTCCAAAATTTACGCGTCATTAACAAGTCAAAAGGCACTCATTTATGTATCTTCTAACTAAAATATTCATGATGAAAAAAATATTAATGAGTACTTCAACATATATACTATTGTGTGCAATTTTATTGACAGTTTATTTAACGAACACTAAACATATATCATGAAGGTAAGTTGAATTTGGAAAAGTTATAACCCTATTTTTTATTTTGTTAATACTATTTATCCAAAAAGACATATAGGGTTATTCAAAATGATTCATCCGATTTCAAAATTCTATATTTTCTAAAATAAACGACCGACAAAGAATGATAAGTAGTACATGATTACAAAGGATATATGTATATATATATATATCCCTTGTAACAATAGGTCCACAAAGTCGGCATGTTAGTGGTCTAGCCGTGAATAATTTATTTATTTACATTTACACAGCTTACATTTTTACTCACTCTCTGGACCATTATACTCCTTTACCATACAAATTATTACCAACCAATTGTTTGCATCCTTTTACATTTTATTACCAATCAAACAATGATTTAAATCTTTTTTCAATTTATATGGTGATGATGTGTTATATTTTTTTCATTTTGAGTATGTGATATCCATCTTGAAGCTTAAAGAAAATCCCGTCTTACTACTCACATATTTGAATCTTCATTTCTTTGAATTTTGTAAGTAATTTTTATATTTTGATTTGTTGATAATTTTTAGAATTATAGATTTTATTTTTGTAAATTTTATCGTTGAAATTTTTTGCATTTTTTAATCATTGAACTCTTTTGTAATTTGGATTTCCTAATTCAGCCTACCAAGAATTATAGATTTTATTTTTGTAGATTTTATCACTGAATTTTTTTGCATCTTTTAATCATGAACTCTTTTGCAATTTGGATTTCCCAATTCAGCCTACCAAGTCGCAAAGGGGGAAGGTTGGTACCATTAAACTAGTTTAACCCCGCTTAATCGGTCCTCAGCCCGATATTGCTTTTTGATTTTCTGGGTTTCATATTTTCATTTATTTTTCTTTCATTGTTACATTTCTTTCTGGATTTTTGTCTTTTTAAATATTTTAAATTATTCTTTCATAAATTTTCAGTATATATATATATATATATATATATATATATATATACTGAATAGCATTTAGTGAACTGTCGTTTGCACAATGTGGATCTGTAATTTGCGTTCAGAGTGAATTTCGTATTAAGTACCTAATTAATTCCACCTACCGCTCAGAACATTCGAAAGTGATATTGAGAGTATTGCATGTTCTTTTACAGGGAAAAGTAGAGGGCGACCAGGCATATATGCAGAAAATGTTGAACGAGTTACAGATACTTTTCTACGAAGCCCTTCCAAATCGACTGTTAGCATCAATCGAGAACTGGGGATTCCTCAGCCTACAGTTCAGCGAATGTTAAGGAAACTATTGTGTTACAAGCCATGCAATCCTTGAGAGCACTGATACCTAGTAATAATGAACATTGATTGAATTTTTGTCTCTACATGCTGGAAGCTAGAGCGAATCTTTATAATATGTTTGGCAGGAATTTACCTACCATCTTGACACTATGCGAGTAACTAAAGAAAGTTATGCTGAACTTGTACAAAACACTTCTATATTTTCCCTTTATAATCATGCATCATTTATCATCCTCTGTCATTTATTTATGAAAATATAGCATTTTGATATCGGATAAATCATTTTGAAAAAAACTCAGTATAATTAACACAATTTACACTTTTAAAGTAATAATGAATTGAATGTAGCAGAAAATTGATAAGGAAAAAGAAATTAGGGCAAGGATGTATTTGCTTATTGTCATCATACTATGCGTATATTTAATTATAACATTTCCTTGCCGCATTTGAAATACGAGTAAATGAATGATTAAAATCGAGCATATTGAAGAAATTTGCAATTCCAAATAAAATGCAAAAGCAAAAATTAAAAATAATGCCTAAATTACATGTGTGCAAAGTTTTGTAAAGAACAATTTAGCTACCAAAGATGGTAAGTTGTTTTAAATAATTATTCAATTATTCAACTGAATATGCATAAAAACAGTTTTTCTATTTTTACACCACTTACGAGATATTAACTTCCCGTTACTTAACTTCTTTCTTATGATAACTTTCTCTGATTTAGCTTTTACTGATCTTTTACCTTTAAACTTCAGACAAAGAACAGAATCGGTTGTATAACAATAACAACTTTATTCATTTGTATCTTAATAGCTTTGCATTGGCGAACAGTGCTTACTTTTAGCACGTGTGTCACCTTGGATCCGTACAGAGATTTCCTTCTCTCTCTGCAAACAATAATAATATAACTTATTCACACATATCTTATGATGTATTCATATACATATCTTTGTTGAGCGCCGCAGTTTACTTTTAACATGAGAGTCACGTTGCTATCCATACAGAAATCTTCTCTCTAGAGTGTTTTGTGAACAAAACGTCTTACACACTTGTCTTTTACAAAGCGCTTTCTACAGGTATATAATAATATACGTTAGAGTCCATCTGTAGAGGGCGCTTCATAATGTAAAGGGTAGTGTAGTAGTTAGTTATCCTTTGACGATAGACACTCCATTGCGAGACAAGGAAACGAAGGTTTGTGGCCTGCAGCAAGTTTCCCAAGAGATATGTGATCCCGAACATTTGAATAATATGCCATTGTAATAAAGTAATGGTAAATATTGTAACGCTGTTTTACAGTGGTTATCGTTTGAGAGCGTAATGTTTGAGAAATGCCTGAAATGAGAGTTAGTAGATAAGATTTTATAACAAGTTTAAAAAACATACTGATAAGTATTAGAATTAAAGCAAGCGATAAAATATTGAAGTGGACAATAATATTCTTTTCAAATACTAAAATTAAAGCTAACAATAATTGATTAAATTAAATATATATTACGTTAAATGTAATTAAAATTGAAGTAAACGATACATTATTTAATTGAATACATTTTAAGCTAAATGTAATTTTAAGAAAATGAGAAACAATTTATTATATATATTTTTTGAAAATTTTGTTCATTACTAGTGAAAGTAGGCATCAAATATGTGCGCAAAAACTTATACGATAAAATTTTGAAAAGTCGTCAATTACAAAAAGTGTTCAGTTACGAAGTTTTGTGGTTGATTAAGACAATAGCTAATTTGGGGAACTAAAACATTGAAATCAGTGAATTTGTAAGTTTCTTAAAGGGACTCGGAACTTTATACCGACAATGTTAAATAGAGAATCTCTGTGTATCTTTTCACAGAAACTCTTGTTGCCACAGAAGTCTAGTGTTCATGGTCGTGGACTCGTGGCCGACGGTTTTCATCCAGTCATAGTTTTGAACCCTGCTGCAACTGAAGACTCACCGAAAAGTGGAGTTGATGATCTTTAAATCATCTGGTAGAAGCCTGAAGTCCTCCCATTAGAGTGGTGTGGAAGTTAGGGGAGGGGCTATCAGCTCAAGGGCCGTCCCTTCACTTGAACCAAGTTCACAATTACGAAGTCCGTCGCCAATAGTCCTTCTGTAAAATCTCAGTGCTGCTACGTTAATAAACAACCACAATCACTCAGAAACTCTTATACATTGAAGATTAAAATTTTGTCTGCATATTAAATTGATATTTGTCTTGATACTAAAGCATAAATTTGAAACTTTAATGTTGAGGGAGTTTTAAAAAATAGTTTTTAGAGGATATTATATTATGAATTTATTGGGAATACATTTTTTTCTTAAGATATCTGCTTTCTAGCCATATTTAGAACATTAAAAAAGTTTCACTTCAGAATATGAAATTCCATATCAGGAATATGTGGAAAAGTTTCCCGAGCATGCATACAGTAGACTTAAAGGTACACGTGGTTTAAAAAATGTCATTTTTAGAATACTAATACTTCAATATAAAACCTTATCGTATCAAAATAATCCTGCCCAAACCAATTCTGTATTAACTGTATTTTTTTCAACATTATCTTCTTAGCCTTTTTTCTTTTAGATTAGGTTTTTCCCTATCGAAGAATTTCATGACATTACAACAAACTCCCCAGGTTGAAGAATTTTTAGCTTTGATGCTTTTTTTTTTATCAAAAAAGGAACCTACAGAATGAAAAACACCAAATGTATCAATATTAAAAACCTTGATTTGGGAACACTTGATTTGGGATCGTACGGCATTATGAAAATTTAATTAATATTTTGTGAGTTCTCATGGAAATATTTTTTAAAAGATCGGTGTAAGAAGGGTATCTAAGAATTCGGGACATGACTTCTACAACAGCCAAAGGAAAATTTATATTTTTGTAAATCTTTCCAATTGTTTCATTTTATTTTATACCCATGCTAAGAATTTCTATCAGCTGATTAAAAACCATGTTAAAGAATCTGTAAATAATTTACTCTGAAAAATGGCTTAGATAGCTTTGTAGAACATTTTGAAATATGCTATAGAATAAAAAACCTACCTGAACTCAATGAAAGAAATTTTGTTTAAGCTTGCCTCATTTTGAAACCACTGTGGATTTCTCCTAATAGCTAACTCATATGGTGAAACTGTACCTTACCTATTTCATGCTCGGTGAAGTTGTTTTTATCACATAAATGCTTACCATCGGATACGATTTGCCCTTTCATTTGCATATTAAATAGACGAAAACTTGTTTCCATGTCATTCATTACGTGTACAATATATTCATTTTTTTCTATTTGATGTTAATATATATTGTTTTTTTTTCTTGTTGATATCAAATATTTTAAAATTTCAATTCTTAAATGCGTGATATATCGAGCATCATGTAAAAATAATGAGCCTTCGACTTCCATCAACCCACTAGAGACATCCAAATTACGCTTCCAATCACTTTGATGAATTCGTTCGATTTTGCATATATAGTGTTTGTATATTATTTCGACATCTATTACAATTCCAGTGTCTATTTACTCGCTTCGTTATGAGGGACATGTTACACCATTTTCGGTAAATTCCAACTACTACATCTGTAATGTTTTATTGTCTTTATTTTCCCATACAGTTTCTTATGTAACATTTTGAACTGACACGACGATTTGTATGCAAAATCAAAAGCACGAAAAAAATTAAATGTAAACATTGTAATAATCTAACCAATTTAATTTTCCAAACTTTTTCATGCGTTTGTAGTAGCTGAGTAGTCATGGACGTGAACTCGCAACGCCGTTCTTATCGTCGAGTCGTGGGTTCGATTCCCGATGCCTCCTCCTCCATCGTGTGGCGGGGCTGATACAGGTTAGGTCTGTTGACAGTCTGTAGTTTTTAAATCAATTACAATTTTTGCTTATGTGTTTTAATATAAAATAAAGTGCAGAAATTGAAAATCTGACTATGTGAATAACAGACACATTCCAAAACTTATATTAGTGATAATCAGCATGATTTATAAAAATACATAAAAAATTTTACTTTTTAAAATTAAATTTTTAATGGAAATGATACCATAGAGAGAAAACATAATTTTTATAAACAGAAAGACTTACATTCTATAAATCTGGAATAGAGCTTAACAATCTAGTATGTTGCCTTGTCGTGCAATCGTGGTTCTTGTTTTATCCTGCCAAAATCGGAACCCCAGTTTTATTTTGTAATTTACCTCAGCACTAACATATTTTTTTAAAAATTTATTCATGTACTTTTTAAAGTTAATTAAAGTGATTAAATTGTGTAAATAAACATTGTAGAAATGTCAAGTTCTTTTATATTAAAACGAAATTATTTTACAAAATCCATTGAATAATAAATATTTTGCTCTGGAATTTAATGAATGAATGTGATTTATTGGATTATAAATAAAAATGCTTCCTATGTTGAAAAAAGGACTGGATAATACGCTTGACTTTATCCTATGATGAACATTTATAAGTATTTTTACAATTTAATGAATTACATAAAATTATAGTGTCAGTGTCATGTATCGAATGTATGAGAATTTAATTTATTATTTACTCTGTATGAAGGAATGTTGGAGCTCATGACAGGGAATAATATTTAAAAAAAAATAAAAATTGCACCAAACTTTTAAATTTTTGCAACATTTGGCTCTAAAATATCTATTAAATTTGTGTTTAAATTAAAAATCATGTCCTTTAAGGAAAGTATATTCTGAGATATCTTGGTTTTATCGAAAAGCATAGGAAATTTATTTCAATTCGTTGAAAAATAATCTGGAAGAAAAGCTATTTTTGCCAATATTTTATAATGTATATATATGTATATAT
>BMAW01085903.1:0-14290 GCA_019974015.1 Nephila pilipes
ATTAATAAATTCCTAAAATACTTCAAGTCAATCTATTTTTCGACGTAGTCACTTTTCTTCATTATACACTTATGTGAGCCAAGGGGTGAACTTTCTCATATCTTTATTTTAAAATATTCTCGCCGCTTATTTGTTTTATTGTTTGATGTCACTGTAGACCAAATCAGTTGCCGAAATTTTCTACCCAGAAACGACTTTATACAGGTGAAAAGATGAAAAGATGAAGATGCGTGCCAGAAAAAGGCTGTGAAAGGAGTGGTCGAACATGTCTCAACCAAATGAGTCCAAAAGTTGCTTCGTGGTGTTGGCTGTAGGGGTACAAATACACTTGCTTTGTTCTAATTCCTCTTTCTTTGTTCTGTATCGCCCTCCGTAATTTTCTTAGAGTTTCTCAGTGCCGCTTGGCATTAATTGTTTCTCTCTGGGTCAAAAATTTAATGAGGAGAATCTCTTTATAACCCCAAAATACAGAGGCCGAGAATTTTTGGGATGAAACAAACGGTTTCGTGGTTTTTACTAGTTAAACACTCACTACACTACTTGCGCATATTAGTACTGTTTACGACACCATCCCCTTACACAGTTTCTATTTCATTAAAAATTCAAAGTTTATCTTTTAACGAGGAGAAACCGGATTACACGCCCCTCTACTCGCATCTGGAGGGGATTCGGAATTGAGACACCCATTTCAACATAGCACAACGAGCCCGTGTTCTACTCTCAAGAGTTTGATCTTGAACACAGAGCAGTCAACTTTGTTGGAAAGAATTCTATTCGAACGTTAGAGGCTCATTGCTCTTACTTCCAGGGCAACCCACGTATTAATTATTTTTAGTAGTTTTCAGCTATAGAAAAAAGTATAAAGCATTGGGAAAAAATTAACTGCTTTAAAAAAGTTGAATACACATTTCTATTAATGGAAACTTGTTAATCTTTTCATGGCTGCGATTCATGCTAGCTCAGATATGAGATTGTTTATTAACGTCGCATTCAGAAACAACACGAAGGCTATTGGCGACGGACCCCGCGATTTTGAGTCTCAGCCATGTGATGAGGATGACACCTGAGCTGGCGCTTCCCTCTCCTAATTTCCATACACGCCTCGACAAATTTAACGTACATCAGCCTCACTACATGGCGGATCTTCAGTGGAATCAGGAGAGGAACCCACGAATCGAAGAAAACTGTCTACCGCTAACCCGTGACCATGTCCACGAGGGCTACCGCTACCATTTATATTAGTTCAGAACGTAATTGGTACAAAAATCCAAACATGTCATAAGTTTGAAATTGATGCTAATCTTCTGAAATTCTGATAAATTTAAAGTTGATTTGAAAGTGCATGGCTATTTTTAGCTGTCACATGTGTTTAATAATGCATACATTACAATGCCGTTCTTTTACGTAGTGTTCCTCAACTCCGGCTTTGTGCTGATAATCCGTGTAGCTAGGGCTGAGGCTAGTTAAATATGCACTAGCTAAGAATCCATCCATTGGTGTGGTGTGGAAGTTAGAAGAGAGAGGTGGCAGCTCAGGTGTCGTCCTCGTAACTTGACCGAGGTTCAAAATGAAGAGGTGCGGCGCCAATAGCCCTCGTGTTGCTTCTAGTGCGACGTTAATAATCAATCACAAAAATTGTACTGATAAATGTAAGCTCGAATCAGACTGCGTTGACGACTCTCTGCAATTCTCATCTTATGGAAAAGAATTCTGTAGTGACGAAGAGGTTGAGAACTTCCGTAAGATAATTAACAATCAAAGAAAGCACTAACTTTCATAAAACAGCAACCCAACACATTTCCTTAAGAAAGAAAATTAGGCTAACGGTGACCTTAAGGAAATTAGCAGATCGGATTCATTGTAATACTAAGAAATAAGGACGTTTCGAGGCACCTGCAGAACGTCTTGGGAGTCATTTTCACACCTGCTGGACAACTAACCCATATTAAGACGTCTGCATTATTCAAAAAAGCAGATGGAAATTTCAATAAAGATTCCTCCCCTTCGCCGGCGTTGCGGTATTTTTTTTTTTCCCAAGGCCCCACTAGGAAGTGGTCTCGAGCTGTTTTTAATGAGCATACGAAGTTATTATTTTCTAATTTTCATTTTGTAGCAACTCCTATATCATCTAAATGTGAAACTTTATGTAAATATATAGTTTCGCAATGTCATGATATAGATTTTCTTGTAAAATAAGAATTGGGTGTTGTTTTGAGATTTAAAAATTTCAAAAACGTAGTTTTTGGAGTCTTTATGATTTTTTTTCTTTTTAAATATTTTCCTTCCAGTCTTACATTTGAATGTAGTAATAATACGCCGCACTGGAATGTGACTGCTAGATTAAAAATACAAATAATGCTTCACAATTTTGTAGGATGTAAATTTAGTCGCATGTATGACAATTTTAGCCTTTAATATAATTTTCTGTTTTTATATAGATATTTGCTATAAAAAAATAATAAATATACCATTTTGACACTTATACAATGCAATATTTAAAAAAAAATTAGTGTGTAATGTTTTTATTACAATAAAAATGTGATACATATTTTAAATATGTACATCCTAAATTATACTTTTGTTGAAGATGTTTATTCGTAAATTGTGGTGATTTGAAGGAATTAGGAATGAAACTTACACACCAATTAAAAGAAAGAACTGAGATTCCTACCTTTTACGTTTTATTCGAATTATTCAAAAATATTGTCCAATAAATATCACAATTTTCTGTTGTGATAAATAGCTTTAGTGATGATACAGGTTGCAAAATGCTCAATATTTTTAAATTTTTTAATTATAGGTGTTTTAAACTGTGTGTGAGATATTATGCATTTCGGAAAGAATAGAGAAATCAATCTAGATTTATTGAAAAATGGGAAAAACAATGAAAGATTTTTTTTCAATTTTTTTTAAAAATAAATTAAGAATTTAAAAAACTAAAATTAAATATTTTAAAATGTGAATATGAGAAAATTAATTTAATGATTAATGTAATGAATAGAGAAATCAATCTAGATTTATTGAAAAATGGGTATTACAATTTTAGATTTTTTTTTTTTGAATGTGAAATAATGTGAAATAAAAAGTGAAAAGTAAGATTTTTCGAATAAATTGTAGAAATTAAGTATTCATATTAATGATACAACACTTATTCTATTCACTGCAGGATATTTTCAGATGCACTGACAAATTTTTTAATTAACTTTACACACTAAAGTCGAGATATGTAGACTTATTGAAATTATGGGATACATAGACTCTCAGAAATTCGTAAGGTGACAGTACCATTCAAAACACGATTTTCGGTCAAAACATCTTTTTTTTTTTAATTTGTTCACATAAAAAAATTCAATCTTTTATCTTTAAAAATACATGCTTGAATTTTGCTTCTACCTTAATTAGGTACTGAACTTTATAGCTGTATTACTTGATCATGAATAACTTTTGATATTACTTGATCATGAATAACTTTTGATATTACTTGATCATGAATAACTATTGATATTACTTGATCATGAATTTCTCTGACCTTAAAGAATCTATAAACAAGTTTATTTTTTTTCTATTACTGCAAAATATAATATCTCATAATGATACGCATCAATAAACTTGAAATTCTATATATATGTTTTTCAAGTACATAGAATAGACTTTTACATGGAGCAAAATATTTTTATATTGCAATAAAGTGAAAATTGCAATGACTTCTTAAAGAAAATTTCGGTGTTCAAAACTCGAACTACCGTAATTTCCTGCGTAAGGACTATATCAATATATTTATTTTCTTTTGAGTTACCATGTTTTGTATAAAATCTTGATTTGGGCTTTTATTTGTATAAAATGCCCTTTTGACAGTAAAAATATACTAACTTTACAACAGCTAACAAAAAAACTTAACAATAGATAACAAAACTTTACTTGGGTGTTTTTCTATTTTTGAGCGCAAAATATGTATTTGTTGGATAAATTTATGTTATTTCAAAAAATTCTCTTCAAAGATGTATTGTTACTTTAAGAAGGAAGAAATTAAGAAAAACTATTTATCACGCATCATTTGTTTTATTCATGCATATAATATAAAATAAATTAAGAGTTTTATTTGATTCTTGCTATAGCATTGATTTAACAATTGTTTTCATATTTAGCTCAATTTTTGTAGTAACCAATCACAAAAATTAATCTAAGTTTTTATTTCTTAATAGTATTCTTGGCTAAAAAAGCTTATAAATATATGGTTATCCAAATGACAAAAATTCTACAAATCGACTTCGTTAAAATTTATTTCGCACTTTCCCATAGCAGTAAGTCAGTGAGTTGTTCAGGTTCTGTGATTCGGACAAAATAGTTAAAGAATTGATAAATATACCTGGCATCAGTTTTATATTTCAAAAATTAGGAGAATATATCGAAGGCTGCTAGCAAAAATGTCAATTTTCTTACGTGTAATGCCCTGACGTTCATACTGAACCTTTGAGAACTTCCTACAGTTAGAAAAACATACAACAATCTTTGATTAATTAATATTAAGCAATTTTTGAAGTTTAAAAAAATCATAATTTGGTGGGCCACCTACAAGTAAGCCATTGTATGCGCCCTTATAGGCCGTGTTTGATACGCTTCTGTTCTAGAGAAACGCAACTGATTATTGTAGATAAATCTTTGTTTCTAAAATCAAATGACATGAAGGACACTTGATATGGTACTTCACACATTAAATGCATTTGATAACGTACGGGTTCAATAATGCTTTATGAGCAGCACCTTCCATTATTTAGCGACCTTTGGTAAAACCATGATTCTAAGCCACCATCCAACAGTTACTAAATTTGTTTCCTCACAATCACGCTGTGACGTAGATCTGTTCGCGATTTTCTCTTCACTAACCTCAGGAACTTTTGGGGAATTTTAATTGCATAAAATTACAATTTCTTCTCAATCAAAATGAAAGGTGATAAGTAAATTAGCTGAAGATAAGAAGTGCAATTAATTGAATTGGAGATAGTAGTATATTAGAGAAATAGAATTGAAAGAAAAGAGAGGGGAGATAAAACACGATGACAAGCTGATAGATATTTGTAAATAGGATTGAAACATCGTAATTAATCATTGAATGATGGATTGAAATTACTCCTAGTTAAATCATTACGATACGAATCATCTGTTATCGAGAAATGTTTGAATTAGAATGAGTGATTTGATAAGCTAAGACTTTATTATTAGAATATAAACTAAGATTGATCGATTTAAGAGAGATTCGATAGGGATCGACCTCATTCATTTTTCGATAGTTAATAATTGTTTTGCTCTGCGTATATAATAATATTCGTATCACCAATTGGCATTTTGTGCTTATTGACTTTTTTTAATTAGATTTAAAAATGGCTATAGAGTTAAATAATGATGAAAACACGTCATAACATTATCATTGTGCATTATTGCTGGTATGTAATGCAAGGAATGCATATGAAATAATTTAAAGTGAATTAAAAAAATTATTTAAGGGCCACGAGACAAGAAAAATATTGACTTTTATATACAAAATAGCATAAGATACCAAATGATAAGTCAAAACAAACCGATAAACTTGTTTTAATCCATTGAAAACTTCACGAAAACATTCTCGCTTAATTCAAAACTATTCTACCCAAGTGTATCATTACAAAAAAAAATTTCATCGCATTTTATTATTGCTTTACAAAAACGTGTTATTTGCTAAAAATATAAAATTACCTAATTACCCTCTTCGTATGCAAGGCGACAAAACCTGAGCCCCAGTTATGAAAAAATTTTAAATAAAAAAAAATCTAAAATGTTCTGTTTTATCGGTCACACGGTATTTTTTTATATTCTCAGGTAGAGTTTATCAGTTTTGATACATTTTTATACAACTCGATTTTATTATGTTGCATTTCACTAGATAGATTTTTCTAAGGGTATGTTTTGAATCATCGGTACAAAAATGAGTCTTTTCCTTCCCTTTGGAATTCAAAATAATCATGTTTTGAAGACGCAAACTAAATTTACTCTTATTCCTTTACTCAATTGTAATATTTTATACTTTCAAAACAAAGAGATTGAACAAAGGACTTGACGATGTTTACATTTTCATGAAGATAAGCGTATTCAACCCATAAATCGTTTTTCCATAAGGAAAATTCGGAAACAAAGTAGGCGTTCTGCAATATTGATCCTGCTTTTTAAAATTTCTTTAGAATCTTTACCGAATTCGTGTGCTTATATTTCTTTTTTTTTTTTTTTTTTTCCGAAAAAACCGAAACAATTTTCAGATGAAATATTTTAAATTTACAACGGTTCCTCCTCTCCCGTTTTTTCAGTTCATAAATAATATAATGCTTGTATTATTTTGTGTATGGGTTGCGATATAATCACATACTTGTGCAAAAAGAATAATAATAAAGCGTTTCTATTTCTATTTTACGGTTGAAAAATATGATAGTATTTTCAGTTGTTTTTCTTTCGTAAATTAAGGTTAAAATAAAATGGTGTTATGTATTTATTTATCTATTTCATTTGTAAAAAATATTTTGGAAATAAGGAAAAGCTCTTACGTTAATGAATCTGAAATATTTTCATGGAGATTTCCTCTTGAATTCTAATTCATTGGAAAATAATGTAAATGACATTTATTATTTAATAATCCTGGTAATTACTGTTTTCGAAGCATTTTTATTACACACGAGTCTTGTTTGTGTGTTAAAGCTCAATTACAATTGAAAATAAGTGCTATAAAGTTAACAAAGATATAGTTATTAATTTGACATAAACGTAGTTATTTTAGTTATTAGAAAGTTATGGAGTCAGTACTGAATTTATATAACTCATGAAGTCTCTGAGCACGTGAAGCGGAATTCACATAATACGAACTAAGAATTGAAATAATTTATTTATTTAGTGAGCGGTAAAATTCAGCTAGAGGTAAGTAGAAGGATCGAATGAACTTAACAGAAAATTTTAAGTTTATGCTAGCTGTAATTAAGAAATTCGCAATAATTGACATCCTTCTTAATTCGTTGTATTTAAAGTTAATCGATTTAATAGTTACAGTGGAGATTGGTGATAATTCTCATTGAAATGTAAATCAATTAAAAATATCTCTCTTCTTTCTTAGCTACTTCGAGGAGCTTTATTAATAACTAAGGTAGAAAACACAGTTCCCTTTATCTTTTTCCTTATTTACATAAATAGTTTCGGTAATATAAACGTGCTCGTTGGAATAATTACAACCAATAATACGAAATAAAATCATACTTTTAAAATGAGACAATAAAAAAAATAAATAAATAAAAGCGGCCACCAAAAAATCTGTTACCATCTCACATTTATAGTTTCAATTTCAGTCCTCTGATTTATCTGCGTCATAATTTCGAGGAATTGTCTCATGGAATGTTTCAGAAATCATCTTACAGAGATTTTGCGTTGAAGATTTTTTTATGTATTTTTTTCTCAGAACAACTCGCACAGTTCCGTCAAACCGTTTGCATGTCTTATTAGTGCACGTAGCCCCGCTTTGAATACCATAAACATAAAAGAGACAGTAAATTTATGATGATAATAAATAATTACTAAGATGATGGAAAAAAGACTAGCAGGAACAATATTAGTTTATTTATTTTAAACGTTAAAACATTTTCTACTTAAAAAAAAAAAGAAGTCGATTTCAAAACTTTATCTACGGTTTTTTGTTTCTTCTTTCAAATTTTTTCAAAACTCTATAAGATTAACATTTTGTTCACAAATAAATATAAAAATATTTAATTGTCGTGTAGCAAACCATCTTCATAAAACTAAAAGATTAAAATATTTGATACTATTTTGTTAAACAGTTTTGTTATATTTTATAAACTTTTGGTATTAATAATATTCAAAATAAATAACTTTAGAATAAACGAAAGAATTTTTTTTTAAAGTTTGATATTAAAAACTTAAGATATTTATACTTTACCTTTAAAAGATTCCCTCGTTCGATTTCTAAAAGAATAATAAATATTATTTCAAAAAATTTTAATAAAATTTGTAAATTACTATGTAACTCTTCAATTCAATTTATAAGTGATTGTGTTTTCTCAAACAACAGTAGAAAAATATTGTTCCTAAAGAGATCATTTGCACATGCAAACGCACTATTAATACTATTTCGCTTCCTGAATGCATAAGTTTATTTTAATATCATTTCCCTCCCAACTTCCCCCCCTTTTCCATTTGTATGGCAAATATCCACGCATTTACTCAAAAAAAAAAAGAAACACACATGTAACATTTTAATTCAATATTTATCGAAATTTGCAGCCAAATTTGTCGGAAAATAGTTGATTCCATGGAATTATAATTTTTAAATAGAATGTTTTCATATTCAGTAGTAATCGTTATTCATTATCTAAAAAGAATCGTTTTAGTGAATGAATAACCCAAAAATTCTACGCATAATTTTCTAAACTGAATTATAACAATGTCTTAAAATCTCATTTCCATTTTTGAGTTTTACATTTTATTATGGTCGATAATTTTTGTAGAAAATATGAAAATATGTAGCAATTCCGAAAATGTAATTTCACATTTATAGTGAAATTTTGAATTAACATTGTTTACGCTCAAGTTTTTTCTCTTTTTTCCCTCCTAGTAACTAATTTGAAAGGGGGAAAAAAAAGAACTGAGTATTAAACTTCCATTAGTGAGTTCCGATTCGATATTAATCTTCATCGATTAGATGGTTCACAATCGTCTGCCCTTTCTAACGGTAAAATGTCTCTAAAAAAATCATTATATAACGTTCTTCATTTAACAGCAGAAATTTTGTAACAGAGGCTTTTGGAAAAAAAAATTGTCGGTCAACTCAAACGTCACTTTTCAATATTCTTTCTAATTTTTTTTAAAGAAGGAAATTATTAGCTGTAGCGAACGTTGCTACAGTCAGATGTAAAATTACACCTGCCACCGCACACAACCTGCCTCCAAGTTCTCGTTCATCGTCTTTATTATTTTTTTAATTTTCCGGGGGGTAATTCGGATAATTTTGTTCCTTCTTTTTTTATTATTTATTGCATGGGCAGCGTTGGAAGGTGATATTACATTACCGCTGGGTGTTAAAATCACCTGCTGGGATTGGGGAGGGAGGAGATAGGGATCAGAAGTCAGCGCGTGTGTTTGTTTGAAAAAATAAGCGGGAGTTAACTTTAAGAAGATTTATGTTTTACAGCAGAACTTCTGGATGTGTGTTTTGGGGGTAATTTTTAGAGGTACGTTTCCCTCATTTGTATGCTATCGCTAGGCAGCATAATAAATACTCAGAAAATATTAAAGAAATTAATACCTTGGATAATATATAAACAAACAGACTTGTAGATATATTTGTTTTCTATTCTATTATTTATATTACCATAATTTTGTTTTATTGGACTTTTCCTTGATTCAAATAAATGTGCACTAGTTCTAGAAAAGTGTTTCATGTTGGCATATTCTTTTGTTCAATGAAATTCTATAACTTTTTTCAGTATCATTTTTTACTTTTTCTATATTCTTCAGGCATTCCCTATACCTTAACGTAATATTTTTTAAAGAAACCAATCAAATAAATATATATTAAATTCGGAGATTTCCTGCTATTAATTTAATTTATATTTCTTGTTTCCAAAAACCAAAAGTTATTCTATCCTTAAAGTTACATTTCCAGAAAATTATCTTTTTTCCCGTCTTACGTACAAATGCAACTAAATATGCGTAGTAAAAAAATGATTTCTACAGAAGTTTTTATATTGAAAATGTTTCTAATCTTTATCATGTAGAGGAAAATTAATGAAACACATTCCTTTAACTTTCTGTAAATTTTATACTCGTCAACGATAAATGATGATGGGAAAGATGCAGAGTTTTAATAGTTTAGAGAGTGAATTTATCTTTTGTAAATTAAATCGATAGTCTTATTGTATATCGTCATATTGTGTGTGTGTGTGAAAGAGAGAGTGTATCAAGGGATAGCTTTAAATCCAAATACAAAAATCTTATTTTAAGCAATAAATGATTAAGTAGAAAACAATTATAATTTTCAACGGAAGAAATCGTATATGATCCTATTAATAATCACTGTTAGGTATTTTACTTCCTTAACATTTAATACTCTGGAGGAAAAAGTGTTAAGTAATTGGATTAGTATCAATATAAAAGTAATTTGGATGTTAAAATGAGGCGTTTGCATCATTTACAATGAGAAACAAAATAAATATTAACATTATGAGTATCTTTTTTTTTCACCGCTTGTATAATTTTTAACAATATTTATTTGGAATATATGTCCAATGCAAAACTAAAATGTAGCTTTGGTTTGGATTTATTAACGTCGCTCTAGAAGCAACACGATGGCTATTGGCGCCGGATCTCGTAATTTTGAACCTCGGTCAAGTGATGAACTCAAATGTAGAATAGTTTGTAAAAATTGAAGAAAGTCACCGCATTTTAGCTATAATATTCTTAGTCACTTTTAAGTAAAAAAATTGCTTAATATTACTGAAATATTTAAGCTTCAAATACTAAGAAATTCTTTTTAAAAAAATAATCTTACATTTTTTTAAAGAATTATTTGTTTTAGAGTAGTTATACAAAGAGTCGCATAACTCTTTGTTTAAGTTATAATCATCTTCAACTATTAAGCTGTAATCTTGTAATTTTTTTTTATTAATTATCTTTCTTAATCAATATCTCATTTTCTCTGAGCTCCTTTGTTTCCTTAATTAAATTGCTTGCATTCCTGAAAATTAGTTTATGAAGAATAGAATCAAATGAAACTATACAAAATATTGTAAGGGTATAAATATGATACAAAGCTAAAATTAATTAAGATATTTTAGCACAGTTGCTTAGTAACACTGAAAACAATTGACTAACAATATCATATAAAAAATTTAAAATTCGTCAAATTACTTTAAACTATGGTTTCATAGAATTAAATTATTATGTTACAGGCTTTGTATTTTTAGTTTTTATTAATTACCCGGAAAATGGTAATAAAATATAATCAATTTCATTATCAATTGTGCCAAAATAAAATAGTTTTAATTTCTCAGAATGCCCTAAAATCTTAATCAGCACACATTTCTGTCTTTCCCCCTCCTTCAAACATATACGTATGTTTTTCATTCGCTTGTTTCATAATGTTTTCTTCGGAATTGATTAAAGATATTGTCGTTGAAAGTTCATTACACTACGCTTAAGCTATATAACATTTAATCGAAGCTCGAGTCATTCAAGTGTAAGAACCAGTTCCCTGAAAAGATTTTCAATACAAAGCCTTATCCGTGGTTGAGCGCTCCTGATTCTTGGCTTCTAACCATACTTTGGTTTGATTTGATTTGATTTTAATTAAAGTTAGCCTGTACCTATTTATAAAACTATTGATGAAAGACACTGGAATTGTGCGCGTGTGTGAGTCATAGAGTCAAAAGATAAGAATGTCTTACTCATCCCATTTCTAAAATAACCGCAACAGGTATTTACACTTAAATACAAATTAAAGAGTAGTATTTCCCATTATTTCCCACTAAGCAACATTCTTTGGTGGCAGCCTTCTCGTAATCGTGAATATTTAGCCTTTAATTTGCAATGCAACAATTTCTAATTAAGAGGATTAAGATTGATGTTGTATAAAAATGCTGTTTGCTATGTCTGGTCGTTTCATATAAATGTTTAGAGAGTTTCCCTATCACAACTCGGTTTCGAAATCGCAGGTTTCGTATTGCATGCATATATAATCAGTAAGGTAATGGCTCTCTCCAACAACCATTAAAAAAATCTTGACTCTTATCACAAGAAAGAAATTATTAATACTTCATCACACACTAAACCAAACACACACACACACACACACATATATATATATATATATATATTGTGTAATGAAAAAACATGCAACACGAAGATGCTTAACATGGAAGGGTCGGTTAATACGAAATGATACTGTGGTTCTGGCAAAATGTTATATTCCATACATTTTTTTTCCTGTAACAAGAAATGCAAACCTCTCTGCACAAAAATATTTCGCTTCTCGCTCCCAGATTTTTTTTTTTTGGGGGGGGGGTCTTTCCCCCCCTTAAATTGAATAAAATAAATAATACTTGCTACTGTTGCTAGGTTACCTCTTGTCTTTGGGTAGATCGTTCATAACTCAAAAGATCCTATCGATGTAGATTCTGATGACGACATTGCAGTTCGTATCCTAAAGCATACGTAGGGTTTCATACAACTGGAGACTTCCTGCTCCCTCAGATTAGTCGAAATGCAATGGGGGAAGAAAAGAAATTTTCTTAATTTATTTGAAATAATAGTATTTTAAAGAAAAAATAAATCGTAAATGGATTTAATTATTTTAATTTGAAAAGCACTTTTAAGTGTACATTTTAAAAGTTAAAATTACGAAGACAACACTGGTTGCTCGAATAATTGCACTAAAATATTATTTAAATACAATTAAGTAAGAGCTTGAGCATTCCATTGTACATAATGATATAATAACCTGAAACTGAAATAAGTATAAAATAGTTGTGCAACCTATTTTAAAAAAATCTCAAAAATGTTTCTGCATGGACATTAAGCGTATTAGAGTAATAAAGGGATAAATTATCGTTTGTTGCATGCATAGAGCTAATGCTTCGAAGTAAGAAAGAGATAAAAAAAAATAATGGAGTGATAGACTGAGTACGCGAAAGTTTTTCATTTACTTTTCAGTGTATTCAAAAGAAGAAAACATTTCATTCTAAAATTTCGTGGTAGCTTCGTGGTCATGGTGGCTGACTCGCGTCCGGCAGTTTTCATCGAGTCATGAATTTGAACCTTGATGCTACTAAAGATCCGCCGTGTAGCCGGGTTTGATGCACGTTAAATCTATCGGGCTTCTAAGTCACCCTGTTGGCGCGGTATGGGAGTTTGGAGAGGAAGGTGTTATCTCAGGTGAAGAGGAAGGTGTTGAAGGCTCAGGAGTTATCGAAGTCGCTTGACCGAGGTTCAAAATGACGAGATCCGTCGGCAATAGTCCTCGTGTTGCTTCTAGTGTGATATTAATAAAACCAATCAATCAATCGACATTACCTTACCTCTTATTTACCTAACTATGTAATTGCTAAAGACATAGTGCGTTAAATTCTGTCCCCTCTGCATCAGAAATGAGGGACATCCTGAAAAGTATAATCAGTTTAGATGTGCATTGCGCATTAGAAAGGCAAAATGAATAAAATAATGAAAGATATATAAATATATATATGTGCGTGTGTGTATTATGAACACTACCGCACATACACACATATATTGCTTTGATAAACACCTTATAAAAATGGCTGCCTTATAAATGATTGTCTGTCTTAAAAATCTATATAATTTAATAATATTTTTTGGATTACTTGCTTATACATATAAATTGAGTTAATACATTTTTTATGGTTACAAATAATTGATTTTGAGTCCTAGTTTTATTTCAATGTGTTTATTGTTTTGAAAGAAATTTTACCGCAAAAGGTGATGTAATTTATACATATATATCACTTTTAAACTAAAACATGCAAAACTTTAGGAAAGGATTTTTGCACACACAATTAAATTCTCCTCGAATACTTTTTTTTCTCTTTTGGGAACAAATTCTGAGTCATTACTAATAATTCAATGAATATCTCAAATGTGATTAAAGTCAAAAGAAAATAATGGGTTCTTTACTTGATATCTGTCTTGCGTGAAAATGGACTGAATCATTTAACTGAAAGATAGGATTTGCACGGGAAAACAAGAATAAATTGTTAATTTTTCACAATTCCATCTTCTAACTCCCCACCACACCCTCAAATCATCACTCTCTTTCGTCCCCCAAAGCCGTGTAGCCATACAGGAGAAAATTCATTAATGACGCTATCAATTAACGGAGAATTCCTCTGCTTATTAACGGAGCCGTGCGAAGCTAATCATTAAACACCATTAATTAAAGCAAACAAATTCCAATTACACGGCTAATGGAGGCGAATTAAAAATCAACTCTCGGCTTAAGTCGTGTTTGCTTGGAGACTCCAGGAGGTTCCATTGCGAGGAGGGGAGGGGGAGCACATTTTTATGGGATCCGTTTATGTTTTAGGCAATGCAAATGTTTGCTTTGAGGCAGAGAGCCGCAACACGGTATTGCTCTTTGCGGATTATGCGGATATTATCCGTTAACGGGGATCGGTTAATATCAATATTTTACGGAAGAGTGTGTCTAGATAGAGGTATATGAAATAATCTTCTTATATGAGACAGGGCTGTTGAT
>BMAW01085904.1:0-14200 GCA_019974015.1 Nephila pilipes
CAAAAGACCCTCCAACTTAACAATAAAGAAAATGTAAAAGGACACGCGTCCTTTATTCGTATTTAATTTACAATTAGTCTTATTAAGAGTTTATATTTTATACACAACTTGCATGTAAGTCACCATATCTGTTAAAGTGATTATTTCCTGTTAACTAAAAGTTGAAAGTTTACTTTTGTCAAACTTCTAAAGCTGATAGTTTATTTAATGGATTAATGGAAGGGGAAAAAAAAGAACAATTTAGTTTTTTTCCCAGGTTTAAAAAAACTTGCATATTCTTTCATTCGTCTGTTAAGGTAATTACTTTCCGTTAACTAAAAATTGGAATTTACTTTTGTCTTACTTCTCAAGTTGATAGTTTGCTTAATTTATTAATGAAAGGGGGAAGAATTGCTTAGTTTTTAGTCAGTATCTCGCGATTTCTTACTTCTGGAACTTTGAACTAGCACAGTTAATTAAATATATAAATCAGACCCCTCTCGTAATATATGCAATACTTGATTTCCTGAATTATATCTCATGATGCTCCGGCATCGCTACTGTTTATTTCATCCATCGAAATTCACTCATTCATTCAGTCAGGAAAGAACCGGATAAGAAAGTAAAACTGGTTTTATTCGATTCTATTTGAATGGTCACAAAGCGATTACTATATTATGAATGTGCAGTTTTCAACTAAGCTTACTCAAAATTCATTTTAGATATGTTTAAGTGTTCTTAACTGTCAACAATTGCAAGATAATGAAACAGAAAACATACTTCGAATGCTTATAGATATATAGATATTCATTTTGGGGGGATTATTTAGTCGGGCTCTTTGATTTTGTACTCAGAAGTTCGAACACATTATTAATCAAGAACAATAGAAGTAAACAATTAGTAATATTTTATTAACAACAAGATTTTAAATATTGTTTCAAATCTAACTCCAAAATATAAGTTTGTTTCTGCAGCCCTAGCTGTTATTACTTAGAAAAGAGAAAACAAAAAAAAAGGGGGGGGGGAACAAGATGTGAAATAATTGTTAATATAGAACAGAATGTATATAAACCTTGTATGCACATCTTAATTTGAAGATACAATGAACAAAACGTGAGGATAGTAAAATAATTCAATATGCTTCTAAAGCTTTTAATTATTTAATGTTTAAAGGGAGCTTTATTGTTTCTGTAAAATTCGCTACCTTAAGAAAGGTATTTGATAAACAGAAATGAAACATATAACCCTTTTTTCGGTAAGTATCTTGGTTATATAAGAGCAAATTATTTCTTTCGATGGTTTCGAAACTATAAGTTGAAAATGTTGAAACTAAATTAAGATGAATAAAATCGCTGGAAAATTGAATTTTAAAATTGTTAACAAACGTGTGCCACTCTATAGAAACATCTTACCTTTATTTCTCAAAATATGGTTTTGAGGGATTCTGATACAATTTCCTCTCTCACACACAAAATCTGTTTTTTCCATAAAGCACTGATATTTTCTACATTATAAAATGAGATTTTCCTTACAAAGTAAATGTTATTTTTTCCTAATAAATAGTTACAACTTTTTGGTACAGCTCCGTATTTGAATAAAAATTAAGAAAAATTTGAATCATAAAATTCAATTTTTTTAAAAATTTTATTAAATTCAATTTTGAGATTATAATTATGTCCAGTATATATATTATGTTCATTAAAACTGCAAATTTTCAGTGATATATGCAAGATGTATCTAAATATAAGTACACAATTTTCAAAAGTAAATACTATTAATTGCCTAAATATTATTATTAGTATTGACTATTAATTGCCTAAATATTATTATTTATACCTATGATTGTGATTTCCATTAAATACAATAGCAGCTGTATAAGTATTTGAATACCCAATGCTAAGATATAACTTCCATTGCTTTTAATTTTAAAATGTAGGGTTTATTTAAACTTGAAATAAAGAAGCTCGTTTTTGCTTGTCGAAGGCGCCTCAATTACTTTTAAAATCGTCTTATAATTTCTAACGTTAAAACACATCAAATTGCCAGCTTTCCTTCAACATTTTTAATTAACTGTCTTAATAAAAATTTATTTGAAAAAGATATAGCATGAATACTACAAGATAAGCCCTCTTCATGGTAATAATGTGCAATAACTAGAATTTGGGCAAGTAAGTTATTTTAAATTTAGTGTTATATAATAAATAGACCAAAAAATCATTAAAACATAGCTTTTAAATTTCTTGTCAATTGATTCAATATCAACTAAACATTTTATAAAACTGGATTTGTTCGATGCTTATTAATTGAAAAGCAGATTTCATTTTTACATGATCATTCGGCTTTAGAATTTTTTTTGAAAATTGCGCTTTTACAGCTAGATAAAGATATCGCAAAAATTCAAACATTGAAATTAAGGACTTTACAATAATTTAATTCCCTAAAATAGAGCCCTCTACACAAAAGATTCTGAATCATTTCTCTCTGAAAATTAATTCGAGATTTCAGAGAAACTATAAAGAAAAAAAACTATTTTTATAAATATGAAGCATTAGGAAAAACAATGAAATGTTAAAGCGAAATTTTAAAAAAGAATGTTAATAAATAATATAATGTAATCAACTTCCAAGAAATCTATAATCTTATTAATATCCTTTTTACTGTTCTCATGAAAAATAGAATGGTTAAATTAATTAGATACTATTCATAATAAAATCAGTTTTTACCGAACAATGAAATTACTGCTAAAAGAATGGATTAAAAATAAAGATATGATTAACTTTGCTGTGATGTATTACAATTGGTTTATCCATTGGAAACCATATAGCACAACATCTACATGACCTTCTGGAGTAATACCACTTACAAATGGGCTATGTCTTTCAACTTGAATGAGGGGCGGGGGAGGGAGCATTCAAGAAGAAGATTTATTTTTCCCCAACATGTCAGAAATGGAAAAGCAAATATTTCCTTTTCAGTTTTGCACATTTGGTTTTCTATTCCCTGATCTAACTATTTTAATTCATGCCTTTCATTTTGTCATTTTGCGTTTATTTAATTTATGTAAGCGAATAAATTAATTTAATTTATGTATTATTTATGTAATCGAAAGATACAGAAATTCTGGATTGCATTGTTATTTACGGAGCGATAAGCTCGTTGTGTTGATATATATAAGTTCTATTCTAATTTAATGAATGTAGTTGGAATAAATGAATTAAAAGTATTTTTTTTTACTGGATAAATTAAAAGTTTTTTTTACTCAAGTTAGAAGGAATGTATTTTGAATAAAGGATTCTCTTTTCCGCGAAAAGTTGTTGGATCCGATATTATTATTTAATGTACTTTTTTTCCGTTCGAATGAACAAAATGAATATATTTTAATCTGAATTAATTGGAAGATATTTTTTTTATTTCTTGGCATAAGGTTTAGGAATTGGATATTATTATTTTTTATCCACTTTTTTTTTTTTTTTTTCGTTCGAAGGAACTGAATGAATATATATTTTGAAGGAGTTAGTTGAAAACAATTTTTTTTTTCTTATTATGTTTTATGTAAAGTTATTTATACTTGATTAAGTATTAGCTAGATGAAGTTGAAAACTTTTATATATGCATACATTATATGGTAACGAAATGATTATTATTTTTACAACTGAAAAGAAAATATTTTTTAAAACAACGGGTTATTTATTTTATTTATTTATTTTGTAACTTTACCTCCTTGCTTAAACATTATTATTAATGTATATATCTTAACAATTTAATAAAATTCAAATGAATAGACTATAAGAAACACACTTTTATATGAATAGGAAATGAAATTTAACAGCTGTTTCTTACCCATTGAGTTTAACTTGATTCTTTGAAGACTCATACAATCGTGTTTTAGTACGAAATTATAGAAATATTTATATGCATATATATTTTTAACAGCATTTTCAAAAGAAGAAAACCATTCTAAGGAATAAAAATTGAAACCAATGAAATGCTTCAGCAAAATCTAAGAAATAATAATAATTATTATTATTATAAATAATATAATGATATAAATGTCCGCAAAATTCCATTATCTTTTTAATATCGTTTTTACTGTTCTCATAAAAAACAGATTGGTTAAATTAATTAGATACTATTTTATATAAAATCATTATTTACCGAATAATAAAATTACTTATAAAAGAATTATTTAAAAATAAAGATATGATTATCTTTTAATTATTCTCTGAATGTTTCATTGCAATCGGTTTATCCATAGGAAACGAGAAAAATGTAAATCGCATTTTTGCTTCGAAAGCTCATCTGAACTCCCCGCTTGCAAATGGATTATGTCTTTCAACTTGGAGGAGGGGGGAAGCATTCAAGTGGTGAAGATATATATTTTTCTCGAACATACCAGAAATGGAATGCAATCTTTTTCTATAGCCATATCCGTTTCGAACATTTGATTTTCTCTTCTTATTCCCGGAACAAACTATTTAAATATTTGTCTTTCATTTTGCGTTTCTTTATAAAGCAACAGATATGGGAATTCTCGATATCACATGGCGTTTAACATCATTGAGAGCGAGAGAAAGGTAAAAGAAAATACTACAAATTATTTTTATTGTGTGGGTAATTTCAAGACTTAACAAGGTGAATATAGTCAAAAAATGGTAAAATGGCGTTCATTCGCGGAGTGTAATTTTTCAGTGACTGTATTTTTCAACTTTACTGAAAAGACAAACGTGAATTCCTTGGAGTTACGTTTATATTTCACACCTATATATTCTTATAAACGAGTGTAGCATTTTTTGATCAGGTAATTTGAGGAAAGGTATCTTTTTCAGTACGATTTTATACTTTGGACAGTACATTAAATACACAGTTTTATTGGAGAAAATTCAGAATTTTACTGTTCAGACGCGTTTTTAAACTAACCGCGAAAATTCCTATTGAATAAATTAAAGTATGGTTTACAAAAATAAATAAGAAAAGGTATATCCTTAAATCATTTAACTTAAATGTAATGAATCGATATTAAACGTTAACGATCAGTAACCTGTAATTATCACGAAACATTTTGCGCATTAATTTTTATTAATAACAATATGCCTTTAACATTATAGTCGTTCTGAATGACTTTATTTAAATTTCATCTGTATTACTATCTTCGGTTCTTGATCAATGTTAATTTTTTCCCCTGAAATTCCAAAAAGGAGTACGGAATAATGAAGAAAAGTACAGGAAATAATTTCTTGAAAATTATTTCCTGTACTTTCCTGTACTTTTTGTACTGTAAGAGAATTTCCTACGTTATGTGTTATCTTCAGAAAGGCCGCCTCTGTGGATTGTTAAGTAAAACAACGTTTGTGTACTCGTATCAATGAACATTCTAATATTTGTTGGACAAGTAAAATAGAGACAATTCTCAAAGTGGTCATTTAACCTGTTGCCTTACAAGTCGGCAGCAAATTTCTTGTCAATCATTTTATTGCCGGCTGTGAGACGGATTGTGTATATGAAGCTTCTTAGTATTTTATTCTATCCCTCAATAGAATATTTTAGTTGAAGTTTTGAGTCTTAATTAAACTATAAGTACACCATCATAAAACTTGAAATGCTTAATATAGATTTTTATTAATTGATTGACATTAAGTTGAAAGTAACTTATTTCTTTATGAAATTAATTTCATGCAATGATTGACAAACATTTAATGTGAACGATCTCTTCGAATCTCCTTTAAAATTTTGGGTAAGTCAAGTTTTATATTGTTATATTTAATTTTAGGCAGGATTCCAGGTTCCAATTAATCAGAAGATTACTTAATTTAATTTTTTGAAGTTTATGTTCGAAAATGGTTGTTCGCAAGAATATGTGGAACCGGAAAGGGAAAGAGTACCGAACCCTTGTTTTTCGACTATTCATATGAGTCAGGATTATTCTACCAGGTGTTAAAAATAATTTCGTCTTCCTTCTACAGTTCATTCTAACAGGCCCTTTATTTGTTAACTAGGTTCTCACGTTTGTTCTTCTCAAATATTTCCAATTCAACACAAAGACGCTTAATTTTAGAGAACTACAATTGTTTGTATAAAACTCCAGGAATTTTTCATTTCAAAGTTTCGAGAGTCAACATAAAAAAGAGAAAAATTGAACTTGTTCAACTAGAACTTAGAGGATTTTTATCAAAGACTAGCGTCACCTTATTGTTTGACAATTCCAGGAATCTATAGAGAAACTTTTCCCTTACATTTAATATTGTTTTTCCTATCAAAATTATTACCTTGTAAAATGATTTAGCGGGCTTGGAAAGTGAGTCAAAGTTACTCTTTCAAAATCGTGATCAAAAAGGAATAATTTGTTTTTCGAATGAATTAGCTTCTTGTGACATCGAAAAAATTGTACTTCCTTTCTCCTTTACTTTATAAAGTGCACCATATATAGTGCCTTTAAATATAAAGTGCACCATAAAATAAAAAATGGGATGCACGGATTCTTTTTTAAATCTCAATCGTTAAGACAATTCTCAAGTAGAAATGCTTTAATTTCTGTCGATAAAGAAAAGGAATGTTTTAAAACGCTTTCTCTTGATAACCAACATACCTTGTTATGCAGCAGTACATATGCAGACTTACTCTCCATTTCAACTGAAAATTCTTCAAATTCAAGATTTTAAGAGTTTCATTTATCATTTAGTTAATAACCTGAATCCCCATAACTTTGTAAATTTCTTCGACAAGAGTCTACACTCATAGCCTTTCTTGATGGATGGTAAGTGAGTATCTCATGACTAACTTTTCTTTCAATACAGCAACAATTACTTTTCTTACACAGGTCATACTTTTTGTTCCCTCTTTTGAAATCGATTCAATTATATCGAGTAGAAAATGTTGTTCTCTGATGTATTCAATTACTGCATTTGCAGTATATGCTACAAATGTTTGCTCTCTTAATGACAATAATCCTAAAAGCTATTTTACGACACCTATAAAAGAAATTTTTTTTACAAAAATAAGACTAGCATTGTATCATTAATGTCACAAGATTCGTCACCTGAAATTGAGAAAACTGAAACCAATATAAGAACTTCGACATCTTTGTTGGATACATCAGAATGCGTATTGCTGTACGATATTTTATTATTGACTTCAGAAGGCAGTAAAATCTTTACTGTCTTAGAATAGATGCTTTTTTCTCAATATTATGAAATATATTTTTAGATACATTTCTAAAACAAGTTTTTGTGTATTGTACTTCAGTGTAAGGTATTTCCTTTCTTGGCAATTTATAAAACAAACCAGAAAATTTACAATATTAACATTATAAGAAGATTGATTCTAATAATTAAATATAGAACTTGATTCATATTGAATCATCTGAAGTTCCTGAATTGATTTTTTTCTTCTTTTACAGAAAAGACATTTAGTGCTAAATGGGTAGTATTAAGTTTTAAAGTACCTCTCTCGAAATGTGACTTATTGTTATGGGCCAGTTTTTCTTCAAAAGTAAATTTAAGAAGGCAATTTAAGCTTTTAATAAACACAAATGTCTCTGTTAATTCAATTTGAAATTATAGGTTCTTGTCTTCCGTTCTTATTTGCTTCTTCTTTGTAGTCATGTGTCAATTAGTTAGAAGTAATAAAAATAATTTATTTGGTTATAATTAAAGCATCAAAATAAAATAATTAAAATTGCTAGGCTGACGATAAAATTACATGTAATATTTGCAACATGTGTGGTGGAAAAATACAGATAACAATAAACTTGGAATATGCAACAAGCACTGAAATTAAAATCCAATTTTCTATTCATGTTACTCTAAGCTGATCAATAAATGGTGCATTATTAGAATACTCATAGATTTTTCAATTTTTGTTTACAATCAAATTCTACCTTTTAATCTAAAATGTGTCTTTAACACATTCGTCAAAGCAATACCTATGTGTTTGAAGTAGAGTCGTTCATCTCAAAGAATAATTCTTGATTTCTACGAAATCGTAAAGTATGTGAATTGCGTGGTGAAAGAAGTAAATAAGCAAATTGAACCGGATTTAATTGGGGATACGAGGAAAGACCAATTGTGTACATTCCGATAACAATTATAGTAATTGATACGTTTACAAACAACTATCATTTCAGAAATAAATTCTATTTTCTATTTAATGCGAGTTATAAGTCCGATATGAAACAATAGATGGCAAGGTATAAGAATTTATTTATATTATTTTATTTGTGAAGTTGGCGAAATTCACACACACAAATGTAGAACTCATGAAAAATAACTCACTATTTTAATCTAGTATAACATAAATAAGAAAGAAATTGAACGTGTAGAAAAAAAATTCTTCTTTTCATTCAATACACGAAGAAGTTTAGTGTTAAATCAGTTGAATCATTGTTTTATCGATGGTAGCATGCATATATAGAGGTCTAGTAAAGAAAAGTAAAATGTATGAATGTTATTACACTCCTAAGAAATTAAATTCATTTCTTTGTTATGTCAGTTTTTATTTAGCCCTACAATAAAATAACAAATCTCAATAACTAATTATACAAATCGGAATATAGATTTAAATGATACGCATAAAATGTCAATATAAGTTACAACGTCTTATTTTCTCTTCAATCATCATACATTCCACTTAATTTAGAAAATAAATCTAAAACAAGTAAACGCAAATCTTCGTTTAGATAGTTTAAATAAGATATCTACTAATTTTGAATTACTGGCAGCTTTTTAAAATATTTAGTTCTTGTCAGAAAAGAATTTTCAATTCCTTGGTGGTCTATTTGGTTAAAGCAAAATATCAAGGTTCAGTTATTTTAAGTTCCTGTCCATATGCATAAGTTAGAAAAAAGAACATGGAATCTCCTAAAGTAGTGGAGTCAATACATTAAAATAAAGACTTATCCAAAAAACATATTAAAACAAGTGACAACCACATAAACTATATTCTAAAAATAAAACATTTAAGTCCAAACACACACACAAACAATGATCAACTGTATTACTATCTGTTATATAATGTAGGAATAAAGTTCCAACAAATTTGATATCGATGCAAATGATCGAAAGGGAACTAAATTATTTAAATTTCATAAAATTTAGCTTAAACGTTTTGGAGTTATGGGGATTAAGACCACTTATGAATTTAATTAATGTCGACACTCCGAAGTTAAATGAAATTTCCATCGTTTGACGACAAAAACTTTCTATTTAACGTTTTTTAAAACAGTTTAAATTGAACGTAAAGAAAATTATTTTGAAATCTAAGAACGTGAACAAGTCTAAGCAAGGGAAATAAATTAATTAAAAATATGAAATATTAAATACAATTAAGAAAAAAATCAGAATTACAGTATAAAAACATGTTTCAGATATTTCAATTCCGCATGTCATAAAACCCCTACATTGAAAATGTCTTGCAATTCCATCCAAAATAGCAGGAATATTCTAGAGCAAAACTTACCATATGAAACTATGGCAGTCTTGTCCTAATTTATTAATCTAATAATCCATCTTTTAATAAAATGGTATAAAAAAACTGAGAAACTTATGAATCATCTGCGGCAAAGTACTGTTAGGATGGTGATACGAGTATTCCAATCTTATTAAAATACTCGTATATCTGAATAGTGATCGCACAGAATAGATTGAAATTTGGAACATTGGTTATTTAGTCAATCTTCTACCTGATTCTGAAAACTTTTCAACTTCTCTTAATGGAAAATTTTGTTTTGTAAGATAAACATAACAAAGTAAATGTAGTTAATAATTTTAGGAATTTGAAAAATTAGTTTTTTCGTCTGATTAAGAGTAAATTTAATGTGTCGACTTTCGTAAAAACAATTGCAAAACTTCTTAAGTGTTAACAGAATTTCTGACAATATTAATTGAAAAAGAAAGGATTAGTCGTTGCTCTATGTCTGACCAGAGAAAAGTCAAAAAGATTGTTGCCACTTTTGAAACAAGGGTCTCAAAACAGTTGAAAAATTTACGATAATTCTTCGGTATCGGATATTGAAGCAGTTAAGAATATTACAGTATATACTATTAAGTGTTTTAAGTAAGAATCCGTTTTTAAAGCTTCTCATATCTAGTGATATATGTTTCATGGGTAAATAAAAATTTATCTTGCTGTCCCTATTTTCTATTTATATTTTTTCGTACACTTAAAATTTAGTCTCAATACAAGTATAAAACTTTTTTTTAACTTAGATTTTCGAACGCGAAAGTCAGAAATTGATTTTTTCTCCTAAGAATCAGTCTTCATCTGATTTTATTAAATGTTTATGTTCAGAATATAATATGCCGCAGACAATCCTCTGAAATTTAACAATCTCTTAAAACAATAACTTAAAATGACCTAAACTGTTGTATTATTTCCCTTTTCCAAGTTCAAATTTTATATATTTGATTCTATACTAAATGCTGCAGTTTAAATACATTCTCTTCGAAATTGAAAATTTTACAATATAACAAGAACTTATTTCTTGATACAAGGAAAGAAATTAATTAAAGAATTAAATAAACAAAAAAAATTAGTTATGATAATTTTCTTCTAAAAAAGAAAATATTCTATATATTGAAAGTGTAACACATAATTGTTTATTGTGATAAAAAATACAAACTCTGAGTTACAAGTTCATGAAATTAAGATACATTATGAGCATTCAAGTAAAGTGTTCAGATTTTGCAAACATTTAAAACATCAAAGTTCTTCAATTTCTTTGCATATATTATTTTTATCAAAAATATGCTTATTCTAATGAAATCTATTGTTTTTGTCAAAATGAAAGAATAATAATACACATTCGATTTGTTCCAAACAAGACTTTTCCGAACGGAAAGTATATTTGCTAAGACAAACTAACAAATATTTTTGGAATTTAACAATCCTTCGAAAATTTCCAGGATTCAAAACTTTTAACAAAAGATACGAAATAGAAGAAAAAACTCTTCCTGGTCAAACTATGCAGTAGGTTTTGGTATCTTACAATAAAGTATCCCTGCATTCATTCCATGATATGGATTTGAAATTCATTGGCACCCAAATGACATTGTGAATTACTGCTGCTACTGAAAAAGACAACACAGTGTTGAGGAGTATGAACATATTAACAATTGGCTTGAGTTAGGGAAATTATTTAAAAACACTTTAAAGAGTAATTTTTGCAAAATTACTGGTCAGTTTCGTGTACTTTCATTTGATTTATCGTTTATTAATGTCATGCTCAGGTGAAACGCAAGGGCAATTCTTAAATGACTTCCTAGTTTCGAAATACGGTATGATGACGAAGACAGTACCTGAGTTGGAATCTTTATCTCCTAACGTTTACACTACACTAAAAGTATTCTCTTGATACGCGTCACAGTTTGAAGCATTAGACCCATTATAAATCTTATCAGGAAAAAGAAATCAAGACTCGAACCCACAACTCGATTTAATCTAGACCCTGGTCTTTCGACTTTCAAAGCTGATTTATTCTTCAAAAGCCCACTTTTCCAATGGGGACTTTTAAAATCTGAACATGTAGAGGTTGAAAATCTTCACGTTGATATTAAATCGAATGTTTTGAGTGGTGTGCCATCTGAGATGTCTTTTTCTTCTTTGTAAGGGGATCAAGAGTTCCATCTACTCCATCGGCAATAGACTTCTTGTTATATCTCATGTGACATGAAAAAAACCAAATAACAAATGTTCACATTGCATCATCTTTAAAGTTTTTAATCACATTTCATAAAACCATAATAATAATATTAAAATGTCTTCTAATGTAGTTGATTCTCATTTATTATATCGTATTTAAGTGTGACGCATCTCAGCGAAATGTACACTTTTAACACAAAGATACATAATGTGCATTTTCTTATTTCAGAGTTTAAGAGAAAAAACATTTCTATACCTTTTCTACTACTTTACCCCTAAGCGGTACTCTTATATACATAAATCCTAAACTCCCTCACCTAAGAATATTTATCATACCACATCTCGCTCTCGATACTTGGTTGATCGTAGTAGCTTTGTGGTCCTGGTCGCGGACTCGCTGTCGGCGTTGTTTTCGTCGAGTCGTGGGTACGATACCTCTTCCGACTTAACACCCATCACATAGTTTTGTATATTAAATCGGTTCGATATCGCAAGTCCTTCCACAGTTCTTGTATGGAACATTGAGAAGAATGGGCCGGCTCAGTTATCGTCTTCATCACTTGACCAAGATTACTAATTACAAGGTCTGTCACCAACATCCCTCGCGTTCTTTACAATTCGACATCAATAAGCAATCGCAAAAATCCAACTTTGATATATGAATATTTTAATACAATTTACTCAGTTTTATTGTAAAGAACGGAAATATTTGGTTATGCTGGACAGACAAACATTAATTTTTAAATAAAGATTTATGTCCTCTAAATAAATGTAACTAATATATATATAAGTGACCTTAAGGAAAAGAAAGGAAGACCAATTTGTGAAAATGGAGAATGCTCGAAAATATTACTACAACATTTTGGAAGCGGTTTACTGGAGTTTAAAAGAGACAGTATGCTCTATGAATGAAAAGAAAGAAAACTTTGACTTCAGATACGTGAATCCGACACTTCATAATTGTAGTCCAGAATCTGAAAAGGTTTTAATACTGAAACATAAGAAATTTAGGTATTGTTACCTGGCTCTCATAATGCTTAAAGATCATAACTCACTAAGCAACACCTTTGAAAAAAGTGTCGTGGTAGCTGTGAGAAATGGTGGTGATTTTAAGTTTATGACAAATTAAGAACTTAATATATTTAAAACTTTGTCGAGTCAAATGGTTTGGGGTTTTTTTTCATTGATAGATGTCAATTCTGGTTTCTTTATCTTCCTTTGACATTTGTTTCAAGTTTATAGGTTTAAATTCATTGTCTAAAACCAATCATTAATTCATTTGATAGCCCTGAACTCTTTTCGCCTTTGGTAAATTTTTCTGATTGAGTATCATATGCAAACTACATTCCCTTTTGATTGTCCTAAAAGAAGTTATTTGTCCCAGTTCATAACTTAAATTCCAGAAATTTATGATTTTACTCATAATTATATAATCTTTTTTTAAGAAGAATTTTAATTAAAATTTATATTCCCTTAAGAAATGTGTTTTAAATTTTCATTAAAATTATATGAATGCTATCTCAACGCCAATCAAAATTGATAGGAATACCCAAATTGACTTTTCATATTTCATTTCAAGTAATCCTTAATTATTGAAAGCGAAATTAAATTCACTAACGAGTTGCTAAGTTAAACACTATTTCTTTGTGATTAAATTAGTTCGTTTTAATATTCCTCTGTTTGAATTGATGCATTTCGGAAGACTTATTTGTGTACCAAGTGCAACAAGGAATTTTCTCCTCTTTCAAGTTTGAAGAGCCATTTACTTAAGCAAGAAAAAGAAAATACCCATTTTTGAGAGTTTTATCTTAATTCCATTTCTCGAACTATTCGTTTAAGTGAACAAATGCCTTTAACTATGGAAGAAAAGTCTTATGTTTGTGATGTATGCAAAAAGGCGTTCTCAGCTAAAAGAAATTTATTGATGCATTTGCGTATTCACAGGCAAGAAAAGACTTATATTTGTGAGATCTGCAAATCGGCATTTATCCGGAGTAGCCACTTAACACGACATTTACGTATCCATACCAACGAAAAGCCTCATGTTTGTGAAATCTGCAACAAGGCATTCACTCGAAAATCTAGTTTAAAAAATCATTTACGTATTCATAACCAAGAAAAGCCTTATGTTTGTGAGATCTGTAAGAAAGCCTTCTCCGATAATAGTAACTTAAAAAAACATTTACTTATTCATACTGAAGAAAAGCCTCATGTTTGTGAGATCTGCCAGAAGGCCTTCTCCCAAAGTAGTCACTTAAAACAACATTTACGTGTTCATAATGAAATAAAGCCTCATGTTTGTGAGATCTGCAAGAAAGCCTTCTCCGTTAATAGTAACTTAAAAAGACATTTACTTATTCATACTGAAGAAAAGCCTTATGTTTGTGAGATCTGCAAGAAGGCCTTCTACCAAAATGGTCACTTAAAAAAACATTTACGCATCCACTCGAAAGAACGACCTTAGGTGTGAGAAATATGCAATACTGCCTTTACTCAATGTGAAAGTTTTAAACGACATTTACCTACTCATACGAAGGAAAAACCTTATGAGTGTGATTATTGCAGCAAAGCCTTCTCTCGAAAATACAGA
>BMAW01085904.1:14330-27343 GCA_019974015.1 Nephila pilipes
CACTCAAAATTTGAAATAAGCTGGAAATGTTACACGATTTAAGTGTGTATGATAATGTGATCAAATTAATGAAAGAGAGAGTCGATAAAAAAGGTATCAGATTGTTTGTCGAATCCAATAAAAGACGAATTTTCGCAAAAACAAGATTTGTCAGAAACCACTCTGCTTGAACTATATCGGAGAAGCAACCCGAAAACTTAAGGTTTACAATGATACGACAATTGAAGTTAGCAATTTGAATTAAGAACTGAAAGAAATAAGTTATTTCATTGATTTGTACAAATGCTCACTGATTTGAAGAGATGACTAGATATCTTATTGTCTTCCTTTAGAATTTATTTCTTGAATAATTAATTCTTGTAGAGGACTCAAAAGTTCATAATATACCCAGATAAAGTTTTCATTTCTATTGAGTTCAATGTATGGAATCACAAAATTCAAGCTGTCTTTAATTTCTCTTGGGTTTGGCTTCTTTTTAAGAGACGTCATGCAAACAAAAGAATATTATGAATTCCATAAAATGAAAAATATGAATCAGACGTTACAGTCATCAGTCATTGCACAAAATTACTTTGCCTATCTTTCGCTCCTATCTCAGATTTTTATTCGCGTTTATCATGTATGAAATTATCTCAAATGACTGACTGGATTAAAATTCATACGGTTTAATAGGGTCAGGATCAATGAAAATGGTTTTCCAACAAGTATGTGGACTGTGGTGGTTTTTTTTCAACCAATGGGAAGAAATCAGGGTTGGTAGATTCGGGGGGGGGGAGAATAAGATGTTAGCGTTTCATTTGTCTCCGAGCTGTTGGCATATGTAGGTCTTGCCTAAAGTGAAAGTGGATTTATTGTTACTCGATAGTGAAAATAATGCAAACCATAAAGCAGCGTTGTACAATCAAATTTCGCCTTAAGTTGACATATCTGCTACGAATACTGTCAGTTTGATCCGTCAGACTTAAAAGGACGGAATTAAGTCCAGAAAGCGTGTTTTTGAGTGATACAAAAACCTCAAGGATGACAGGAAAGACGTTGATGTTCTTATCGTCTTCAATGTGAAATATGTGGTCACCACTAGGGTTTTTTTCCCGGGAAATCATAAGATTTCTGTACTTTTTCTATTCCTGGGAATTATACTTCGTTCCCGGGAAATCCCGGGAACAAGGTAAAAGTTGATGAAGAAGATGTTAAAGAAGAGTTTAGCTGTGAAAAGATGGTTTGTTTGGATACCAAAACACGCTGAAATCATTTATTGGCAATGCTTGAAAGATTCTTAGGAATAAAATCAGCAATTTTAATAGCATTAATTGACATTAAAGAACAAATGATGGCTAATGTAGAGTTTGAAATTGTGACTACAATTGTAACTGGCTTAAAGCCAGTAAAAATTGGCTTAGAAAAATTATGCAGTCGAAATGCAACTTTGCTAACTGCAAAAGGTGAATTTTCTTTCGTTATTGGAGAATTGAAAGAACAAAATTCAGAATCTGCGAAAAATATGAAATATTCTCTAATCGAAAGAATTAATGAGAGATGCAACGTTAATTTAATAGAATTAAATTAATGCAATACCCGAATTTTGGGAGAAAATACTAAGCAGCTGCAGTTACTGTCGATATTTCGCGATTGCCTGGTAAAAATTGTTTGGTTAGACAAGCCCAAATTATAGGGACAAGGCTTTTCTGCGAATAAGAGGACTCAATATCCAACTTTTCGCACTCAGAAGAAGAGAGCATGGAGATTTTGAAAGGAAAACCTATGACGTTGGAAGAAAAATTAGAGAAAGCAATTTACTCTAAAACAAAAGTTTTATATTGATCAACCAAAAAAAGAACTAGTCTCAACAAAATCATGAAACAAGAGATGTTGTTGTTCAACTCGACGGAAAATCCATCATCAAACATTATAAAACTATATGAGGCTTTAGAAACAATTCCTCCAACGTCAGTTGAAGCCGAGAGAGCATTTTCTGCTGCCGGATTGTTCGTCACAAAGCTTAGAACAAGGTTGAGTGATAAAAGTATAAATTGCTTATGCTTTCTTAAATCCTATTTTAAAAATGAATAATCAATTTATTACATATTTTTTGTATTTTTTAGCTCATTATATAAATAAGCATTAATTTTGGAATTTATATGTATTTTTATTTTATATAATTATTATTGATTTTATTTAAAAATAACTTGCTTTTAAATTTTTTGAAATTTTGATGTATTCCCGGGAATCCCGGGAACGACCATTACATTCCCGAGATTTCTCGGACATTCCCGGGAATGGAAAAACCCGGGAAATCAGAAACCCTAGTCACCACTGTGTTTGTGTTTGTGAAGAAAATAGTGAACAGTAAATGTTATGAAGAAGTGCATTAATTTATGACATCTTTTTGCTCTCCGGAATAAAAAAAGTCTGAAAGGACATCATTTCTGCACGATTGAGTGAGTTAAAGCGACTTCGTCGGGGTGCCCGAACAGTCTAGCTTTTACCGACTTTTAGGGTATGTAAGAAAATTGGAAAAAACACTGGAAGCCTGATATTGATACAGGATGATCATATTTTAGATATTATCAACTCGCTGTGCATTTATCTCCAATAAATTTCTTTTTACGATTTCAGTCCCGATACTAGTGTATTTTACATCATTCAAAACACATTTCTTTTTATTTAAAGGGTCACACTTATTTAAATTCAATGCTATTAATACACTTGGAAGTAGTAAGCTATGCGGAATTTGTACAATGGATGGAAAAAATATTGAGTTAAAATATGTAAAAGAAATATTACACACATGTGATTTTAATTAAAAAATTCTTACAATAATTTTCCTATTAATTAGGTAGAGGTCAAAAGAAACTTATTACTTGTTTATTATGTAATAAACATGTGTCTTTACATTTATCTGTTTCGTTAAGTCATTAAAACGAAATGAATGTAAAGCATTAATTTTATTCCATTAATTTAAAATGACGCTTTGGTGGGGTAATTTTCTGTGCTCAAAGATTGCTTGAATCGTAAATCAGTAATTCTAGTTTTATCAATGTAACGTACCGAAACAAATACACACAAAACGCCAAATCATTGTTAGTGAATGATTTATACTTAACAATAAAAATGAAAGTAAATTTCGAAAGGAATCTTAGTCTAGCTATGTTATTTATCATTCTCTCACAGAGACAGCTGTGTCATTTGTTTCTATGTGAACCACAGTTATTTTAAAAGAAAAATATGTAACTGTCCTACAAAAACTTTGTTGTATGTTTTAAAACAACAAATAACATTTTCAAACGGATGTCTTTGTCAGAACTTCAGAGATTGAAAGTTAACAATGAGAAAAATTAGTTGCATTAAACTAGTCACAATCGAAAACTAGGGAAAAGTTTGATACAGAAAATTCAAACAATAGTAAATCGGTCATTAAAGATTCCAGGACATGCGAAGAATATTATTAAGTACCGTATTTAAGACTCCTTGTTTTTGTGACACATATATTTTGAAATTATTAGTTCAGCTTAGGGTTTTTTCTATGTGTTTAATAAAGATACATTAATCATTCTACAGAATTATAAAAGTAATTTGTTAGTGAAAAGAATTTTTTTTCTCCTCTTTTCGTTGAATAAGGACATGAATTTTTAGACATGTTTCCATTTATGTATACTTTAAAAAAAAACTGTTTCTCTACATAGTTCGAATTAGTTACCTGTTTTTAAAGGATACCAGTGCAAATAGTAAACGAAAAATATTTTTTTCACTGAGTTTTACCAAAATTTTAAGAAACAACATTTTTTACGTGAAAAAAGAAGAAAAAAACTGTATTTCCGAAATTACAAAGTTTTATTTTGTTTTACCTAAGTAACAAATATGTTTCAAAAATCATTTTCATATTCAACTAAGAAGAAAATTGGGCAAGCATCGCTTTTACAATTCTATATAATGATTTAAATATCCTTATTAGACGCACAAAATATCTAAGCTCTACTAATAATTTTAAAAGATATACGTCACAAAACCAAGGAGTCTTAAACTCGGTGTTTACTATTCCTCATTCCTCATATGGCCTGATACCCTTAAAGTAATAAATGTTAAGAAATAACTTTGCTATTGTGGTGAAAGGGAAATTGGAGCATTTAGTCCGTACGGGCCTTTATCTCCAGTCTGGACAGGAATTGCGAAACATTGTGCAATTTTTCCGAGTATCCAAAGCAATAAATGCTACTGCTTAGGAATTAAATTCTTTACTGAACAGAGGCTTAAATTAGAGCGATTTAAATTTAAAAAAGTCTAAATTACTTAAAGTTAACGAAGTATTCAAAGTTATTTAAAGGGTCACAGTACCCTTAAAAGGAATAAAATATCGAAAACAAATTTTATTTCCTTTTTTCAATTATATGACCTTTCTAAATATAAGTACGAAATTTCATAGTTTTAGCTATATTATTTAAATTTTCTTTAACAGAGTATCAAATCATTTCACTGACCTTCAAAACCTTGAACTGTTGTTTTTCAGTTTTTTTAATATTTCACGAGGATCATGTACTTTTAAATATTAATATTATTTTAAATATTATTTTTTAAATGCTAATGTTTTTTCAATCATTATAAAGTTTTGAAATGTTTTATCTGCTGTTTTTGTAGAACATGTTTGATAATTCTGTGCATGAATAAAAAAGATTTAGACAAATAGTTTTTTTTTTTTTCATGCCGCAAAATTACGTGTAGCAGTTTTTTAATGGTTTTCGTAACAACAAATTGAAAAAAAAATGTAAACTCATGGGCAAAAATTTAAGGGGTGATAGAAAACATCTAAACAAGGAATTTTACAATTCAATGCACAGACGGAGAGCAAGCGGTGAACCGCTAGATGACGCTGTAATGGAAAGCATAAAGCGCAAGTTTTCTACACATCGTTATTTCTATCATGGATTTCAGGAAGCATGGCGACGTACAGTAATCAGGAAAAAGCGGGCTTACAATTCATGTATGGTCTTGCGAATGAGAATGCATGGATGGTGAAAGACTGAACAGGCAGCGTTTCCCGAATGTTTTCACCCCTTGCTCTCCGTCAATGCATTGCATGGTGAAAATTGCATGCTTTGATGTTTTTTATCACCCCTTAAATTTTTGCCCATGAGTTTCAAAGCACCCTGTATCGTTGTCATGCATACTTTTTTCATTGTCAAAGCATGTAAAATTAGGATATTGACAATTCTAGACGTACAATCTAAAATAAATATTTCCTTAAATTAACAAAACGGTGATATTCATAGAATGATAATTTAAAACAATAATTGAAATGATTACTTAAATATTTTGCTAAATTGTAAGAAATATAAATTAGCATCCATTATGATAAGCCTAAATGTATTTTCAAAACAAGCCATTAGTTCTTTTAATTGACAAAACAGTATCAAATTCAGCTGGCAAACAAGATAAGAAAGTTTCATTAGAAAGTTATGCAATACGGTTGTGATAAGAAATCCATAAACGAGATTTAGTGCGTCTTAAATACATTTACTTTGGCACGCATTAATGAATTAGAATGACAAATGTCTGTTGGCTAAGAACTTGTTAATGAAGATCTCGTTATCAATAAATAGCTTTAAATTACCTCAAATTTACTCTGAATGTGCATTAAATATTTTTTGCTAGAGAATAAATTAGTCTCGATATGAGATAAAATGTAAAATCCTTTTAAGTTTTGAAATAACAGCGCTTTTTGGAAAGCTTTATCTGATGACATGTGCTTGAATTTTTAAATAACTTTCCGTGTTTCAACTAAACCAGTCGTTCTCATGTACTAATGATAACTGCACGCATCTTTTTGGGTTAATAAGCGAGACAGACTTTTTTTAAAAAAAAAAAGAATTAACCCGTTTAATAGCATCGGTTTTGTTTATTTATTTTTTTAGCCACCCAAGGGACTATTGTTTTAGTTGGATCAATTTTGGTGTGCCAGATCATTTTTGGAGTACTATATCACTTTTCAATTTCTTATCGCTTGCTTCAATTTAATTACAGTTAGCTTAAATATATTCAATTTAATAATTTATCGTTTGCTTTAAGATATCCGTACACCTTTAAAACGTCAGTTTCGTCAAAATTTTCGATTTTCTAATATTAATGTCAGTTTAAAATTTAAACTTTTTTTTCTTTCTAATAATGTTTGAATTTTTCTTATACCTTATTTAGAACTTAAATTACGGGGATTTGAATTTTACTCGGTAGCTAATTTTTAATTACATTTGAAAGATTGTTTTTGATTTTTCTCAAAATGAGTTTTCTCGACATATTCACATATGCCAACGAAGATATTAGAAAAAGTTATGAACCAAATTAATTTAAATTTTACAAGTATCTTCCTTATATAGTTTTTAAGAACCCCTACTACTTTCATGGTTGTAAAATGGATATGTTTTTAGTAACAAAGGTGTAAATTATGTATTGTTCTAACTTTTTATGATTTTTCATTATTATTTGACTCGAAACACAACAAAAATTGCAGCAATATGATTTCAACATAAAAGTAGTACCAGCCCCAAAAAATGTTATGATGAATAAGATAAAATTGACAAAATAATGATATTTTTGTTTACTTTTGAGTTATGAGTGTTATTCTGATAATCAATTTATAAACTGTTTTCACCATGTTCTCCACAATCCATTTTTTTTTTTTTTTTTTTTTTTTTTTTTACCTGAGTTAAAAGCAGATTATTCAATGTGCTTTTCATAATTTTAGGGTATATTTTAGCATTAAAAAAATATTTTAATAGCAAATATCAATGTATTTCAAAAAATTTTCTCCGAAGGTGTACGGATACCTTAATTTTAATTACAATTAGCTTAAATATATTCAATTTAATAGTTTATTGTTTCCTTTAATTTTAATATCGGAATAGTTTACCATTGTCTATTTCACGATATTTCATCGTTTACTTTAATTTTTATATTTAATTGAGGGATTTAATAATAATTATTTAAAAAAAAAAAAATAAGCGCACCTTGGGTGGCCATTTCTGTTCTTTGCAAAACTTTGAATAAAACTTTCGATTTTTTGTTTTTGTTTTTATTTTTAATTATTTATTTTATACAATAAGATAAAACGCGAGGAATTTTTCTTTAAAGCTTTACAATTTTTTTTGCAACAGTAAAATTGCTCATATATATAATCGAAACTACCTCGTTTCGTGTCTAAACATTTCCATAAAACGATTAAGAATTTTGCCGTGCTTGAAAAGTTTTAATGTAGTTATAACATGTTTCAAGTTGAGTTTTTCAGATTTAATTGAGCTCAAATTTAAAGTATATATTCTTCGGTTGTCTGTCATGTCTGGGAACCGAACTCTTTCTGCAATTCAAAGTTATACATTAAAAAAAAAAAGTTTTTAAGAAACTAAAAACTCCTTTAACATGTAGTATATAGAAAAGAATTTGTGATAGAATTTTTATATTTTTGAATGGGGGGTCGCATAAAACATAAAACAAAACCATTTAGCTTATTTTAAATATTTTTAATTATTTCTTTTCAAAAAATATATCCAGTGTCTCATATGTGAGTGGATTTACTGTAATTAGATTTAAAAACTTAATTAAAATAAATAATTTATACATTATTTATAATATGCGTAATTATCTCTCATATATGTTTTTATGATTGAACTCACTGTGTAAATTGTAAATTCTTACCATTTTTGATTAAATAAAGCAGTAAATTAAAATGCTAGATTGAAGCTCTCTTTTATCTAAAAATTTTTCTATTTATTAAGCCTGAGTTCTACTTAATTTTGTTTCTAAGTCGAGATAAATTTAATTTTTAACTTACAGAAATGAATTCTACGAATTGGAAAAAATATGAACCTAAAAGAACGATTGCTTTCAAAAATTTCATTATACTTTATTTTATTTCGACGGCTTCAAATTTTAATATAACAACAAAATTTCTTTTAAAACTATAAAAACGCATAGAATTAAGACGAGTGTCTTGAGTTCTGTTGTTTGCACGAATTAATAAAATATTTTTTTAAGTTTTGAAGAGAATCGTCACTTAGATTCAATAACGTTTATTTTATTTCTGGAATCAAATTCTAGATGGCGCTAGCTGTGCGAAACCTAGACGCATGCTAACTAGATGACGTCGTTCTGGTTGGGTGGCACTGGTGGAGTAAAATGTTTCCAAATAAAAATGCCTTGTCGGTGAGAGCAGAGCTTAGAACATCACTGGCGGCACGCCAAAGATACGTCTAAGTTTTGACTGAGCTAGTCTTCGAAACTATCATGGCAATTCTACGATGATAAGTAAGTCATGATGCTTTGACTTTTTCTCCAATTAGTGGCATTTTTTTGCATTAAATGTAATAAATTTATTGAAATATATTACTGTGAATACCGCATTGTTAGCCTATGTTTTGATTCTGCCGCGAAAGGCCACCCGGTTTATAAGACAAGGTCAGTCAGTTGTCATTTCGCTGTTGTTTACTTCTGAAGATGATGAATCTAAAGTTCGATTATCAAAAGAAAAATTTGACTTACCTTTTAACTCAACTTTATTCGCATGCATCATTATATTTTATGCTGTTAAAAATGTTTGGCAGAAATACATCATTGTATGCATTCTTTCGTTGCTTCTAAAATTGTTTACTAATTTTCATAAAATGCCGAATAATAAGATAGATATATAAATTAATTAACTTTATCTTAGACTTGATATTTTCAAACATTCCGTGAATGCAATGACAACCTTCTGATGTGAGCATTCCGCTCTGACTTTCCTCATGAAATTAAAGCGTGTGCAACCATGTGGTCAGATGTCATCCTTGTAGTACGGTTTTTACTACGATAATCGCTCTGTAGCATATTTTCATTTTTGACCAGGATATTGAGTATTTTTTCTCCCCTTACCTGCTTCGCGAGGAAAGTTATTTTATTCATTGTGTTCCGATTTAATTTATTAAACATTTTATGAACACTAATATTCAAAATAAAGCATCTTACATTTGACTATCGCTAGTAGTATATTTGAAGGAAAATATTTCGTCATTTTTTGATTTTTAAATTTGAAATATGTCTGCTTGAAAAGACAAAAAATTGACTTAAATTACTCATTCAGAGTTGTTAATATTGCAAAAAAAAAAAAAAATCTTAATTTGAATTATTGGAATACTTTCTATTGAGATGAAACTGAATCATGATTTTATTATTTCTATATTCAAGAACAAACTGATTCTGGTGCTTTTTTAAAGTTTGTTTAAGAAATATTTTTCGAACTAAAATTAATCCTTTTATTTGATACGAACTCAAAAACTGAATAATTATTAAAGAAATTTATCTAGTTCAACATAAATGTACTAAAAGCTGTTTTAAGTACATTTTCCATGTTGAAAATGTGGGGGGGGGGGAGGATATTTTTCAATTTAAATTAAACATCATACTTAATAAGGTACTGAAATTTAATCTTTCTGCAAGTTAGGTGTATGTATGTGTGAATGAGAATATTGTGTTAACATTCTGATAAAACTATTTCCAACTGATCCTGTTTTTAACTAGAAATTAATCATATATATACACACCAACTTGCCGGGAAAAACAATTCAGCATTATTTTTTCATCTTGAAGCATTCTTTCCCCAAATGTTAGATTCCATTTATAAATAACATTATCCTAGATCTTACTTAGAATTATAATGCTGTATCTTTGTTTTATGAATTATTAACTGTAAATATTTAAAGTTAAGTAATAATTTTTCAAATTTACTGGAAAATCCGGAAATTTGAGTTCTTATCCTGGAGAACTCAGTTCGAAAAGTGGGTATTTTTATTTGAGTTATTGATTTTCTTAAACGTATGCCAATCAAATTGTACTGGATAAATACAAAATATCAGTTTTAAAAGTAAGTTGTTTTTTTTTATTTTTGCTTATGTGTCTTTGCGACATGGATTCTTAATCACGCTATTGCCTTAATTTTTTTTCTCTTGATATTAAAAGTATTATAAACTATTATTTTAAATAATAATGCAGATTGCTTTTATTTGAAGGGTCTCTAAATATATTATTAAATAATGCAATTCAAAAAAATTACGGAAAGAACGATGCTGAATGAAAACAATTCATCGGTACTAAATTTCCACAAATTTCTTTCTAGTCTTTTTATTGTAACTGTTATTTAAATCTGTTGTACGATCAATCATAATCTATGTATGAAAATAAATCTATAAGAACTCTGATGACGTTTTCCATTCCAAATTTCTTTATTTCGCTCCGGAAATAACCTCGAATCATCGTCAATAGTTTAAAAAGAAATTTTAATGCGATGAAAATTTATCTGATCCTATCCAATCCTCTTACTCAATTGTTATTCCTAACAATTTGGTCCTTGAAGTTTTCTGATCATTTTGCATCAATTTCGCATAATCCAGCCATTCATTAAATCTCACTTATATTTTTTTCATTATCTTGTTGATCATCCTATTGTTATTGTTCTTCAAAATGAACTGTGCTTTAGAGAGATGTAATCTAGCATGCATCATAAACAGATTATGCATTGAATATTTTACTGTGTATTAAAATCATTTTGATGTCATGGACGTATTTTAAAAAAGTATGAATCATATATTTTTAGTTAGCCTTATTAAATAAAAAACAAGCAACAAAATCTGGAATGACTAGAAAAATTATTTATTCAATAGCAATTGATTTGCTTGAAAAATGCATAAAATCTGCATCTGATTTTAATGTAAAATGGGATAATATATCAACTATTTTCTACTCAAAGCATTGATTGCATATGAGGATGAATTTATATAAACTAATTAAAAATTTGTAACGATGATTTTCTTATATTTGAATGGGAACAAAGGATAAATTGCTCATTAGGGGGAAAAGGATTTCCTATTCAATATATTTGATAGAACAACACATCAGAAATATTTTTTTTTAAGTTGCACTTTGATTTTTATTGAAATAACAAAGAAGCTTCAATGCATCTGTGGTTTATCTTGTTTTCTAGAATATGCATTCATGTATTAAATATCTTCAATTAGTAATAATTTCATGATATCCATATTTTAAACAAAACTAGGGATCAGTTTTACTTCTATTCATCCAGGGATCTCGACAGATTTTCAGTTTTAAGCGATGGGGAAAAAATATGTCTGCATTCCTTTCCATTGTTAAACCTGATTGCGGTATCATTTATAAAAAAAAAAAAAGTCTTTCCGGAATTTTTTAAGATATCATTAGTCGAAATAAAATGGGAATTAAATCATTTCCATTTTTGCTAAAGAGGTTTTTATGCGCCCTATTCTTAGAATCCCTTTTAACCAGGACGAAAAATTTTACTGGAGATTTCAATCGAATTTATATTTCATTTTCCTCTTTCTTTTCTATTCGCTTTTTAGGAGGCCCTTTTCCTTACTTTATTCCTCAACTTCTTTCTTTCTTTCTTGCGTCCCCTTTACATTCCCTCTTTCCATCATTTTTTTTATCTGTGTTATCCCCCTTTTCCCCCATCTCTTTCCAACTTTATTTGGCGTTGAGACTGCAATACACAAGTCGTGATCCTCAGGTCTTGATACTCGCTGAAAGGTCGATCCTGTTCAATAAAGGCGTCCTTTTGGCAAGACCAACTCTCGTCTCGCGCCTTTTACCTTTGATTCAATCTGCTTTAATCTCTCAATCTTTACTGAGACCTTCCTCTGTATTTCCGAATACATTAAAAGCAAAACACGAGAACCTTAAGATAATTTAAACCTCGACCTCCAATATTGAGTTTTCCTTCTCAGTATTAATTTCCGTTTGGAGAATGAATTCATGAAATGGAAGCAGCAACAGGAAAAGAGAATCTTTCATTAAGCGATAGTCGTGTTCGTTTTCGGTTGTCTTTTCCACAATGGATTCGGTAATTCCATTTGTGGAAGCACTTAATGACAATCGTGCGCCTGCTATTTTGTTGTGTGAAAAGACCTTGACATCTCGAGTGTCACTGCCTGAAATTGAAGTGTTTCCATGTTTGCGAGATTTTGATATAAAAAAGCAGAATCTTTCTGGCATGATATTTATAAGAGGCGTCGGTTCTTTTCTCTCTCTCTCTCTCTGGTAATATAAGAGGTTACATGAAAAAAAAAAACTGCGTTTGAAATATTTTGATCGCATTCTAGTAATTGAATATTCGTTCTACGAGAAATTTCTAATAACTGTTGATTGTTATTAGATATATTTAACCTTAAAAATTGACTAAAAAAGACTAAATTATAATTGCATTGCAAACTTTAATGACAATCTTGCGACTCTGATTCTATTGGGCTTAAGACCTTGACATCTCGAATGTTGTTCTTATGCTGAATATAAACATTTTCCTACAATTTACGATATTCATTGAAAGAAAATTTTTGACAAGCTCTACTAAGGCTGGCCTGAAAGGGCTTTAAACGGTGCGGGTATGCAAAGTTCCACGCCGCCAACCAATTTTGCAAAATCAAAATGGCTTTTTTTGTTTGTTTGTTTTATTCTAAATATACATTATGACCTTGTGTGCTATTTATTAGAAATATTGTGATATTTATTGGGAAAAAACTTGTCGTTGAGTTTTGCGTTCCAGGACCATTATATTACAAATACAAAAGCATTTATTTGAAAATAATTTATTTGAATTGCATCTAAATTTTGTATCATTCTGTTCTGGAAATTACATTAATCTCACCAGTGACCGTCGAAGCTCTGGAAATGTCTTTCAGGAGATTGAAAATAATAATAATAATAAAAAAAAAACTATATAAGATCTAGCATTAATATCAAAAACGAGTTGCCTCCTGAGCCATCTTATCTATAGAATCTAAATTAGACAAAAAGAGCTAAATTATGATGATATCATTAGCAAATTTGCATAAAATATGTAAGAAAATAAAACAAAATGCATTTATTGTAAATTTATTATAGTAAGTCGTATACGAAACTATATTTTACACATACACGAAGCAATTATTTTTATTTAACTTATTAAAGTTTGTGTGTGTGTGTGTGTGTGT
>BMAW01085904.1:27743-92475 GCA_019974015.1 Nephila pilipes
GTGTGTGTGTGTGTGTGTGTGTGTGTGTGACAGAAATGTTTATTTTATGAAAATAATTTAATTACGTAACATTTTCATATACTCTTTACTATGCCAATTTTTACAATGCAATAAATGGCAAAATGAAATAAATTATTATTTAATTTGTTTCGAGGTTCCCAAGGACTCCCTTTTGCTTGAGCCGATCCTGAGTCCTATATAAACATTGATTGTTGGTCATGGTGTTGTAATATCTTTTGAAATTGTTTTACAAAGAAATAATTTTATCACGGGTAGTTGAGGACTCTTAGGTGAAAAATATCTTTGGTAGCTAAATTTTTATGTAACAGTTTATGACGGTAAAATATTGCTAATCCTTTATTAATCCTGTACCGATGCCTAGAAGTAGCTTCGAACTTTTTCGAATATCTTTGAAGTGAAAATATAACTTTCCTGTAATATCTTTGTGAACTGATAATAACTTTCCTGAAATGTCTTAGAACTGAAAACTATTTTTTCTCAAACGTCTTTGTTTAAATTGAAAATAAGTTTTTTTTCTAAATGTCATTGGATGGAAAATAAATTTTTTTTGAAAGCTTTGATTTAAAAATAAACTTTTCTGGATTATCTTTGAATTGAAAATAATTTTTTTGTCGAATATCTTTGGTGAAAAGATGCAAAAAGATAAATTTCTATGTAAGAAATTTAAATTACCGTGATTTGTATTTTTTAAAAAGTTTTTAGTTAACTCTAATTATTACTTATTATCTTAACAAACAAAAACTAATTTCACTTAATTTATATTTTTTTAATAGCTAAGCGGAGGTTTTGTTCATCAAATGAGAGTACGGAAGTAGAATCATTGTGTAAAAGGTGAAAATAAATTACTTATTCTAGTTGTTTCTCTTTCCCCATTGAGACATAATGAATGACATCATTGACTGTTGCAAAGTCACAGAAAAAGTAATAAAATGAATATGCACAGGATTTTATAATCGACATTCTGAAATTAAGCCTGACGAATAAAAATATTTATTGTAATCGATTAAATTTATTAATGACTGAGCAGATGTGGACAATATTAATAACAAACGCAAGAATTAAAACCTGAAAAAAATTTCTGTGTTTGGGTCCTGCTCCGCGACACTTGGAAAAAACAGCCTTAAGATGACAAGTTTTTTGTTTTTGTTTTTTGTTTTTTTAACTAAGACTATGCGCCAGTGATTGATTTTTGCTTATTTCAATAATGAGGCCTTGTAAACCATGTGATTCATTCGATAAATTTAATGATGGTGATTTCCGCAAAGATAAGTTTTTTTTTAATGTTTAAAAATAATTATACAAGTTATATTAAAATTTCTTTAATGCTAAAATCGTTTAGCTTAATTTGCCATTATGGCAAACAAGTATTTCCATAGAAGGACATCACCTTTCCACGTCTTTTGACTAGAGAATGATAAACTTTGTTCAGGCTGGATTAATGTTTCTTACTCAGTTATATTGTTCCAAATATGAAAAGTTTTTTTTTTTTGAATGAAAGAGCTCTCATTTCTGAATCGCAATGAGGAACTTGTTCGACCTTGAACATTTTCAAGCGGTGTTGTCAAACTAGAAGGAAAAAATTCTGCTCGTAGAATAAAAGAATAGTTTCTGAGGATGAATAGCCTGAGGTAGTTTCCTCTACGACCTCTTCGCCGAAGAAAAGAAAAGTTTGTCGCCGAACTTTTGCTTTACGTTTCATCAGATAACGGTTTACAAGTACGACTAATGATGCCATGATTCAAGGCGTTTCCGCGTGTTGTCGCGACTTCTCAATGATTTCCTGCTCGATGCTTCCGTGCGTTTGCCTCAGAGGAAATTATTCTCTCATCTATATTTTTCATTCATTAAAAAAGTATCGCCTTTCGGTTCTCAAAAGAGGTTTTTGTCTATTGTAAATTATGAATGACTCTTAAAGAAGATTATTAAAAAAACCGATGAAACTTTGTTCTTGAATTAAACATCTAATTTTGTGTAACAAAGAAAACCATTATTACTAATCAGAAGCGTATGTAAGACGTTTTGATTTTCTAAGCTTGTCCAAGTTTTGATTGATGTCCGACACAAATGCATTGATTTATTTTGTGGGTGTTTTCTATTGCGTTATACAAACCGGGTAGAAAAAATATACATGAACAAAACATCAATATTATAACTCACTAAATATCACATCATAAACAAATTAGTCATATCAATCATAAATTCAGTACATTGATGTCTAAGAAACTACATTATTAAAGAAATCATTAAAATAACTACAGTTAAATTAATATAACTTATATAGAAATTATTTCTATTGATTTAACAAACAAAAATAAAAACTTAAAAACAAAAGCAAACATTTATTAAGTAACTGAAAACTTAGTAGAGAAAGCCCAGTGAAACAAAAAGCAAAAATTTTGAATAATGTAAGTAATACTGTTCCATATTTTGCTATGGAATAATGTGTGTATATAACGTTATCACTGATCAAACCATTACACTTCGGTGAATTACATTATAAAAAAATATGATAGCAAACCAAAATTCAGAAAAATTGAGAAAGTCAACCATAGAAAAGAGAAAATAAACAGAGTACAAATATTAATCAAATTCAATTAAACTGCAAACATATATATATTAAATTTAGCTACATTTTTCGATTAGATGGATATTTTAATACTCTTCTAATAATGATTATTTTTCTGTTTTATCTTGATGCAAAAAACAATGAGGGATATTTTTTTAATTATCTACAATCATATTCTATCTCAACTTGTCCTCTAAATTTTCTTTCAAAAGCACTCTAAGAATAAGGAAATAAAATAAAATGATCCCGTTGAATAATTAATAAACTGTTTGTATTTCTGTTCTCATTGCGTTATACTCTTCAAGTATTATCTTAATTTTTTTTTATTTATTACCTTTTTTCCTTTAGAAATCCTCTTTAATATGCGTTAATTAAAATATCAGAATTAAAAGTTTGTCGTAGAAATGATCTGCTACATAAATCACTCTTTCGCTATTTTGTTGAAGGAACAGTATTAAAATCACAGCCTGATCACTGTATTCAATTTCACATTGTGTACCTTCATTAACTTTTATTCACGTAAAAGTTTATTCTTTCACTTGTGTCATAAAATTATGAACTTTGATGAAAGTAAGCCTCTTAAATGACGAAAAACAAATTCCAGCGCTAATGACCCAACAAATTTACATATGACGGTTCATACATGTATTCATTGATTTCCTTTATTGTCAAAGACATCCTTGCCAAATTTCCTTTGATAGATTTCCGCCTCTTACGAAAAGGTAAAGTTGTTTAAAATTGCTTTAAATAATGCAATCCCTTGCTACGGATAACAAGCAGATTGGTATTAGAGAAAATTCAGCAATATAAACCATTCAAAAGTTTCACCGACTCAGAATGTTGCTTTCAGACATCGGAAATCTTATCTTCATAACATCCGGTAACGCTTTAAATTGCAAGTATCTTACTTTCCAATAATGCAACGAATGTTAGTTCATTTATTTGCTTTTGTATGAACAAGTGTAGTAAAGTGTTGCAGATAAAAACAAGCCTGACTGCGTGACATTCATTTTTGGTAATTTTTGAACCGTATTTTGATTCATTCTCAATCTATGTGAGTCACTGTTTAAAAGTTCAAAGGATTTCTCCTTAGAATGGTTATCGCATAAAAGAACTCGTTTTGTAACTCTTTTTTCGCATTCATCGTAGAATTTTATTAATTAATATATTGATTAATGCCATTACATTTGCATTTCACCATTTTGTAGAATTCGACGTTCTGCTTTTTCATGATGATTGATTGCGCAACTTAACTTTTTTTCTGAGCCTCGGTGAGTAATCTTGCACCAAATTTTAAACCAGTTATTCCACCGCGTTTTATTTTTCACTAAGTTTAATTTGTTAACCTATTTGAAGACATGCATGTTGTTTAGAGAAGAACTTCCTTATAATTTTAAAAATCATATATTGTAAAAGTTAGTAAACGAATAAACAAGTATTATTTTTCGTAACATTTGTCCGAGCAAAGTGTTTGGTGTCAAGGCTAATAATTTGATTACTTGAAAGTAGGAAGAGTGATAAAAGTGTTATTATAATTTTATTTAAATGTTTCTATTTAATTTAATTTAATTAAAATGTTGTTATTATAATTTTATTTTTACTTTTCACTCATGCTCACTTCTCCTGAATTTTCAAAATTTTATTTTCTTTGTACATTTTAGATAGTTATTGCGAAATATTTAATGTAACGTAAAATCCGTTCTTTAATAATTATAACTCTTTTAATATAAGCCAAATAGATATTCCATTAAGCAAAAAATAGTATTTTGTAAACCTATGTAATAATTAGAAAGGAACGTTCTTTTTCACAAAAGTGTAAACCATTTTTATAATAATTCGTTTTTCTTTCTTTGTTGAATATAGATTCTTACTTTTGCTTTCTTCTTCTTCTTTCCTCCAACTTCTTTTCTGTTTACTGATTGCTTTTAATTATAATAGTATATTTCATTCTCGCAACTTTATAAATTTCTGCATCTTGTTCTTGTCGTGTCCACAAAGTCAGTAAAACGAGGTATGGCTATTAAATGACGAGACTGATGCAGCTACAGAAAAAGTACGCATGAGTCAAACGCCAGCGACCTACAGCTGTTTAGCGAGAAACCTTCTCTTTCGAATGCAGTGCCTCTCGCTTAAATCCGTATGGCCGTAGCCTTCGCTTGCATTAGAGTTATTATTTTTTGTTTCGCCAGAAAAGTGATAAGTGGTCAACGAATTGTTGTGAAATTTCGCATGAAACTTGGAAAAACCGCTACTGAAAATTATGATTTATTGAAAGAAGTGTATGACGATAAATGTTCGTCACGGACAGGCGTTTTTGAGTGGTTTAAGCGTTTTCAAGATGGCCGAGGAGACGTTGAAGACGATTTACGTCCAGATCGCGCTTCCTTGTTAAAAAACGGATGACAATATCGAAAAAATAGGTGATTTGGCTGTATCTGACCGTCGGTTAAGTATTCTTGCGATTGCTGAGATTGTAGGAATTGCAAAAAGTCCGTACGGAATATTTTACATAACAATTTTAACATGCAAAAAGCGTGTACCAAATGATGCCTAAAATTCTCCCGTCTGAACAACAAGAATCTCGCAAAAATGTTTGTTACTGACACTTGGATTGCCATTGAAAATGACCCTTATTGGAAAGGATAATAACGTGTAGCGAATCGTAGTTTTTTACTTATGATAGTAAAACGGAGCGCCAATCCACATACACTGGAAGAGCCCATCTTCACTGAGAGATTTGAAAGAGCAAATCAAATTAAAAAAAAAAATGATTTTTTTTTTTTTTCCTTTTTTTTTTTCCCCGATATTCATGAAATTGTGTAAAATTCGCTGAGTTCCTGAAGGTCAAACTATGAATCAGATTACTATTTTCACTTTCTTGCTAAATTCCGTGAAAGAATAAGAAAAACAAAACGACCCAAATTGGGTAAGGACAAGTCATTCCGCATTGTCGGTAATTTGGTTCGATCTGACCGTCGGGTAAGTGTTAGTGTGATTGCAGAGACTGTAGGAATCGACAAAGAATGCGTACGGCAAATTTTTCCACCAAAACAATGCGCCGGCTCAATCCATATTATCTATCAAAAGGTTTGTTGGCCAAATACAACATCCCGGTGTAAGACCATCCGCCTTATTCGCCGGATCTTACACCATGCGACTTCTATCTGTTTCCTAAAATGAAATACGTGAAAGAAAAAGCGCTCCCGCGTCCTGAAGGAGCTGACAGAAGAAGACTTCCAACCCTGTTTCGAACAATAGAAGATTCACATGGAGCGTTGTAGGGAAGAGGAGGGGTGTATATTGAAGGTTAATAAGTGAATATGTATGATATAAAAATAAAATGTTTTACAGTATTAGTCTCGTCATTTAAAGCCATACCTCGTATAAAACCATGGATTAAAAGAACAATTTTAGTTATATTATTTCCATATATGTAACATAAAATATTAAAATGCCTGGGCTCATATTCCCTAATAAACTAAAATTAATTAACTGTCGTATTTTTTTGTATAAATTTCTCATGATGTTCGTTACTTATTCTTCAATTATCAAGCTCTGTTATGAAATATTTAGATAGAAATTTGTAATATTAACGTTATCTTATTAACTTTGATTTTTCAAGGCATTCAATATTTCAGCTCTGTCTAAATTATAAATATTTCTTGTAAGACTTATTTTTATGCTCTTTTAATTTGATTTGGCTCCCAAAATATCCTAATCGAACACACTTCGCTTTTGTCATTACTTTTCCTGAGAAGTCATTCTGAGTAGTATCAAAAATTTGAATCCGTCTCCAGTCATCCTGAGAGGTATCAAAAATTTGAATCCGTCTGAAATGTTAGAAGAATCTTTAATTTAAAAGCTAATAATTTCGCTGATCAAAAAATCATGCTATTCAAAGACTTCTTTATCGTGAAGATTCTTTGAATTTCGTAAATAGAAGTTATTTCTTTTTCCGTTTCTATTTATTTCTGACAACATTTGATGGGAAATGTTTCGTAAAGTCTTCTTCCCGAAAAAATGAATGGAAGAAAATAAAGAGAAAGAAATGAATGAAAGGCTTAACGAATGCTGAAGTAGCTTCTCGTGTTCAAGAATTATTTATATTATCTAATGATGTGTTCAGTCGCGACAGTCGCTTAATTAAGGTGTTATTCATCTGACATTTTTTCTGAGATAAAAGTAATAAAAATGCGTTTCTTGGTGCTATTTTTGAAAGTTATGAGACGGTAAACGTTGTATTAGAATTAAATATCATCATTATGGTTTCTGGAAATAGATAATTTTTTCGCTTAAAGATTAATTTATCATTTTCATAAAGGCATTGCTCTTTTTCGTTGTGATTTGTAATCAATAACCGTGAACATGTTCTGCATTTGTGTAATATCAGAAAGAATTTTAAGTGTAAGTTTTAATATCAATTATCCTAAAATTCATAATCAAATCCTCTAACAGTAATAATTTTCCTAAGACATCTTATACAAAAGAGAATTAAGGAAGTTTTCCTATGTAGTTTCACAACAAATTCATTTATTATTTAAAAGTTTTCCACCAATGTTTCATTTTTTATAATATTTTAATTTGTCCCCTTTAATTTTGTATAAAATTTCAAAGGATTATGCCTGTACATTATTTGATGATAATTCTTCTATATTTGATGTTAAAATCCTAAAATCACATTTGAAATTTAAAATTTTAAAAAAAATTTGGTAAAATTACATCTAATATATTTTAAATAACCCAAAGATTCTTTCTAAAAGCCTACAAATATCTATAAATCATTAATTTATTTCAAGAAAAATATTAAATTGAGATTAAGATTTAGAAAGGGAACTAAATTAAATAGTTATTCATAATTCCATTTTGTTTTAGATATAATTCAGAAATTATTTTTAAAATTACATTTCATTCTAGTAAAATGTGAATTTGCTTTAAATATTATGGTGATATATGTATCGTAGTTGCTGATTCTAGTTTTCTTTTTAATATTTTAAGCATTATTTTGTATTTTCTTATTATAATTTAATCAAAATACCAATTTAATACCATACCAAGGTATGTGCGCATTGTTACACGCAGTTAATTGCGTACGCATCGAATGTTAAAATAACTTTTATTTTCTTTTATTAAAAAAAATCCCTTAATTATTTTCCTGTTATTTGAACTGTTAAAATAACATTTTCCACCCTTTATTTACCGTAATTAACCATTATTTTTCATTAATGATTAGAATTTTAAATTAAATTTTATTTTTATTTTTCAAAAATTTTTAACATCTAAAATAGTTATTGCCTTTTCTGTAATTTGAGATAGAATATTTTAATAAAAATGATGATGAATATTTCTTTTTAATAAAACTACTTTTTGAATTGAATTACAAATATTTATTCTAAGTACGATTCTTTTTCCATTGAATTAAAGTATTGCAATTAATTAGCTGAAAATTGGATAAAATTCACTCACACACATTCATTTTGCATTTCATTTCATTTTTAACTTTTTTGTGTTATTAAATTTAAAGTAACTTCTCTATAAAAATTTTCCAAATTAAAATAAAATAATAACTTACTACTTCTGGGAACTGAAATATTTGATTAACGCAATTTTGTAAAATTAAATTCTGAATCTTTCTGGGGAAATACAAATTATTTTTGTAAGACATGAAACTTTTGTTGAATAACGTTTTAATCACGTTTTTATATCTTCCCTTTAATTCATTCCTTTGTCTTCAGACCTCATTACTTCTTTCATCTTTTTCATCGTAATCTTTTTGTCAAACAAAGCTTATGCTATTTTCAATCAGCTTTTATTTCCTTCTGAGTAAAATTCCCGAACGCAAATTTTCTAAATTGATATAACATAAATTTTTAATATAAGTTGAGAACGAATTTATTTGGTTTGTATATTTTTTTCTTTAAATTCTCAATTTTATAACATATAAAGAAAAAAAATTATTTATTGACGATATCCAACTATTTTTTTTTTTATTTGAACGAAATATGATGAAATTAAACTGAAATTGCTTAATTTGATTAGTTGTAATTAAAAGAACTTTTCATATGAAATTAATAAATTAAACTTTTAACATATTTGTTTTACGTCTTTCGGATTCATTTCATATAATTAATTTCGATTCAATTTAAGGCATTACCATTTTTAAAATTAATAAATGTTTCTGGAAAAAATTATTGCAGAAATTGTAAAATAGATACTGAAAAAAAAATATTCTAATCAAATTAAAAAAAAAGCAATGAATAATTTACGCATACGATCCTTCGAAATGGTGCTATCGTAAAATGAAATTGCCTTCACGTAAGAAATTCACGTAAGGTTTTTTATTCTTCATTTAACAAAAATCTGTTCGAGACGTTTGTCAAAGTTTTGACTGAAATGTACTTTAATTTTTTCTTGTTGTCTTTAATCCGTAGCAGCGAAGCATTCAGTGTTTTCCAAAAATCGTTTGCTTTAATACACATTACCATTAAAGGATTACTTACAGATTACCTTTGCGGGTAACTAATTATGATTGTGCGTATACTCATTATCGACCAAGGGCTTTAAATCACGAGAAACGACTTGTTGCGACGTTATGTGTCGTAGGGGAAACCAATTGACATTCTTACAGATAACGATTCGGTGCCTAAGGGGTTTCCAAGGTCGTAGAAGTGTTAAAAACACTAGGGGTACCGATTTACATTAATGTAGTGGAGTGAGAAAAAAAAAGCTCATGTAGCCTAGAGTGATGTATCTAAGAAATTTGTAAACAAGAAATGGTGTTTGTGATGTGTCTTGAGTAGCAGCCGTAAAAAATATTTTATAATTCGTATTTATTCAAAATTATCTGACAAAAATATTCACGTAAGCGCTTAAAAATGTTAGTGATATAGGAGGAGAGGGAAGTTTGCTTATGTTAATCAAGTGTTTTAATATATTTACGATAAGTCACAGAGGAAGCCAGTTGACATGCGACACCCAAAGGGTTGGAAACTCGTTAAAATGTTAAAAACGATAAGTATACGGATATATGTATCTCATGTAAGAAGACGAGTCCTATTACGAAATCTAGTCGTGAAGGGTTCCTTTAATTACCCAACTCTTGTGGTATATCTCAATCTAATATATTGATCAAAAACTGCTAATCTCCAATTGATGACACACAAGAACAAGAGATATTTATTTATAATCACTGTGGAATATCTAAGGTCCCTCTTTCTAGAATCGGAACCTAATTCACGATTTAAATAAAAAATTTATCTTACCATTTCACTCGTTCTTAATTCCACAACTCTCTTCAACAAGAACTGTGTAGCTTAATTTTTTTAGTGAAACTCTTTACAATCCACAAAAATAACAAAAGAATTTCAATCTCTGATACCATGTCATTATCCTGTATCTCCCTTTATATTCTATGAATTCTATTTCTTTTATATACCATTACATATCAAAATAACTTCACTCCATTTCTGTAGTCACCTAATTTATTTAATCACGTTTCATTTGGGTTCGGAAGAAATTTTAATTTTATGCAATTCAAATTGATAAGAGTCTCAGAGGTTAGTGAAAAAAAAAATCATGAATAGCCCAGCATCATAGTGTTTGTTGAATGAGCTTCAGGCGTTTAATAGAGTGAATACTATTTATTCTTGCTTAGGATATTTTACCTCTAACAAACTCACATGTTAAACACGGAATCGATATTTGATTATGGAAAGCTAAAGCAGTACGTTTTGCATGGCGAGAACTGAACCAAAAAAGCAAGTGGGAGTGTTTATACTCTACAGTGTTATATTCGAAGGAATTTGTGGTGGTTTGAGAATTAATTAAAATTAAATTATGTGATGTAATTCTGCTTGTTTATTAACGTCTCAGTGAAAAGCAACACGAGGGCTATTGGCTATGGACCTCGTAATTTTGAACCTCATTCAAGTGACAATGACGACTCGTAAGCTGGCACCTCCCTTTCCAAATGTCCATACCACACAAACGGGAGGACCAGGGACCTCAACAGATTTTTCGTGCATCAGCCCCGCTACATGTCGAGTCTTCAATGGCATCAGGGCTCGAATCCATGACTCGTCGAAAACCATGCCGGCCGCGATCTCATTACCCTGACTACTAGACTACGGCGTCTATTAAATTTATTTAATATGTATTTCATTTCGGTGAATAAGTATCTTCATTTCATATGTAAAAGCAGCAGCGAAAAAGGGAATGACCTGTATCCACTTTTATACCCGAATAAAACGGGGAACTCCCGAAATTTTGTTGACGTAGCAATTAAACATTGTTTGGAAACCTAGAAAACACGTGGTTTTGCGAAATGAAGGTTCTTTAACTAATGTGAGACGACTGTTTATAAGCACTTGAAAGTTGTTTGGCAGGATTTGGTTGGATGTAATATATATATATATATATATATATATATATATATATATATATATATATATATATATATATATATATATATATATGCTTTATTTAATCCAACAAAAAAAAAGTTCACTCGAGTCTATAAATTATTTCTTCTCCTCCATAGGGTTGTGAGTTTCATATATTTAACAATTTAACAAGAGTTTTAAGCTTATGATGAAGAAAATACATGCTTGAGTATAACGAATAGGGATAGGTAATTTGTTTTTACTTGAATAAAGGAAATTCAGGTGAATTTTTTATATTTTTTTTTATTTTCATAAAGGTTTCATAATTTTAAAAAACACATGTTACAAAGTTTTTATATTCTTCATTGTTTCAATAATTTATTACACTGTACTTGCAATCTTCAATGAGTGTATTAATTATAATATGCAAGAAAATCTATAGAGATTTTTTTTACTCTGAAAACACTAACCATCTCCTTTCAAGATATTTGTTTATCCAAACAATTGCATTTTGTTATAATATGGATTTATTTCAATATAATTTGCTATCATTATAGAATTGAATTTAAAACACCCTGAATTCTCATTTGAGTGTCAGTGTACAGTTTCTGTACTTACTACATGCGATTTTATTAATAGAATAGATACAAATTTGGAAATTGCAAGAAATTATTAATTAAAACTATTTTATTAAAATTTATGAGACGTAAGGTTGCTAAACAAAATCAACCATTACCTGCCTCAATTCTAATGGTTATAAAATACGTGAAAGAGAACGCAGGTGTAGAATTCTGTATGAATTAATTTCCTGAGATGAAAAAGTATTTTTTTTTGTCAGAAGTTAATAAAAAGAAACTTTTTTAAACATCTTAAACTTCTATCACGAAAAAGCTGATTTTACACTTTCTTTATATTTCTTTTTTAAAGATATTTTCTGAGGAGGAGAAATATATATATATATATAGTAGCCTCAACTTTGTTGTAATAATATATTACGTTTCCTCTATATTTTTTCTTACAGATGTTTCAATAAATATTTTGTTAACTGCTTGATTTTTGATATTATTGAATATAAAGATTGAAACTGTTAAAATCATCAACAAAGAGTAGTTCAAATATATATTTTCTCACATTTCAGTTTTTATTTAAAGCACTATATAAAGAAAGTCAAATATTTCATATATGTATAGAATTTCACGGATTATGAATGGTCATTTGAAATGCTTAAAATCAAAAAAACAAAAGATAATTAGTCAGTAATATTACTTAAGTGTTTAAAAATTCAAATATATATCTGAAATGAAGAAAATCAATAAAATAAGGAAGACATTTAAATTAAAAATGAATATAAACAAAATTTGTGCATTTCAGAATTAATTCCTTTCATTACATTTACTCCTAACAAGTATGCGAGAGAGGTTTAAAAAGTAATTGTGTTAGGAGTAGGAAATGAGAATGGGTCGCAAAAAGTCGTCGGCATAACTTTTGCAGCTGATGAGTCCATCTCTGCCTTCTTGAAGCAGAATCGCCGGAAGAAACTCTTTGTTTTGGTTGTTGCTTAAATTCCAGTGTGTAATGATAAATCTAGGTCTCGTCAATTCGATGCAAAATGACGAAGACAACTCGTTATGGCTCTTATCAAAACCAACCAATGAATCGGTGACAAAATTGTTTTGGCTCTGATTTTTAACAGATAACATCACACAATGATAACGGGAAGTCTTAGTAACACCACCTGTCGGTATTTCAAGATACTTTTGAGTCATCCGAGTAGATGTGTAAGTATAAATAGTTCAATATCTGAAAATTATTCTTAAATCTTTGAATATATGAAGAAATAATAATACAACTGACATTATAGCCATTTTTAATCCTATCATTACTTTCACATCACCATGTTATTATTATTTTATTATCTACAGTGATTTGATACGAGCGGATATGTATTAAATCCCACTAAACACGAGCGGATATGTATTATGCCATGTATATTATATGTTTTTATTTTCAACGAATGTTATCCTAGCATGAAATGTTCTTATCAGCTAAGACTTTTCATCTCTTGCTAAGACGCGTGTTTTCCCTCTTTTTACTGTGGAAAATGTGTAGGTTATGCCCTTCGTTAATTTTAAACGCTTGAGTACATCCAAGAAAAGGCCTTATCAACAGATCTGTAGTTCTTTGTTTGCGCAATTTTCACTGTAGATGAACTGTAAACAACTCGTAGATGAGGTGATATTTCTGATTTTAGTTCGTTAGAGCTTAAATGTGAAATATATATCGTAAGGTTAAGCTTGGTAGAAGCTGTTTTTCTTAAGAAGATGGTATATTTGGCTGGAAAATATATGAAAAGTTTCATTTACTATTTGAATTTTTAAATAGAAGAAAAATAAGTACCAGAGAATTTAATTTCTTTGTTGGATTTTTTAAATTTCATCAGAATTTACTTGTTGAACATATGCCGAGAGATTAGGCTTTGTAGCAACTGGTTTCTACAAGTATGAGTAATACGAGGTGTTGCTATTACATAACGATACCGACGCTGTTACAGAAGAAGTACGCATGCGCCAAACGCCAGTGACCGAGACTGTTTAGCGTGAAGCCTTCTCTTTCGAATACGGTGCATCTTGCTTCTGTGAACAAATCCGTATTCCCGTAAATTTCGTTTCCATTAAAGTTATTTTTTGTTTCGCTTAGAAATGATAAGTGAGCAACGAATTGTTGGGAAATTTCGCATGAAACTAGGAAAACCTTCTTTTGAAACTTATAATTTATTGAAAGAAGTGTATGGAAATGAATGTTTATCACATGCAAGAGTTTTTGAGTAGTTTAAAGCGTTTTCCAGATGGCCGAGAAGACGCTGAAGATGATTCACACCCTGATCGCCCTTCTACGTCAAAAACGGATGACAGTATCGAAAAAATCGGTAATTTGGTTCGATCAGACCATCGGTTAAGTATTCTTGCTATTGCTGAGACTGTAGGAATCGACAAGGAATGTGTACGGCAAATTTTTCTACCAAAAAAATGCACCAGCTTAATCCACATTGTCTATCAAAATTTTTATAGGCCAAGAATAGCATCCCAGTGTTAGACTATCCGCCTTATTCGCCGGATCTTGAGCCTTGCGACTTTTATTTATTTCCTAAGGCGAAACCTGCATTAAAAGGAACAAAATTCAAGCCCGTTAAAACTGTGAAAGAGAAAGCGGCACGCGTCCTAAAGGAGTTGACAGAAAAAGACTTCCAGAACTGTTCGAACAATGTAGGGATAGAGAAGGGGTGTAAATTGAAGGTTTTAATAAGTAAATAGGTATGGCTTCAAAGTAAAATGTTATTCAGCGTCAGTCAATGGTCACACCCTGTACTTGGCCGGAAAATATATGAAAGCAGTTAATAACTAAATGAAATTTTAAACAAATGATATAAGTGCTATGAATATTGGAATTCTTTTTTGGAATAATTAGAATGATTTTTGAATTTGTACGTTGAATATAAGTCGAGAAGTTTGGCTTGGTAGTAACTATTTTTCTTAAGTAAGTGGTATACTTGGCCTGAAAAAAATGTATGATAGGTTTTAATTACTAAGAAATTTTTTAAACTGAAGAAATAAGCATTGAAGGAATTGAAATTCATTGTTGGAATTGATGTATGGAAGATGAACTAATCAAACTTTCAGAGGGAAAAAGTTATGGCATTCTTAAAACATATTTCTAAATGGAATAAAAACGTAATGAAATAAATCTACTTGCAAAATTGAAATGAAATGAAATCTTCTTCTAAATTCATTAAGTGATATTTGCGGAGGAAAATAATAATCAATTTCTAGTGTAATTTTCCCAATCTGATACTATCGCTTGAAGCGGTAAGAAAGTGTAGCATTAATAAAAAGAATTTGCTCGATGTAATTTATTTCAAAAATATGTCGTTATCTTGATAGCAATGCTTGTTATGTGAGAACATGACATTGTTACGACAAAACTAATTCTATAATTGAAAGACCCTGTTAAGAATCACTAAATTGCGTGTTGGAAAATAATGATGAAAGCTACAAATTCTTGTAGTCACGCAAACATGGTAATTGAAAGTGGTATTTCGAATGCTCAAAAAAGAATAGCGTACAATTTTTTTTCCGCATCTAAAGTAAGTAATTATTAATAAAATCAGAAAAAGCTCGTAACATTTTATCCAAAATTATTCCAGTTAGTGTTCAATTCTTAAATAATAATTATTTTATTTAATTTTCAAAATTTTATTTTGTTAATTAACGGTTTTAAAAGTTATGAAATTAAAATTATATATTTCTGTTCAAACTTGGCTTCGACGAGATTCGATAATGAAACGGATTTCATCACACGTGAATAAAATATATCAACTTGTATTATGCAAGAAATTTATTTTATTATTTTCCGAGCATGTTTAAATTCTGTGACGGAAGGAGCTGTCAAAAATCAGATCATGGATAATTGGTAGAAAAATAAAAATAATGTCATTATCTGTAATGCTGGAGATAAAGAGCACGATGTCTGTTTTTTAAAATAGTAATGTTTTAAAAAGTAATAAGGCTTAAAAAGGTGTAGTTTAAGAATCAGTAACCCAAAAATTAAAATGTATATTATTTTCTTGAAAAATATTCGTTAACAAAAACAAGTTATTAATAAAGAAACACAAAAAGAACCCTTTAAACAGCTTTCTTGTAAAATTTGAAAAATTGACACAATGACCTTTACCTTCGGTATTGAGGTATAAATTTAAAGGTTTGTTTATTTATTTGCTTTATAATAAATGTTCATTTAATATTTATTGAAAGAAATCTTCATTTCATTAAGTATCATTTTTTGGTAAAAAAAAAAAAAAAAAAACCCATACATATAATGTCTGTAAAAGTGAATATTATGGATCAGAGTATTAGCGATTTTTATGTTGTGTTTTCTTAAGGAGATTTTTGACTTCTTATGAAAACACAACATAAAAATCGCGTGTGCGTGTTTTCCCGTAATAAATCTCTGTAAAATTTCCTTAATATTTCAAGTAACTTGGAATATTTTTGCATTTCGTTAGCTTAATAAGATATTTCGAAATAAATTTATGTTGGAAGGATACTCAAATCCAGAAATATTTTGGATACCAAAACGATCCCTTCAGCATATCTAAATTCTTGAAGATAATATGTCCTCTTTTAAAAAATAAACGTGTTTAATTTAAAACATATGGAACTTTTAACTCTTTACGAACCTTCCCTTAGTTAACATGTGGGGTTACTTTCTGGTTTTATATTTAAAATTCCAACTCCTATCCAATCGAATGAAACATGATTGCGTAAATTGGAGGAAGATAAGAAGTGTAACGAATAAACGAAACAGAATAGAAAGTGAAAAAGTACAGTTGATAGTGTATAATCGGTGGTTAGTAAATTAGAAATTGGAGGGAACTGCTATAATTGATCTTTTGTGATTAAAATCGGTTAAGAGTAACTGCAGGTTAGAATAAGTGGTAATAGAAGTCGAATCCAGAATATTCTAGAAGTTTCTCACCCAAAGCGAGTGAGCTGGTAAACTAGAACTTTATTGTTTAATCCTAAGCTAGGATTCAGGCATGTTGAGATTTGTTTGAGAGAGAGCGATCTTGCATAATCTGTGAAGAAACCTAATAAACTGTATTTATAATTTTTCTTTCTCTTCAATTGTAACTTCTATCTTAATGTTTATTTAAGTAAACTTTTCGGCCACAACAAAATAATGAAAGACACATTGAAAGCAAATATAGTTGAAAATTGTATCTGTTGCAATCCCTGTAAATTGTAAAAATCATCACGAACTAATAATATAATCTACGTAAACCTTTTTTATTTAAGTCTTATCAAATAGTCTTCCGAATTTCTTTTTCTATGACCTTACTCATCTCAATCTATTTGACATTTTCCGGTCCCCATTTGACAGGAAATAATCAAAGTTTAGTTAACGAGCACTACAAGCACTAACTATTATATCAATGAATAGAATGTAGACTTTCCCATTCTTTACGATAACGATTACGATGAGATAAAATTCTGTGATAACGATTTTAAAAAAAGGATTGATGTGCATGTAGCCTTATCACGAATTATTTTTGGTTAAATCTTCACCACCGTTTTGTCTTGGAAAAACTGTCTTGGGAGAAAATTCATAAGACATTGTCTTTTTTGGGGGGGAACTTTATATTTTCCATCTGATAACACTAAATAAATCGTTGTTTCAAATATTTATTTCTGAAATAAGGCTCCCAAAGGCAATTTAAATTGGCATCCCTTGTATATACATTAGAAAATAATTAAATAAATAATAAGATATTATTTCGAAAAACAAAGAATTTTGCTTTTTCTCACTTAATAATGTCCACTCTAATAAGACGTTAATATGAGATTAAAACAATCAAAATTTGATACGAGGAATCAAAATTTTATACTTAGAAGCGGCCCACAAAAAAAAATTTAAAAAAAATTGCTACTATTTCATCACAAATTTTATATACGAGGGATTATCATAAAATTTTAATTATTATATAGAAATAACTAAAATAGCGCTGGATTAAACTTATTCTGCATATTAATCGATTCTAATGTACTTAATGTTGTAAATTACATCTATTAATGTGAATTTGTTTTCGGGAAACCGTAGATTGAAGTAACCCACAATATCGAAACGTTTTCATAATTATCTCGGGGTATCGTAAAGCTTTAATTATTACTAAGAATAAACGAGATAGAAACTTTTTATATATGTATAGTATTATTAAAACTTCCTGCATAGTCAGAATCCAGAGTTATACATTTCTTCCATTGTTCCTTGACCTTTCGAAGGAGGTCATTCTAGAACTCTGCAGATTGAACACCATTTTGTCTATACTGTGAATTACTTCAATCTACGGCTTCCTGAAACAAACAAATCTACGTTAATAGCTGTAATGTACAACATTGTGTACACAAGGATATATTAATATGCAGAATAAATTTTATCCAGATATCTTGATTATTTCTTAGTAATAATTAAAATTTTGCGTTACCCCCTCGTACAAGAGTCATTCAATAAGTACTTAGAAATTCCAAGAGATGGCGCTCATCGCATCGAAAATTGTTTGTTTTTAGTGATCATCATAACTCACTAGACCAGGGGTGGCCAACTTTTTGCATACAATGCGCCAATTTTTGACAGACGAGTTTAGACGCGCCATATAAATTGGGCATTTATTATATAGTCTTAAGTTCATTATTAAAGGTTGACTTAAAAAATAAGGATAGAATCTGATTCGCTTAGGAGAGGGAAAAGAACCTCTTAGCCACGCAATTAAATTAATGAATTTTCGCCGGTGTAATGAAGTGTCCGCTGTAGCTCAGTGGTCATGGTAGAGGAATCGTTTCGGCATCATTTTCGTCGTATCGTTGTTATCGAGCTCTGATGCAACTAAGTAACGCCGTGTAACGGGACTGATGCATGTTAATTTGGGTGGAGGTCCAAAGTCTTCCCATTAACGTGGTGTGGAAGTTTGGAGAGGGAGGTAACATCTCAGGTGTTGTCCTCGTCGCTTGACCGATGTTCAGAATTGCAAAGTCTTTTGCCAATAACCTTCGTGTTGCTTCTTAGTGAGACGCAAATAAGCTGTCTATCAAATTGAAATAATTGTTTCATAAAAGTATCACTTAATATTTACCTTGTAGAAGTTGAAACATACTCCGTTTTCAGTATTTGTTTTAAGGTTTATCTAACATATCTTCGCTGTATCAAATTAGACAAAAGCGGCACTAGTAATCACTCAATGCGCCTCGATTTGGCCATCCCTGCTTTAGACAGTTGTCTAAGTCTCAGTTACTGGTATTCGTGATCATGACGCCTTTTGTGCCTCAAAACTTCTCCGTTTTAACTTTTCCGGCCTATGAGACAAACTACGCCTTTTTTTAAAAAAAGATTCACCAGAAGCAACCTTACGTTTTGATTTTTGCTTGATTCCTGGTGCATAATGATGAATCCAGGTCTCACCAACGGTGACAATTTGAAGCTAAATGACGTCGACAACTCGACGCGGCAGCGATCAAATTTTGATTTAGCAGCAAATGACTGCCAAATCTAAGCCAACGTATGAATCAATGTGAAATTCCTTTCGGCTCCGTTTTACAGATGGCAGCACCCAATGGGAACAACAACTTACCTTAATGATGCCATCCATCTTCAAATACTAATAATTTTTGAACCACCTTCGTATGTTGATATCCGTATGATTAATAATGTATTAACTTGTTAAGCTCGCATGAATGTACTTGAATTGTTTTACTTGTTTATTACATATAATTAGAATAATAATTTGTTATATTTATTTTACTTTTAACGTTGTAATTGATTTGGAGAATAATTACAAAAGTAGTTGATTGATTTAATTTTTTATTCTAATTAAATTGATTCACCTCTCGCGAGGGTTTGAGAAACGTATTTTAAACTTAGACTTTTAAGGTAAAAACCTTAATTTAGAACATGTACAGAAGGTATTTTCCTTCTAAATTAAAAATTCCTTTTAATACATATAATTTTATTTTTCTCCTAGAGACACCATACGCGAAGAGCGAGAGATAAACGATCGCTTAAATTTCACCTTATTATCGTCAAAATTCTGCTATTTTATTCCTTGTGGCAATTATAAGCTAGTTAAATGTTATAACCATGAAAAAGGTCGGCTGTTGAATATCTAAAACTGTAATTGATGGACATTAATCAATTTCAGCTTATGGTATGCCAAACAACTTATTTTTGTTTCCAGACTCACGATAAATGTGTCATTGATGATTCATGTTTCCTGTTAAATTACCATTAAATTTAAATACTGTTGATATTATATTTGTTGAAAAAAACAAACATTTAATTTAAATTTTCGCATATCTGGTTTTATTTTAAGCATACTGAAAGTTAAATTATTATTTAACATAATCTAAAATACGTCGCTTTATTTTAATATTCAAGGTAAGCTATATAGGGGAAAGAATGTTATATTTATCTTTTCTACAAAATATATATTGCATGTGTTTCAATTTCTTATAAATTTCATAGTATTAGTTACAAATGTCTATTCGATTTATAGACCATTTTGGTTTTTATTTAGAATTTTCAATTATTTCTGAAAGTGTTTATAAGATGAAATTTTTCTTTTACTTTTAAAAACTGGTAATGTTTATATGATTTGGAGATTATTATTTTTTTAGTTTCCGTTAAACTGAGATGAAATAGACTCTTTCCAAATTAAATACTGTATACTTTTTTTTTTCTATTTAACTTTTGAAAAACATGATATTTAAAAATCTGCAATCTTTAAGAAAAACATTAAATAAATTCCAAAATTTCAAATGCCTTTATAAGCAGATTGGAATCAGGATATCTCAAGTTAAATCTCCTTCTTTCTTTATCCAATATCTTCCTTCAGTCATTCACTTCGAAATATTTATCTTATATACTTGTAGAAGGGAACTTTGACAAGAAGAAAGTTGTTAATGTAAAGAGTTATGATTTCATTGAAATGAAATTCAAATGCGCATTGTTCTTCATGAACTGGGTGAGTCACGCCGTAAATATAAAAAAAGACCATGACTGCTTTCTTTTCATTAACCGTAAAGGGAAATGAAATGGACTCGATTCTGTTTCCAACTACATTTTCCTTCAATTTAGTATAGGTAAAAAATGCAAGAGTATGGCTGTAAAGGCTCGTGAATGAAAACAAAGCGCTAAAAATGTGCATATTTGTTATTTAGTGATTGTCGATTCATATATCTTAGGTATAGTCTTATAGTTATATTTTAGTATCAGATATAGTTAGGTTATTATTTAGTGATTGTCGACTTATATATCTTAGGAAATGAAATGGACTCGATTCTGTTTCCAACCACGTTTTCCTTCGATTTAGTATTTGTAAAAAATGCAAGAGTATGGTTGTAAAGGCTCGTGAATGAAAACAAAGCGCTAATAATGTATATATTTGTTATTTAGTGATTGTCGATTTATATATCTTAGGTTAAACTTTAAGTTTGGGGTTGGAAATTTTTTGATCTATTAATTTCTAGTTAGACTGCATTGTATATGTATGTATTTACGTTTACATACATGTGTGTGTGTGTGTGTGTACTGCTGAAAAATTATGAAAAATATTGAAAAAATGGAATCCAGTCAGTCATAAAGCAATTTTGACCTGAGGGCCGAATAAGCGGGACTAACCTAGTTTCATGGTACCAATCTTCCCTCCCTGTGACTTGGTAGGCTGAATGGGAAAATTCCAAAAATATAAAAGAGCTCAATGATACAAAAATACAATTTACCATTCTAAAAACTGAAAAAATAGCATGAAATTAAATGTAAAAATTTATTACAAAAAATTCAAAGAAATGAAGATTCAAAAAGGGAGTAGATAAGTAAATTTTCTTCCAAAAAAAAAAAAAAAAAAAAAAAAACTAAGTGCTTGAAGATAGATATGAAACACTCGAAATGCAATATACAAGACGTCATAGCTCTATAAATTTAAAAAATATGCGTGCTGTTTGTTGGTTATTAGTTCGTTGGTAAAAATATGCAAGACATTGGTTAGTTAGTAACTAGTTCGTTGGTAAAAGGGTAAAATGATCCAAAGAATGTATAAAAAGTGCAAGCTGTGTGTGTGTGATAAAAGTAATTCACGGATAGACCACTAACAAGCCGACTTTGTGGACCTAGTGTAGTGTGGTGGATTTGAAAATGGATCATTTGCATATATATCAAATAATATTAACCCATCAATAATATTGAAGAGGATTAAAATAATATTAACCACTAATTTAGAAAATTTTTGAGGGGGAGTTTGTGTAAAAATAACAAAATGTTCATGAATTGTCGTAGTTTAGTTTTTATTAACGTCTCACTAGAAGTTACACAAGGGCCATTGGGATCGTAATTTTGCGCTTAGGTCATTCTGGCACCCCCTATCCAAACTTCCACACCACACCAACGAGAGGACTTTGGGCCCCGAAATATTTAATGTGCAGCAGCCCCGGCTAAACGGTGGGTCCTAAGCTGCCAAGGCTCGAACCCGCGACTGAGCGGAAACCGCCGGCCACAAATCCGAAACCATGACCACTAGGATACCGCTTCTTCATGAATTCTCAGTTAGTTTATTTGGTGAACTATTGATTTCTGTTTTCTAATTATCAGCTACAATTAATGTTACATATACATGTAATTATTTTTATTAATGAGTTTTAGATCAAATGTTGATCTTGTTGTAGTTTTTTTTAGGAATTAGTTAAAACAAAATTTAAATTACACTAATATTCAAGCACAGCTCTTTCTCTCTCTATAAACCGGTGATTCACCTTTATAGACGTCAAAGCTATAGAGGCCCAAATCTTCCCAGTGACGTGGTGTGGATATTTGAAGAGGGAATTGTCAGTTTAGGGGTATTCCTCGTCACTTGACCGAAGCTCAAAATACGATATCCGTCGCCAATAGTCCTTATGTTGCTTCTAAAATCGACGTTAGTAAACAACCAAACAATCATCTTACCAGCTTTCTAATAGTCCGGTGTTTTTACACAAGTCAAATAAATTATTTTATGCTTAATTATTTTATTTAAATGGAGTAATGTAGGCTATCATTACAAAACAGTACATATTTTTTTAGTGTTATTTTGTGTGTTTGATACTTTATTTGCATGAACTGTATTAAATTCATTTTATAATACATAGCATTTGCTGTCTAAATGCCTAGTTATTAGTGATTTTAAGGTATTAGTAACCTAGTTATTAATAACTGGCGTTTTCGGTAATCCAACGATGCTCTGGTCCAATGCCTGCCGGATTACCGAGAAAAGACTGTACCTCAAATGATAATGTGCCTTCATACCGGATAATGGAGTATTTATACCTTAAATTTTTAATTTAAAATTTTAACCTTTAATTTCAAGTCCAATTAAAGATCAATTATCTAATATTTATATAGCTTTTTATATATATAATATAAACTACCTTAAATATTAAATGATCCTTTGTTAAATGATTTTGTATTTCACCGGCTGGAATATGCCTTGTAAAAATGCCAGTATCCTCCTGGGACTGCTTAAAATGTATTTATGCGCATGTTTTTTTACTGATAAATCTGTTTTTCAACCAAAGCAAGATACAATATTTTACCATTTCATACAACGTTGGATTTCATGACATGAGCCCCATTTTTCACAACTTCCCCTTTTCATAAAAATATATATACCGATTTATCCTATTTTCCATTCACACCGAGAAATACATTTTACCTCTTTTCTTTCGAGGTACTTTAATTTTATTTGAAATTGATCTTTTTGCAGTTATTTTTGATGGGGGATTGCTTATGGTTCATCCCCTTTGATACAGCCATCAATTTTTATATTTTACATATTTCTCATAAATAAAAATATTATATCATTGAATGAATGACATCACTTTGATATTTGGATACGGATTAAGTGTCAATCTTCTCTTTTTCAAATCTGCATGTCAATATCTCAATCCTAGGGATTTGGATTATAAATTGTATTTGAAAATGTGGTGTAGATAATTAAAAACTTTCTTTTTGCTACTATTTGGAAGCGAACGAAGATGACGAAATGAATATTTTTTTTACATTCAGCTTTATTTCTTTATTGTAGAATAAGCTGGAGTTAGATAAGTTAATGATGAAATATCTCTAAAAGCAGAGCTTTCTTTTCTTATTGATATTTCAAAAACAAAGTATATAAATATATATTCTTGGCTACTAATAATCATTTTATATAAGGTGATTCCATCATCACCAGGTGCTTTTTTGATGTTTTATCAATTATTTTACTGAAAATTCCTACGTAAAAACAATTTTTCAAAAGATTACAGTGTTGTTCAAAGATTACAATGCATGAGTTTGACATAGATTTTGTCGTGAAATATTAATTATTTCCCAACTTTATTATGCGTTACATACTTTATATATAATATTCAAAAAAAAAAAAAAAAACTCCTTTAATCATGCATCATAAAAGGACAAAAATAATCAATTTTTAATTAAAATGTTAGCATAAACATTTTAATCTTCAAGCTTATTAAATTTTGGAAGAAAAATTTATTTCCATTTTTCAATTTTCAAAGAAATATTAAATAAATCAGCAATCAAAATGTATATAAATATCTTACGTTAGGAAGTATGGAATAATCCTCTTGCTTAAAAATTTAAAATAATCTTATTTTCTTAAAAAAAAGTTGAGTTTCTTGATGTGTATTTCAACCTCATTGCTAATGTAGAATAAAATATTTACACGCGCCATCGAAACAACTTGTAATAGGATTAACTAAGATAAAATAATAAAATTTTTCTCTCTATCTCTCCCTACATAGATGAATAACATTTCGTAACCGCGTAAGAATTGTAGAAATAATTATGTAAAGATGAAAAAAAGAACTGAGAATACATTCACAAATTTATTGTCCCAAAAATATCGTTAAATTTTTAAAAATAAATAGTTTCATTCAAAGGAAAAAGAATTTTAAAAATACATTTAAAGTATGTTCAATATTTTCTCCAGTTTTAAAGATAAAAATGCAAATAAAGTACCAACGTACTCTTAAGAATAAGACGTGCGTGTGCGTGTGTGTGTGCGTGCGTGTGTGTGTGTTCCTAATTAGGGGTTCCAGAGTATTTAGGAAAATCAGACTTTCAGAAGAAAAATTAAGAAACCAAACAGTTCAGTTTATTTGACTAAATACTTCACTGATCTCTCAGCTGATGAGTTTAAACAAAAGTAACCTTGAGCTTGAAATAAACAGAATAATTTAATAACTTAACAAAAAGTGCAATATTATTTCAGTAACAACTAAATGAATTGAAAAGTTAGAAAGCATCATTAATCTAAATCGTTTTAATCGGAAGTTAAATCCCCATGACAACCGCAATGGCTGCTGGCGATATTCATTTTTAGGAAACAGTGAAATTCACAATGTCATTCTCTCCTGTCGACTGTGACCAAAAACGTCTTTATTATACTAAACTAAAAAATGCAGTTCTTTTAAAACCTTGCGTATTTAGCTGGACAACTTTGTACAAACTGAAAGTAGTGGAATCTATAGAAAATTTTTTCAAAAATCTACTAACGAAATGTAAAACTAAAGATATCTTTTAAAATCTATTAGAGCAGCATCTTTAGACGGAAAAATATAATCAGGTACAACATATCCTATAGAAGATGTATGTTTATGTATGACTCCTATATTATTTTACATGCTCTTAAGTAATGCTCTATATTCAGAAAACTCAGTATATTTAGAAAGTTCCCTGGTCTCCGAATTACTTATTATTACGCATAAATATATGAGTACTTAGTAAGATTAGGTTACCCTAAATGAGATAATCTTTTGTAAGTGTAATTACCTCATTACTGCTATTATCGGAGAAAAATTATTGGTTGTGAAATGTTACCCTCTTTTGGGAAATATATTTATAGATATAACCATTACCGCAGTTTCCAAAACTCGTTGTATTGTTTATCTATAAGATCTCATTTTCTCTGGAGTCCAATGCAGCTCTTTATCCCATCGAAATTATTGAAGAGGTGGTTAGCTATATATAGCTAAGAATCCACACATTTCGTGAGTTGGCGAATACAGACAACGCAGGTCGATATTTTGTCTTGGCATTATTACCATCTTCAGGGCGTTTCTTTCTTGTATATAGATGTCCTTGTGCGTTATTATTCAGCCGTTTCTCGTACGTTTATCTGACAAGAATACTCATTTAAAATTCATTTAAGTCTGACGTATTACTTCTTTTCAAACAAACCGACGGAAAACTTTTATGAATATTTAATTCTTTCCATCGCTCTGACATAATAGAGAGACGTGTACCTTCACTACAGGGACTGTGTTGTGTTCTGAAGTAAAATAGTTAGGGGAAACTTACTCAGACAGTTTTTGTGGTTATTTTTGAGTGTGGCGTCATCTGAAGTCGCCTAAAGAAGACGTAGGTTGTAATGACACGAATTTACGTAAATAAGCCACAAAGGAAATATTTTATCTTTTTACGACTGCGTTATAGACTGAACTTCGCATCGACTTGTGTAGCATATTGATGCAAAAAAAAAATAATAGATGAGTGGGAAAATTAAATTTCGTTCAAAATTGGGAAGAAAACATGTCATTCCTTGAGCTTATTCCAAATGGAAAATAAAAAAGAAGAAAAGAAACGCCCGGGTAATAGCACGAAAAATACTAATCCCTACAGCGATATAATTAAGTTAAATTAATATATTTTGTATCATTAATAGTATTGTGTACTAGTATTGCTAGTATTTTGTAAAAAAGTTTGCATATTAATATATAAAATAATTTTAGCAAAATATGATAATATTTAATGTAATAATGAAACGTATTGTTATTTAAGCTGTTATGGATTCATTTTGGAATATATGTTTTAATATGCATTTTAGATAACTTAAATGAATAAATTTACAGAAGAATTAGGGGCTGTGACTATCAGTGTCAGTAGATTTTGCATTTCGCCGTTGATTAATTGGATCACAGAAGTTAGTTTTTAAGATCCTTGAGTAATTTTTCAAACTCCAAATGCATATTTAACTATTTAATTCTTTAATGAAAAATACTTATGAAATAAATTTGAGAGTGGATACCATGAACTGCCTACAAATTCTGAAGTAGTTATTCAGACAAATTTTGTTAAGTGTGCAAACCAAACTTCAGAGTATAATAATAAACTTAATAGAAAAAAACCTTTCGTTAACATGAAAATAAACACATTCTTTTTTTTTCTAAGAAAGGTGTGAAATTAATGATTAAGAATTCTTCAAAATAATTTGAAAGGAAATCATAAAGCTTTCAAACTGCTGATATTTCTTACTTGTCAATAATACTATAGAATGAAAAACCAAAAAACGTTCAACCTGCAGTTTTAAAGCGTGTGATTTCGAAATATTAGATACTAAACCCACAACGTCATCGAATCGATGTCTGTATCGGAACTGATGTTACCTTAGTCTAAATTGCCTTCAAATCGATATTGCCAGCTCATAGAATCGATGTCTAATGCGCTATCGAGCGTTACTTTATTAAAAGCTAATTTCAAAATATTTATACTTTAATGGATATTTGGTGAAATGCTACAACTGCATAAAGAAATATTTTTAAAATTATCTAGATAAGTTTGGCATAAATTATTTTCAAAAAAGTATGACCAATTTATTTAAAAAATTATGAATCGTATTTGATTTTCCAAACGGTATCCTTAGAGTAAAAATAAACTATAAAAAATAGGTGTCACAAAATTCATTTTAAATTTAGGAATAAAAATAACTTGGCCTAGCGTGAACGCCTTTTTATAGCTGTTTGTAAGGAAGCCATAAAATCGAAACCGACATAAACATAAAGGGGGAAAAAATAATAAACCGTAAAACGTGCGTGAGCGATCTTTCAACCACCTCACGGGAGAGAGTTTCAGCCGTAAAAATATTTTCAAACATACGGTTGGATTTATTTTCATTCCCACGCATATTGGATTGATGGAAGAACGCTTTTGTAGTTGTGCACTTGACTGCCAGATAAATGAGATCGATCTTCCATTTTCGCGCTTTGTTACACGATAGCGTGATGCCATTCCTGAATTAGAAATTGTATTATATTTTTGCCATTTCCAAAATGTTTATTTATTTTCGATTTATGTAGTTTTTTCTGTTTCTGTATTTTTATGTTTTTCAATTCGTAAGGTTATCGAAGACCATTAAAGTGGTGCTGTTGCATTCAAGATTTTTTTATTTGTTGTTTTAAAGCGGAGAACATATGTTCTTGTATGTTGTATGATATTAGTTTTGTATCGGAGTTAGTGCGGAATGTTTATATTGTAATGCATAATATTTACAATAATATCTTCAGAGATTAATTTATTTATACAATATAAATAAGCAAAAATAAGCTAATTGTGACTTTTATATTTTATACCCTATTTATCTCTCAAAGTCTTCTTCTTTTCTTTTTTTTTAATATGCACCAAAATGTATGCTTTAATGATACTAATGTAAACTTACGAAAGAAATGGCTTGAGAAAATTTTATTTCATTTTAAAACTACTTTAAATATTAGTAAGAAGTTCTGCCTATCATTTAAAAGATTTTTCCAAGATAATAAGCACATTTTAAGTATCTCCACTCATTCCGTATTAATGTTTCGTTAACAATATATATGTGCAATACTTATTATATCACAGGAATTTTTGCGAGGAAAATATTTTTTATATTTTCCTTGTTGTCAAAATTCAAAGAAACTCTATTTTATTTAACATTTTATATTCTCATTTTATAAAGGAAATTAAAAATGGATGTACTGATCATGTTATGAAACTCATTTTTGTACAAATAATTAACTGAATCAACGCTATTGGGGCAAGTTTCTCCATTAGTTGTGCTTACTTTAATATCTGAAATTAAATATTTGGAAGCGGGGTTTGTGTATCAAATATGTTCACAAAATGCTGCATGAAACTAAAATAATAACTAAGTTTTGAGTGAGAGATTTTTATTTTCATAAAAATGAAATTTCTATCTTTTATTCACGTAACGAGTGAATATTTGGACTCAAAACAAATCTTTTATCATGTATATTATGTAAAATATTGGTATTTACTTAACTGCAAATGCTGTTAAAGCTCCGGCTATTTTCTTATTTGTATTGCTCATTTTTTTCTCAATTTGTTAAAATATGAGTCACCTTTGCATTAATATTTTTCATTTATTTACCTTGCCTAAGATTATATGACAAATGTCTGATTTATAACTTCATAGATGTAGGTAATCAGAGCTTTCAGTAATATAGTGCTTATTACTTCCGATTCCTGAAAGGTAATCTGTATTGCTATCCCCTTTGATGATCTGACGCGACGTCCATTACGTGTGTCACCTACTTTTTAGTCGATGCAGCTGTTTTTATACGTCTTTGTTCGTGTCGAGTCTTTGACCCGATTTGTCGCATAATCTATACCAATTCCTATTTATTTATTTACTATTGTAGAAAAAATGAAATAAGATTGGGAAAAAACTGATGTGTTATTTGTTCTGCATCGATTGTTTCGTTTATATAAATCAAAGTTTACTGAGAGAAAATTTTTGATAGATGTCAAATATTATGTTTATAAGTATTTATTCACTAAAATTTGTTTTTTAACGATATTGAAAGGTATATGTATATGTTAGCATCACAGAGTAGCTTTCACGTAATGTAATCTTCTACAGAAATTAGCCACACCTATACGTTTTTTTTTTATCGCATCCATTATTTTGTAAATAATTTTTCAATTTCATTAAAATATATTATATTAAAAAATACAAATTTATAAAAAAAAAAAATCTCAGGATTAAATAGTTCAAATTTTAATATTTTTCTAGCACATTATACAATTGCTCAGAATGCATATTGGAATTTAGACACTAAAATGTATGTACTTGTTTCTAGTATAAATTAGTAATTAAAAATATAATATACTCTAACCACAATTACAAAAATCCAATTTTCATGATTTTTTTTCTTTACCATATTTATTATGCACTATACTATTAATAAACCTTACCTTAGACCTGGTTGTGTTATTGTATGAACTAAATACAAACAGGATAAGACAAAAAATCATATTTTGCCACCGTATTACATAGCTCTACTCTGGTATTGATAGAATATGTGAGATAGTCTCGTTTGTTATTATAGATAGAAAGATAGAAATAATGCTTCTCAAAATTTATACTTTTTTAATAAAGGTATAGATAAAAGAGGTAATTGTAGGCTTTAATACTGGATATGTTTGTAGCAAAATTATTCAAACTGTTTTTACTGCGAAAATTGTAGCACCGCGTTTAAAATAAAACAGAGCACCACATTTGCAATTAATTAAATACTTTCTTTTAATTTAATATGTGTCCGATACAAAAATATTAATTTCAGGTAAAACGTTAACTAATCGCTTGCAGATGAGGTAGCTTAAATGCATAAGGATAAATAAACAGCAAAATAAAAATATTCATTTAGTTATCATGCAGAAATTGGAAACTCTATAAATATGCCGGCGTTTATATTTATTTGGTATTTAAGCATGAATATGTTTAGCCATAGGAAGTTTTGAACGAAAAATTCTATTTCTAAAAAGTTTTAAAGAAATTATGAAGAGATATAATTTTTTTTAATTCATCATTTGGATAGACTTTAATACATTTCGATTTGTTATGCGCGGAGTATCAATGTTTGCTGCGATCGAAGGAAAGTAAATTCATTTTAAAATGATTTTTATTGTATGTCTATAATCGATTAAAGTTTCTAAAAAGATCTATATATATATATATATATATATATATAAAACTTAAAATAAAATAACTGTAAATAGGCTATTTTAACAGATTATACTGTTAGTTGTAAAGGTGATAATTGTAAAAAACATACCGTAATCTTTTGAAAATTTTGATAAAAATAATTGTAATTTTCCTATTTGAAGAAAAATCGCATTCTTTAACACTTGTCAAGCTCATGGGTGCATGCGATATAAACATTGCATAAAATTTGAAATGAATTCTTAAAATCATTATTATAAACTGTTTACAAATGCTAACTACAGGATTCCCATTGTTATTTTTGAAATATGTAATTATTTCCCTTTTACATTATGTTTATTGATCACCATTTTCAACAGCTAAATGGGTTTTAGATTTAAAATGTCTGGTTATCGTAAACTGCATCTTAATGAAATTATTCAAATCAAAGAAATGTTGACAAAATAATTGCTATATTTTGCATCAATTTCAGTGCTATAAAAACATTTCTCAATAAGCGTTAGTTATTGGAATCATAAGTTTCAAATTGTAATTTATGAAAATGATTGTTAAGATTTTTACTGAGAAATTTAAACATTAAAATCAGATTTTTTAAAAAGGTTTACATTGTCTGCATATAAGCATAAATATTAGAATTAAATATCAAGTAATATATCGACATAATAAAAATATATCTTCCTAAATAAGAATGAATATTTTCATTAGATAGTTCAGGTAGAAATTTTCAAGCCAAAATAGCTCTAAACATATTTCGTTGCTATCACATTTGTTTTGTGATTGAAATTTATTAAAGGAAAAAATGTTTATTTTACTACATGAATCGTCTTTCTCTGAAATTATTCTCAAAGAATTTTTAAATTATTTTGAAGGAAACATTTGACTATTGATGATTTCGAAGAATTATGTTTCCTAACAAAAATAATGAAATTCAATTGCACTAATCAAACGACATTTGCAAAGTAACATATATGGATTTTAAAATTACAATAATTTAAATTTTAATCGTTTAGGGAATATTTTGATGTCTAAATTTTTTCTAGCATATTCTTTTAGTAAACACTTACCTTATATGTATCGAAGCAATAAAATGGTAAATGAATAAAAGGTTTCGATATTTGATGAATCTATTGTGAGCATGTTTTTGATATTCAATTGTTTTTTTATTATTATTATTATTATTATTGAGGTTTCCCTTTTAGCTTCTGAAATAAAACTGAAGAAATTGCTCAGAAGACTAAAAGCTTACCAATCGATACGGTGTGCTTGGTAATAAAACAGTCGATAAAGCTTCCATCTCTGTTTTTACAGTTCTTTTATTACTGCATTTTTCATCTTTCATGGCATATGGTTATGAAAGACCTGGCGCAGGTGGTTAGAAACTTTCAACGAAACATCAGTTGGACAAAACAAACAAATGCTTTCTGAGCATTTTTCTCTGACTAACAGTTTTGATAGAATAAATATATAACGACAATAAATAATTCATCGACTATTCTGTCCAAGAACAGTTTTGTAATCGGCATTAAAAGATATAGAATCACTTGCACGTATTATTTACAAGTAACTGAAGTGATAAGTCTTGTCTTTAGAATAGCAGTCTTAATTTTCTAGTAAACCCTTATGATGTTTGGCTTTGCGATCTTATTGGCTCTGTTCCCAATTTCATAGTCGGCAGAGTCAACGTTATTCAACACGTAAGATTAGCTCAAGGAAACTTTACATTCCACTCAGCAAAATGTTACTCAAGGTGTTCCATTTGAATGAAGGATACATTCTACCAGACTTGTAAATGATTCACTTAAAGTTAAATATCTTGAAATTGCACTCTCACATTTATCACATCATGAAGCATTAAATGTGACTTTTCTATAAAGAAAAACAAATATGAATTATTTTCATTCATAATTTGAAATTGCACTTTTTTATAATAACCCATCAAAATTATGTTTTATTTGAAAATTATATTTATATATATAATTAATTTTAAAATTTATTTGGCATGATTTTCAAGTTGATCGACTAGATTGGTAATGTTGTCGAAAATAATGTGATAAAAAATTGAGAAAGATTTGTAAAAGAGCATAGAGGGGGAAATGTTTAAAGTTTCTCTTATTTTAATTGCCAATCTTAATAAAGTCCTAATTTTAGTTTCACATTTTTTATTTGCGAATTTAACGTAATGAATATTTGATTATCCCTTTCCTTTATCAACAGTTTGAATCCTAGCTACTTTTTTTCTGTTTTAGCTATCAGATTCCACTCAAAGCATCTTTTAATAACAAAAATAACTATATTTCAAACGCTTTTTTTTTAGTTGTAACATTTAGCCTAACACTTTTTTTCAGGGAAAAAAACCACTTCCGCAATTCTCAATACATAAATTGCATTAACACGAAGTGTTTTATTTTTCGTACTTATATATTAGAATAGTTATCTTAGTTTATTTGTCTTTAGACTGTATCAACTCATACTTGGAGAAGCTAACTATTGTTTATCATTTAATCCCAAGTAATATTGAGATATATTATTAAAACTACTTGATATCCCTTATATTCGATTACTTAGGAACTAGAAAAATCTAGTGCTTTTAACGATGGTTTAAGGTCAGCAATAAACAATGAAGTGGAGAATATACAGTTAAGTTTTCTTCTTCAAGTCAATTGGAAAATTTCTTTCTAAAAGTTATGTCACTGACTTGTTGCTATTTTTTCTACTAATCAAAAAAGAGAGAACAGAATCTTGTAGGACGTGAGAAAATTGTCTTGCTAACTGACCATGCATCTGTCTAAAGATTCGCAGGATAAAATGTTTTTATAAGAAGTACTTGTAGTTCAATTGGTAGTGTTTTTCAATCGGTATGTGTTCTTATGTTTTCAGTAAATTATCCACGCTTATTAAAACTAAATAAGTTTCTTTTCCTTAAATAGAATTTCAAAATATTGTAATTTTCTCAAATTGTGCTTTTGATATTTTGATTAAATTATTATTATAAATAACTAATACCTTTAGTATCAGAAATAAATGCTCAGAAACAAGTGTAGAGATATGTGAAGAACTTTTTTTTATACTTATTATTTATTATAGTAAATATTCTCACTCACAGTTTTGTATTATAAGTTTAAGAGACTGGAGATTTGTTACTTAATTTCTCATAAGCTTTTTTTATGTCATTCCATGTGCTTAGAAAATACAATTTTTATATAAATAATTTTCTAGAAATACTTTATGGTTACCTTTAATTTGCAAACATTGTAATAATGAGCCTACCTTTAAGAGAGCATTCGATAAATTCTATACATGGAACTTGAAAAAACTTTCAAATATTTGAAAAATTTATATTTAAATTATTTTTTACATATTTTCATCGTAATGAAGACTAATTTTAATGACTTGAAATAATGCTTTACTTTGGATAAGTTAACATTCCATTTTTAATTATAATTATTAACCAGCTGTAAAAGCTTTATTTTATACTATACATTCTAAATGAGTCAAACATTTATTTGCATTTTCTATCAATTTAAAACTTTTCAATCAAATGATATTAGCAAATATGTTTTGTATGTATGAATTAAGTTATACTAATTCACATACTTAGTAATAATATTGTTATCAGGTCGGTGTGCTCATATTTTTCAAAACTTCTCAAAGTCACATGATATTTGCTCTGCAGTAACAGCACATTGTTTTCCTACTTAGGATAAATTAATCTCAGGACAAATATGGTCTAACAATCTTCAATAACTTTATAAACAACCTATTTAAAACTTGATGTCATGTGTCATTCATGGTTAGCTTCTTAACATGTGTTATGCATCTTGGAAAATTAAAGGATCTAGTCTGATTTCGAACTACAATTAGTTTAAGTTTCAGAACATATGCAAACTTGACTTAAAAGAATTGTATACATATTTATCAATATTTTCTTTTTTTTATTTGTTTTCTTTAACTGAATAAATACTTCAAACATAAATGGGCACTGACAAACTATTTGTTTTTTCAACTATTTGTTTGTTCAATTTAAGCGTATTAATATTTCACTATTACCTTCAGTTAACTCATATTTCATAGCACTTAAATATTCCAAAAAGTTTTGTTAAATACCGTTTCAAACTAATGACCTAAAGAATTTACACACATCGATAATATTGCGTAAGTACATTAATTTTACATTAATTTCCATTAAGTTTTCAAAAAATAATGTTAATAAAATCTGTTTCGTTTCTTTTGTTCTGAAAGTAATGTTATCCGAAATATTTTGTTTTTGTAATTAAATAATGTGATGTGTAAGTGAAGCAGTATAAATTTTAAAAAATTTCCAATTCACCAAATTTTCTCTATCTGTAAATATCACAGTTTAGATATTGAGATATTGTGAAGCCATTTCTATAAACAAAAGATTTTCCTCTCCATCAATAATAGTACGGTAGAAAAAAAAAAAAGAAAAGTTCGAACATAAAGCGCCATATTTTATTTTCCAGCGATCCGTAACAATGGAAAAGTGCATGTTGACTACTCGTGCAAGATGAACTTCCAGAACACATCTTATAACCACCATCTGTAAAACGAAGGTAGTCCGCAGGTGGTAATTTGCATTTATGTTTTATTTTTTATTGTTCAACATTTCTTTCTCAATGGAGAAAAAACTGAAATACAGGAGGAAAAGGCACTGATGATAAATGATGAAAGCTTGGGTGGTTTTTTTTTTTTTTTTTTTTTTTTTTTTTTCGCTCTGATAATTTCGCCTTGGAATTAAAATTCCATCTACTCTTCCTTTCTTGTTGTTTTTTCAGCGCTTTTAATTATTTTTCTCTGTCGGTTTTGTCGTTGGTGTTAAATTTTGAACTTGGATGTAATGATATGGAATTTGCTTTCAGTTTTTTTTTCTTCGATGCCTTCATATTTTAATATTTTCCCGCGGCATTTTGAAGAATTTTTCACCTTGATCTTGATTAAAACGTATCTAAAAATTTTGTTAAATGTTAGTTCTGGATAAAAATAAGCATTTGAAATGTCACTTTAATTAAATTTTTTAATGTTGGATTAGCTATCAATTTAATTAGCAGATCTTTCATTTTTCATACTTCATTTATTCCTTGATTTCTTTATCTTATGTGGAGTAGATAATCTCTAAAGCGACTAAATGATACAAAAAAATATCTTTCTAACTCCTGGCAGGTTTTAATATAGTATCTCTAGAATATCCGTTGCTGTTGATAAGCTTTTTGGAATGCTTTTAATTTTTAAATATTTTGAAGTATGCATTCAAAATTTTGATTTAGAAACATTCATATCTAACATTGGTAGAGAATTAGTATACTTTAATATGTCTACTAAACATAAAGTGAAAATTTTAGTTCTGCTTTCTTTAAAACTATTTTGCTGAGAAAATATGCGATTTCTCTTAAATGCCGAAACTCTTTATTTAAAATCGGACTTAAAGTAATTAGATGGTATCTTGAATTTGTTACTTAATCGTCTATTTTATTTAAATTTATTTGCTTTATTTCAGAAATGAAAGGTATTTGATTTAATCAAAGAAAAACTGATCATACTTTTTTAAAAATATCAGTTACTGTTGATAACTATTTTTTTTTTAATTTCGGAGTATTTGGTATTCTAATCTTTATTAGAGTAAACATATTCTTGAACACGTGACTTTATTACATATTTTTTTTAATTTAATGTATCCTTATGATGCACTAAAAACAGGATAAAAAACTTTTTAAAGCCACACTGATATATAAAACTTATGAAAAGAGTATGTTTCAATACAATTAAAGTCATAAATTTTATTAATAAACTAGAACTAAGAAAGTTTTTTTCTTTTATAAAACCTATTTGATTAAAGGTTTTGTAAAATTAGTGATATTACAGCCTTTTTACTTTGCAAATATTGAATTAGTGAACTACATTTGTAAAGGAAAATCTTAACTTTAATACGTATAGAAGTTTTTCACTTTAAAAATAAACTAGAAAAAAAAAACCTAAAGAGCAACGGAAGAGTTGTTAGAATCATAACAAACTTTTCAATATTTGTCTTTTTGTTTAATTTTTCCTTAAAGACTTTCCACTACAAATAGCTATTAATCATTGGAAATAATTGAGCTTTTAATGCACTTTCGACCTTCATTTTCATTCCAATTATTTATGCTCAGTTTTAGCTTCCTAGTTAGAATTTGTAAGAAAATATGTCAATGTTGTACCTACTTGTAACTTGGCAACTGATCCTGAAAATTCAGCGAGGTTAAACAAAATACATGCATAACAATAATTCCTATTAATGATCGCAGATAAAGATCTAAAAATTAAAAATAAGTTCAAGGCACGCTAATTATCATCATCCGCATTTCAGCTCCCCAGAGTTGAAGCACTGATCTTGGTAAATAAAGTAGCTAATTAGCGTTCGCCTTACATTTGCAGAGCAATTGAATTTGCCTTATGCGTCTTACGGGAAAAGGCAGGTGGCTTGGAATAACGAATATTATTCTTGGCTACAAGTGTTTTTTATTGGTACTGTGATCTGTTATATTCTTTAATAGGCTTAAGAAAAGATATTTTTTCTTTACAGTATCTTTCATTGTCCTGAACTGAATGCAAAAATATTTAAAATTTATTTAATGAACTTTTATTGCTTTGTTTAAAAATAAAAATAATCAGTTAAAAGGATTATTGAATCTTATATTATGATTGAATGTTGGGAATTTTTTTGTGTCCGTTATGGATAATAAGCATCACTCCCCATCGCATTTTAATATTATTTCGTTTTTGAATATAAGTTTTGCATGGTAAATGTGAACATGAAGAAAGGAAACAGTCTAATAAAATTCATAAACTATTGTAAAATTTTGAAGAAGCTCAGTAAAGGAGCTTAAATTTTTTCTCGTAATAAACCTTGCGTTGTATGAATTAAATATGTAAAAGAAGATGTTTTAAAAATTATTCGTCTTAGCAAATCTAATTATCGTGTAAATTAACAGAATCTCGGATGGGTTTTTAAATTATAAATTAACTTATTTCTTCCCTTTTTGTATTGAATCATCGTTTCCTACATTTATTAATAATGGCTTAATGATGAAGCACTTTTAACCTTGTCACGTAAATTTCATAAACATTTTTATTCTTCTTAAATTCATAGTGAGTGAAATCGGGAAGTTCTTATGATCTGTACTATGTATTGTTTGCATTTGTGCTGTTAAAATTTCTTAGGCCTTTTCAAATACAAGAGTGTCTAGGCTTTTGATAGTAAGAAGTGAAAATGAAATTTAAAAAAATTGTGTAGCTTTGTACATTATGAAATTAAATTTGAATATTATTTGCCATTAAAAGTTATTTGGTGACAATAAACGCGGCTGTAATACAAATAATTTTAACTCTAGTAGGTTTATTTCTTTGTTAGAGATATTTAGCTTTAAATTAATGGAATGAAATGCGTCTCATTGGTAGATACTCTAATTTCATTGTTACATTTTGTTCTTACCTCACGTAATGTATTAGTGATTTTTTAACTTGATTTTTCTTTTAATAAGTATTAAAAAAAAAGAATTATTGATCTAAGCATTTCCATCGTTTGTTATTGCTAATTTAGAAATTGAGTCTTGATAAATAATTTCGCGTTCAATTTAGGATAATCTTGGGCTTAAAATAATATTATAATTACTATTTATAAGAATATTGTATTCAATGTAGAATAATGCGTATGAAAAATTTTTAAACTTTGATTACAATTCTGCCGAATGAACATTGCAACTAAACTTAACCCAGGAAAGCTTTCAAAGCGATGATTTAAAAATAAAGGAGAGGTGTTGTTTTCACATTGAGCAATGCTCCCAACGAAAATGACGAATGTTTCCCGCCTTCTGGTTGAAAGGGGGGGGGGAGGAAATGGCGGGAGTTCAAAAACCTAATAGGCGCCAAGAAAACATTCGTTTCCATTATTATTATTTTTTTAAAGAAAGAGTTCAGTGATAGTTCAAAGAAAATCGTATTCCTGTATTACTCATGAGAACTGTATTGCACAGAAATTAACAGTGTTGAACTATTACATTTACTTTTCAGTTAATTTATGGTGTTCATTAATGTTGAGAAATTCGACTCTTTTTTTTTTTTCCGAATTAGTTATAAAAACCGTCTGAATTAGTTCCTATAAACGAGTATTTTTAGAATTTTTATTCACATAAAAATGTGTTTCTTAATGTGTACAAGAAAAGTGAAAAAGGGTTTTTAGAAACTTTCGACTATCTGTAACTTTTTAAAATTTTATTTTAATTATTACATTTTTTTCATTTATGCAAAATTTATATTATTTCCTTTTCATATACTTAATTTTCCGTTACATTCCATTTTCATTTATGAAACAGTTGGATCCGCTTCAATTTTTACTTATGTATCATTATAAGAAAGAAACCTAACGAATAACTTGAACTCAAAAATGTACCTTTTTTTAAAAATCTATCCCACTTTCTAATCGGAGTTTATAGAGGGGGAGAGAGCGAAAGTTGCCTTTAAATTCAATTGTTTTGAAAAATCAGATCATAAACCTTGCTTAATTTGTTTCAAGAAACACTACATATTTTCAGAATAACTTAAATTTTGCTTTAGATCTCTTATATTATAAAAGAGTTTCATTCTGTTATTTTGTTCTTCATTAAACATGGAGATTATATATACATATTGTGTGTGTATTCTCCATCTCTCCTCTCTTGTTCCTTTTATATAACTGCTACTTATTTGCTAATTTGGGGTAAAATTAAAGCTCATAAAACTAATTCAAATTGTAAATATGTTTTTAAAAATCGTATTATTACAATAATTTCATTATATTTATGTTATCAACTCGATAAGTGTGTAAAAATGAATTTGATAAGTATGTATGAATGAATCCAAAATTTGAACTAAAATCAGCTTGTATAGGCTAAGTCGACCTGGGTAGTTTTCTAGCATATAATATGATATAGACGAATATATATTTCCAATATTCAGCAGGTTTTCTAAAATTCTAAATGAGTAAAAGATGAATTTACTTTCATTTCCCAATTATTTAATGTTTAAAATAATATTTATTTCTATTATTTTAATTATTTAATATTTATTAGGTTCCAAATATTGTAATTCTTTAATCTAATAAAATTGTCATAGAATGGAACAAAAAATTTATTTCACTGTTTTGAATCATGAATCAATTATAAAAATTATTATATTATATTTTTAAATAGCTCAAAATGCTTACAAAATATTTATCAATTCTTTTTAAAAGTTATTTTTTGACTATTTTGACTCTTCTTTTTTTTATTTAGGTGCAATATTTGACAAATAAATTTTAAGATTTTTGTTAAGAGGTACATCATGTATGTCAAGTTCTGAGATAAAATGAATTCGCAAAAATATGCTGTATTCTTTATTCTAAATGGTTGCGGTCTACAAAACCACAAAATTCTCAGAATGCTATTTATCACGCATTTTACGATTGATTTAAGATCTCACAGCTGTTTAAAGTATGACAGAAGCAGGGATCACTGTCACTTCTAAACATCCGGTAAAAACACATATCATTGAAACTGAACTCTTCAAAAAAAAAAAATGAGATTTTTCTCTTACATTAATTTCTGTTCGTGAGAATTATCTAAATCTGCGTGAATTATTCGTACGGGTAATATTTAAAAAAATTAATTCATTTTCAACCGAAGGTTTCGTGTGAATATTTAGAACACATACGTTTCTTTAACTGATTAGTTTTTAAAACATAAACTTTGAACATAGCTGATGAAGAATAATTGTATTAAAATAACTGGGATTCTAAAAGTGCTTCAAATTTTGCATTTTATTTTTATTTATTTTTTTTGTAAAAAAAGTAGAGAAAGCTTCACTGATTCCGTGGATGTATTATTTATAAAATTCGACATATAGAATGTTTGAAAATTGAATTTTAAAATTGTAAATACACAAGCTTGCCCCTCCATAGAGAAAAGGCAGATCTTATTTAAGTCCCCCCAAAAAAAAAAAAAAAAAAAAAAAAAAAAAAAAAAAAGATGTTTGAAAGGATCTCTGGTTTACTTTTTTCAATATACTTACTTTATCATCAGTGCTGAAATCATAAATTTTTTTAATGAATACTCTCAAATTTGAAGTATTGCACGACATTTGTATAAAAACTATGGGAAATTTGAATCATAAAATTTGTAAATTTTATTAAATTTAATTTTAGAAATGATAGTTATGTTGAGTGTAAAGAATGTGTTATATATTTATAAGTACTCAACAAATTTGTAAGGATAAATGCAATAGATTTTAAACAAGATGTACTTATATATATATATATATATATATATTACTCGTACATAATTATTTATGCTTATTAATCTGATTTTCTTCTCATAAACAAGTGCATAAATATACAAATAGATGATTCAACATTAAAATAGAAATTCCATCGCTTTTAATGTAAAAAAGTGAGGATTATATAAACTTAGTGTAAAATAAACTCATTTTTCCTTGTCGAAAATGGCTCAGTTACCTTGAAAAATGTTAAGATACAGCGTCTTAAAGCTAATAATCGAGTTTGAGCATTGAGTCAACATTTATTTTACGCAGCTATAGTGTAACATCAATAAAACTAAGCATTACTTACCTTTGTGATTAATTATTGGTTTAAATAATATTACTCTTTTTATTTAAGGTTTTTAATTGGTGTTACAATATTTTAGATGATTGTTTCTAAATGTAATTTCGTATTTTGTAGCGTAATTTGGTTTGATTTTATTAACGTCGCACTAGAAATAACACGAGGGCTATTGGTGACGGACCTCGATTTTGTAGCGTAATTGAATATGTTTCTTGTGTTTGCCTTCTTTTTATCTGTGGTTCAATTTTTGAATTTCTGATTTTTGGTTCGATACCACCGTTTTATAATGTCATTCACTTAAGTGTGATGGTTAGATCTGTATTACCAGTATAAGCAAACATTATTCCACTCCAAAGCATAGAATAGTATTAATAATATTATTTCTATTTTTCTAAATTTGGGTTCTCTATCAATTAACTTTGTTCTTAAATATTTTGTTTTGAATTTTTGGGTCTTAGGGTTTTAAATTTAAATTGCATGACTGTTTGAGTAAATATTTGTTTGATTTGCATAAATATTAATTTGATATTTGGTTATTTCTTTAACTATGTAGTTTTTTTTTCTCTTAATTGTTTTGCTTCTGTTTTCGATATTTTTGGAGTAAATATAAGAATCTTTTTTCTCCTCATGATTAAATTTGTTCATCACAAAAAGAAAAAAGGATTTCAACAAAGCCAATTTCTCATAAAAGAATAGAAAACTCTTTGCTATTTCTGAAAGAGTGTTTGTACATGAAAAGGGGGTGCACCCCTATAGAAAATTCCCCCCCCAAACAAAAATGCAAATTTTGTTCTAATGGTATTTTAATTATTTTTCTTATTTGATCTTCATTTTTGTAACTTTTATAACTTGTTAAAATTATATCAAAATGTGAACAGTTTTAAATAGGCGAAATAAGACTAATATAGCGTATAATTTACTGTTTGCCAAGTTGTAAATTACAAAATTGCTTCATTCATGGTAGTGACGATATGCATGTCCTAAAATTAATTTCTGGGTATGCCACTGTATATATATAGTGGGAAATAGCAAATAATATTAAAACTCAACTCATCATTATCATTGCATCTGAATAATTTAATATCGTTTCATTTTATTTTCGATAACATTAAAAAAGCAAAAAAAGCATTTTTTCCCGAGATACTGGATACATAATGTAATTGAACGAAATACGAAAAAAAATTGGATTCCTGAGGGCAACCTAGTATTTGAACAAGTTGACAAGTTGAAGAAGAAGAAAAATTAATATCAAAAACAAAACGGCGATGAAACAGATAAAAATAGGAATTATCATACTCAATTGAATTCGTGTCATTTTAATTGAATAAATGAATCGACATCAATCTTCAATTGTATATATTTAATTCATATATATACTGAAATTCAGCATCGCCAGTTCTGATAATGTCAAATAAAAGAACTCTAATTCGGAGTCCCTTTTCAAGTAGAAAAAGATTTAATTATTAATATAAAATCATGTGTTTGTACCATGTGTATTTACTTGTTTATCATGGTGTATCCTTATAATTTAGAAAAGTTAGATAACTGTGGATTTTTTTTTACATTAATACATGAAGCTGAAAAACCATTTTAGTATTAAAAAATAGGAGATTAAAAGTGGAACATATTTGTTACAGGTAAAAATTTATCAATTCGAATAGAAAGAATTATTGTATTGAAATATGTTATTTTCTGTTTAATGTAAAGTCAGGAGATGATATTAATAATGGATATTTTTATTCCCGAAAATCTCTTGGGTTTTGGTTGTATTCATAATCATCAAGCAATTGTAACCTAATAGTAATAGTAATAATAAATTTATATTTAAAGCTCTGGATCGTTATTCGATTATGATTAATTGAACTGTTTAAAGCTATAATATTTTACCTGAAATAAAACGTTTTTATTGTTAATCATCGGTAAATGTGCCTGTGAAATGTTCTTTTAAAAACTGAGAAAAATACGTATCATAACGCATGAGGATTATCAAATAATTTGTCAAACAAGAAAAAATATTAGGGAGTCAAATGAGAAAACTGAAATATTTCCGTTCCAAATTACTTCGTTGCAGTTAATTAGTTTATACACGCGAGAAAATATCTAAAGGTGTAACCACTCGTTATCAAGTTAAAATAAATTTGCAAGTTTCCTAATTTCAAAAATTTCTAAAAAAACAAATGTCTAGTATTTTTTCTTTATTTGCTTTATATCTCCTCTTTGATAAAATCTAATATATAGTAAAGAAGAATATTTTCAAAAACATTGAAGAAAACTTTAAAAATTTTAGCCTATGCTTTTCTGGAATCATAAGATATATTTTTAAATTTTTATAGCATTGAATATTTTTTTTTATTTTTTCTTCCTTTAGGTACACTCCTTCTTCTGAATGAAGTGATCTTGATATCTGAAATGAATTTTCGTTAGTTGACCTGAATGTATTTGTTCTCTAATCGGAATGATTTCTGTAGCTAAGACATGTGTGCTGTTGGCTTTTGCATTGGCCAATGGTGGCTTCGTCGGAACTGCTGCAGAATTCACCTTTGAAGATTGTGGAGACATTCAACACGATGTCGAAAATGGAATGATTCGTCTCCCCGATTTTTCGGGTGAGAGTATTCGGGACTTGAACTGTTCGTGGACCTACACAGCTCCAGCAGGTCGCAAACTGCTCGTTAAAGTAGACAGTGTTCATATACCGCCTCTGGAATTGAGAACAACACAACTGCAATTGTACATAGATGATACATTTTATGATATACCTCGAAACTGTGTTAAGTGCCTCAGAGAAATGGTTGGAGGAAAGATATTGAATGTTATATTCACATCATACGTAGCACCTTTACCAGAATCTCATGTGAAAGATTCTAATGAATCATCAGCTGGCGCTGAAGGAATTGGATCTTTTCAAATACGTTACAAAGCTTTTGACCCTCATCGGTGTGGTAAACCTGAACAAATCGAGAATGGTTACGCAATCAATAAAGGAAGAAAAGTAGGTCAAAGTGTTTATTACCACTGCAATCCACCTTATGATCTGATTGGTGATTCTGAACTTCATTGCGTTGTAACAGATGAAACTCCCGTACCAACATGGAGTACTAAAGTACCAAAATGTGTCATTCAAGACTGCAGTGAAGGGCCAATCGTCAAGCACGGAACTCACGGTGCTGTAGCAAGTCCAGGATATCCTACTTATACACATCAATTTACAGAGCCTTGTATTTGGGAAATAATTGCTCAACCCAGTCAACAGATTAAAGTAAGCATCACCGTTTTGAAGTTTCCAAAGCACATTGATAACTCGTTTTCGGAAAACATATCTCGGTTGTCATTACTGGATGGCGATTCATACACTAATGTTTTGAACTTAACTGAATCAATATCAAACAACCCAGTGAATTTCACTACATTAACTAACAAGCTAACTATCCAATTTTATGTTGATTCAGACTCAAAGACAAAAGAAGAAGCAGGATTCTATTTAGAATATTCTCTCGTATCTAGTTCCTGTCCTAAACCTAAGCCTCCTGAAAATGGTGAAGTGATTGCTTACAGTACTGATTTAGGCTCTACCGTTGCTTATAGGTGCAAACCTGGCTTCGTGCTTGTCGGAGAATTTCATGCTGAATGTCTTTTCAACCGACAATGGAGTCATCCTACTCCTTCATGTGAACAACTTAATGACAGTCCTCCTCCCTTCATAACGGCCTCTAATGACAGTGATACGGTAACAGATAGACTTTCTGAAATTCCAACTTTTACAGAAACTGTAAAGCAATCCAAAGTTGGGAAAAAGAAAGCAATAGAATCCATACCAACGAAAGATGCATTCAACGCTACTGAAGTGAAAGAAAAATTATCTGTGCCAAAACATAATCAGTTAATTGAACCGTTCTCTTCATCGACTGAAGCGGACGAAACTAGTGATATTATTTCTGCTAAAAAGTCTGAAAAGGAAAATAGCTCTGGGGTAAGTGACATCTTACGTTATCGGTTCCTCTTTCCTGAATTCTCTTTGATCTCAGGTATTTTGTTCGTGAAATTACTGAAAGATTCAAAGACTACTACATACTTTAAAGGTTGCAGGAGTTTTTACTCTGATTCAAAACATGGTTATTCATTAATTAGATGGACTTTGAGTAATGAAAAGCGAAATAACTAATTTTAATAAATAGAAAGTTGTATCGTAGTAGCTTATAAAACAACTTAAAGTACCTGTTTTCCTTAAAGTGAGCATTTTTAGCAAAATTATTTCTTGATATTGTTTATTAAAGTTTAGATTTTCTAAATTTAATAAGTTTTTGTTTCTTTAATACGATTTTTCGTATTTGACATATCCAAAATTAAAAGTTTGCTGTCATCTGTCAAATAACTACCTTTTTTTAATTTTAAAGTATGATTTCTGAAATAAATAATTTTTTTGCATTAAATGCATAGGTAAAAAAAATAGGATGTTTTTTAAACGTTTAGATATATTATTTTAATTTTAGGCATGATTTTATTTGTGTAATATTTATGTTTTAAATTAAAAAATAAAATGCATCTATGGAAGTTTTTACTGTGGAATATTTAATAAGCTGAAATTGGAAAATATTTATCAAAGTATACAAACCAACTTAAGCATCGAATGAATCTTGTTTTTTTAAAAAAATTCTGTTGTATATCTTTTAATGTGAATTAGCTTTAAATGTTAAATTCCTGATAATAGGTTTTTTTTGTAAAGATAAATTATTTCAATTTTCACTTCCTATAGTATCAAATTATCATAATGTCAGTATTTTAAAAGTAAAAATGAGTTTTCTAGTATTTTTCGCAAATTCAAAGATAGTACAAGTAATTTGTAAGTTAGAGTAATAGTCTCAAATGGTGAAGCTTTTGAATTCCCTTTCTCCTAAATTAAATAAAATCTCTACTCGTAAAATTTTAATATTTAAATGTGTTTGATGTTCTTCTGGTAATTAGACATTTTAAAACAACATTTAAATCTTTGTCTGCTCTACGAAATAATTTGCCTACATATTTCTTAACAAGAAGCATAACTAATATCAAAGAAAATAAATCACGTTTTATGCTTAGCAAAGTAAATGAATTCTTATTCTATGTAAAAATGCGAAAGAATAATAAAATTTGTCTTTGAAGTACCAAAAATGTTCCTCATTAGCTACCTGAAAACACTTCTTTCTTTCATTTCATGCTTTAAATTTACTTCCAAACTATTTGCATCTATGCTTGTTTGAATATCATTACGTATGCTTTCAATTTCAATTCTACAAGGAAAACTTGTTCACATTTTTCCTTCGTAGAAGTATCTTTCGAATTTCAAATACCAGTTCCATATTTCCACGATGCTTGGTAATTTAAAAAGAAAATTATTTCGTCTTACATAAAAACATCTCAATTCAGCTTCAAAGGCACTTCTTTACCTTCTTTCCACTTACTAGTAGTTAACAGAAAAAATACTCGAGTTTCAATTTGCTTAAACGTTAATTAGCGACGTTTTACTGCCAAAAGCATCATTTGAATTTCAAATACCGTGTTCATGTTTGAAAAAGAGCACGTGTGTTTTTATCCAGGGAACGGTATTAAAAACATCTCTTCCCATTAAAGTGCTTTGTGATCTGAATTTAAGGTGAGATTCTTATGCTTTAAAAAATATTATGTAAACGCCGAAGATTTAGTAACACACTTTCCTGCTTCTTTAATTCATGCAGTGTACAAGAGACTGAATTAGGTCGAACATAGCCTAAGGGAACCATCATCTTCAAACTTTCACTTGTTGGAGCATTTTAGATTGCTTTTCTTTTCGGTTCTTACTCAGCGCTTTACCCCAAGGCAGTGGAAAGTGTTTTCATTACCTTACTTATCCAGAAGGTGGGTTTCCTCTCTTCCTTCCCTCCTTTCATCTGAATATCTTGCACGAGCCTTGGTATTAGAACTCGACGGACGACATTTTTCATTACTCAAGTTCCTCGTGAACTTGCTTTCCCCCCCTTTTGTTTGTGTTTTGCTTTTTGCTTTTGTTTCTTTATTATTGGCTTTTATATATTTGTTTTTAATCTTTTTTTTTTTTTTTTTTTGCATGAAATAGGAGATAAGTGTTTTAATGTATAATAATCGGAAATGAAACACAATTAAATTTTGGTTTGAGGAGGAAAATGTTTAGCCAGAAATAGCTTTTATTTTACAAAATGTTCATACGTTATTGAAAAATAAATTATTCGGTGGATTTTCATACAGTTTTTTATATGTTTTATTAATTTTTATGCTTAAATCTAGCTTTTAACATTTTTTTGCATTTTATTTTATGTCGCAAATGCCAATATTATAAAGTTTAACTATGATTTCAACATCCAAAGCAGTCTCTTGCCCACTATGTAACTCTGAAAAACAATTTCTTCACATGTCTTTATTATTGTCTTAAAGAACCCTTTGTCAAGCTGGTGGAAACCATGGACTTCTCAAATATAGTCTTCATCTCTTACAAATCCCTTCCCATGTATACTTGAGTGTAAAGTATAATTTATGACGGAAACCAGTTATATACCCTAAAATATTTAACTTAATAAAATGATATGACACAGGGAAAGTATATACAGAAATATATGCACTTTTATTATTTAATGACAAATTTGGCTAATACTGTGTTGTAAAATCTCTGAACTATGGCAACTTAAAGGACTAGAACAAAGTAGCTAACATGTTAACTAGACCTTTTCACTGACTCAACAGAAGCATTTTATTTTCTTTATATAACTTCAAAGAGTGCATGAAATCATACATAACCAAAATACATTAGCATTAATTACTCGGCATCATTCGAAATCATAACATGTATAATTTTTTCACGATTTAATTTTTTTTAAAAAAAAAGTAAAGGAAGATTTTGTTCCTTTTTCAAAAAATTAATGGTAAAAAAGTATTCAATACTATTGTAAACGTTAAAAATGTTCCAATTAATGATAAATAATAGAATATTAAACTTAATCATATCTAAGGTTATATATCTACATGAAAAGAACTCGCATTAAATGAAGAGAGAAAGAATGGAGTTCTCTCGTATTTTTGGTGTTGATTGAACTCAAATCATATAATTATAGAGACTAAATTGATGATATAATATATTGTGTAGCAATGCCAGTGATCGTTTTATTCCTCAGAGTGGTATCCAAGGTAAAGAGATTCTTCTATTGAATATAATGTGGTGCAAATTGTCAATGACTCCATATTTGGCCTCTTCCATAAGTTTACAATCAAAATAGGTCAACGTATGGTAGAGGCCAAATGTGGAGTCTCTTCTGCAAATATTTAAGAGAGTAAATAATACAAGATCTAATTAATTATCTCTTAAAAATAAAGATAAGGAATTCCTATCTTCTCATCCAAACATTTGGAGCTTTTGAAATTGTTCTACTTATCTCTGTTTAAGAATCCTGTTGTAGTGCAGTAGTTATAAATCTGTGGCATGAATACCCCTGGATATAAGTGGCAGACCGCGGTTGTAAATATGTAAAATTAATATTTGTTATGGTGAAAAACATAAAGAAGCTTACACGTAGTTTTGTTGGTAATTGGCGCCTTTTCTACTTCAGAGACTTTTAAGGCGATGTATATTCCTTTCTAACAACCTTTATTATAAATGATGGCAACCCCTGCTTTTGCCGATTTTTTCCCCCTTTTCGAAATGTAAAATGCAATTGGTAGTTTATGATTCCTGCTACGGATTAAAATTATCATCGGAGTTGGGAAGTTTGAAGGGGATCATTATGAACCTCCGAGAAATTTCGTCAAGGTTGGTCACCAAAACCAATCCTCCCATAATGAGGGGTACACGTAAAGGAAAAGTCCAATCAAAGGGTAAGGGAGAGTAAAAGGATTGGAAAATACTGTTCTAAAGCAGTATTAATAAAATAAATTCAAACCAAGGTGGGTTAAACATGTGGAAAACTTCCTCCTTTTTTTTTTCTAAAATTTTCTTTAGATACTAAATTTGTTTATTTTGCTCAGTCTAATTTCTTTATTTAGAGCCCTTCTATATGTTGCAGAAAAAAATAGAATGTAAAAGACAAAAGATTATGTTATTGTCTTATTTCTATTTAATATGTGATAATCACCATTGCTTTTTTTTCCGTATTATTCCTTATTCAATCTTACATTTACAAGAATAGATGCAAAAAGGAATAAAAAACATGGTAATTTATAATTTGTCTTTTATTTTTTTTTACAGCCGAAGTCTGAACCCCACCTTCTGCAAGTGATTCCCCCTAAAGATGGTGAAAAGAAAACCTCTTCAGAAGATAATGCTCCAAATCTCGGTCGTGGGCCCACTCTTCTTAACTCTACTATCAATCCAGAAGAAAAATTGCCATCTTTAGATAAGGGTTACGCACAAGAAATAGATTTTGGAGGCTTTAAATTAAGCCTCTTAATGGTATACATTATTGGAGGAGCTGGTATTCCTCTGATAATCATAATAATATTGCTTGTGGTCATTATTATTTATCGTCGGAAATATCCTGTAAGAATGCGGTTTGGTAGGAAATTTTCAACTTTCGAAAATCCGATGTATGTGTCTAAAGATGCTCAACACCCAAGGGAACTTAAAAGATTGACAACTTGAACTAACCACTGAAAATTAAGGGTTACATTAAACCTTTATTTAAGTTTCACACTTAACAAGACTTCTGTTACGTAACAAAGATACTTAGCCATAGGTTTTGATATAACAGATATTGAGTTTACTTGATGGAAATGCCAAACTTTTCTTTCTCTATCAAATTGATAGAGAAATTTTTTTTTTGAGAGACACGACTTACTTTTATGTTTTACCGTATAATTGTGAATTATTTATGTGCTCTGTTGTGACTTTATTTTAGCGAATATGTTTAGTTTACAGTCTTTTGAGATACATTACTTACTTTTAGTATTTTTAAATGTGTTCAGAGTTGTTTTTCCAGCGAAAACTACTTTTGAGATTTTTATTTTAAGAACTTCCACGACGTAAATTTAGGAATCACATTTGAAAGATGCAAACAAGCCAATCAATATAAATTTTTGTGCAATAGTTCGAGGACGGTTCAGATAAAGATTTGATAGTTTTTTAAATATGTTTTTACAGGATAAATTCTGAACTTAATCATTCGAAGAATTTTATTATAAATTTTGTTAATATTTCTACAGTGGTTTTCGCTTTAAGATTTCATCATGTAATAAAAGTATGTGTTTCAATTTGTAAATGTTTAAGTTTCGTATGAATATGAATAGGTTTTTAAAGCTTTCTTTGTGATATATTTAAAAAATGCATTTTTTTAAACTGAAGCATAGTTTCATAAATAGCTCTCATTGTGCATCATGGTTTTACTGATAAAATGTATATACGTATAAATAATTTTACAACCAGAATTGAATCCAAACCAAGCAATCTGCATTTTTTAACTATTTTACCTAAAAGAAAAAAAATTGTTTTCTATACAGGATTCTACCCTATGAAACATTTTGAGAGAAAGCTACTCCAAATTTATGTTTCTTCAATGAACTCTCGTCTGAAATATTTATTTTTTAATAATAAGAAGTTTTAATTACACAGTATTATTTACCAATTCCATTCATAGGAATATTACTTCCTCCAAGAACAGATGGAAATAGCAAATGTTTAACTGATTGAAGATAATATTTATATTAAAAAAGGTATTCTTTTTTAAAAAAAATACAAATTTAAGTATTTTATATGTTTTGGGTGTGAAACAAAAATTTTATAATATTAATTTTCACCATTGTTTCTGATTATTTTTATCGTAAATTTTAAGTACATTCTCTTTCTGATTCAAAATATTTTGAAAAAATACTTTGGAATTACTCTTTCCTATAATTGTTTGATGTCAAAAAATTAAAGACTACTTGTTCTTTAGATAAAATGAGATATTAATGATCTTGATGTTTAATATTTATTTAGTTTTCCTAACAAAAAGTAGAATTTCAGTATGTTTTATAATGCACCCTTTCACGTTGTATAATGAATTTTCAAATGTTATGCTTGCATAAGTATGTAAGCCTTATTATACTGTGCAAATTGTGCATAAAAACTGTCCAACATGCTTACATTCTACAAGGTTCATTCTAGGTTTAAATGTAAGCGCTCAAAACGTTGGGAATAAAATATAATCCTTAACAGAAATTAGTTTTCATGAAGGAAAACTATTTTAAAAAATTTTGGAATTCCAAAATATAAAAAAAGACTATAAAATTGATTTCTATACTCTTATGTAAATATAAACTCAGATTGTTTTAGATTTAAAGATCTAAACAGGGCAGTTTGCTCTATGAAACTTTCCTAGAATGAGCCCTGTGCATTCTCTTCGAAATTATACCCATGCAAAAACCTGATATTAATGCTGCAATTTTTGAGATTCAAGCTCTAGACAATAAAGGCATTTTGTATTGCATTGTATGCATTTTGTATTCCTAATATATATGTTGTATATCATTGCTTCCATTATGATGTATAATGCACATAAACCTATGGTCGGTCACCTGAATAGATAGTTGAATTAGATTGATTCGTTATGTTTCAGGTTTTCGACTCAAAATAGGGATTGTGAAAGAGCCTCGAAAGATCAAAGTAAAACGAGTTTTGAGACACCAAATGACTTTTTTCTTGAACGGTGTTTTAAGCTGATGGAAATTTTTCTTGCTATAATGGCATCATGTATTACGAATGAATGTTACTGTATTTGCCGATACATCTATGCAATTGTTTTAAGCTGAAGTATTTGCAACAGCGACGGTGAAATAATCCACATTGCTCACTTGTTGTAGTTATATTTTGCTATATGTTTTTCCTATAATGTGACGAAATATTATTAAATGAATTATATAAATGTAAGTGATTTTTCAAATAGTCACTCCGTTTATAATGATCTAGAGCAGTGGTTTTCAACTATATGTGCTTTATGTATTCCCTGAACAGTGTATGTAATTTCCATATTCACTTAATATAGATAGATAAAACTACAGTTATAGTATATTAATAGAAATGCGATAAAAATATATATGTATATACACATTACTGTAGATAGTGTCACGCTTGGTCATGCAATTCTCTGAAATGTAACTTTAGAATGTTAGCGCCTACAATTTAACAGTTCTGTTACCAGAACTGAGCTCTCTTGGTGTACCCAGAAATATTTTATATCATATCCCACGTTGAGAACCATTGGTCTAGATAAAATACCATATTTTTTTAATTTATAATATAAAAGCTTCCATTGCAAATGTTATTAAAATTAGTTGGTAGCACTGCTATCTGGTTAGTTATTCCGTTAACAGAACTGAGCTCTCGAAATGTATTCTTAAAAATTTTATTGTGTCTTCCATTTTATGTTGTGAAAGATATCATCAGTATCATATATTATTAATAATTCTAATTAATTTATTATAAGTTAATTTTTTACAAATCGATGTTTTGTATATTCTAATATGTAGCACTTGATACTGATATATAAAACGAACAAGTCTTTTAGAAATAGACAAAACTTTAGTTTGTGCACGTTAAGCAGTCTCTAAAATTAACTCAAATTATTTTATCTTTTTGAATTGTATTAACATAATTAAACTGCGTGACGTTTTAAAACATCCCATCGGTTTTGTTCTGTGTGTATTTATCAAGTTCCTGAAAATTTTACAGAGTAAAATTTATAACATAAGTACCTGATTCATTTTAATAAATAATCGGTAAATGATTTAACAATTAATATAATTACTTAAAAGTATGATCAACTTATATGAATACGGAATTGTGGTTCTTAACTTGCAGTCTAAAGCCTACACGATGCGTACTTGTTTGATTACTACTTTTTATTTCCTTTTCGACTAAAATAATGCAATTCTATTATAGTGCAATCTTGTTGATATACTCTCTGAGTCATTCTTTCAAATGTATTCTGATTTATATATTCTGTTGCAAGATAAACTTCTCAGATTGTAAGGTCCTTCGCTTAGTTTGTAATTTAAAAATGGTGCATGATGCAACATTAAAATACATAAATTAAGTAAGAAGTTGATTCTAAACACACACACACACACACATATATATATATATATATATATATATAATTTTGATTTTTTTTAAAAAAAAATATCATATATTTTATGAAAAATAATTAAATTACAATAATTTATCAGTTCTTATATATAAAATTAATTAAAATACACATGGGCAACCACGAAAAACAAAACTATTCCATAGCAAAGATTTGTGTTAATTTATTAATTTTGATTATATTGGCTTAGAATTCTTATTACTAGATAAATTTCAATCGAAAAGACATTTTTTAAAAAAAATTATAGCTGATACATTTTTCTCTGAAGTGAAACTTTCCTTTCAGAACTGAATTTAACTTATTCAAGTGTTTTCTTTGTAAGTTATTCGAATAGATTCAGTTAGTTTTTTGAACTCAAATAATGTAGCTCTGAAATGTTTCTTGAATAAATATTAAGAACCATTGATCTGTATCTTTGGAAATTGAGAACGTTTTCTTATTCTTTAGGAAATTATCTTCCTCCTTAATTTCATTGATTTTATGATGTTATTGTGTAAAGTCCATCTTATGAATATTCGTAAAATATGGAGAGAGCTTAGCTTGTGAAAGACATTGACTTTGGTTGATACGAATCTTTTTTTTTATTCTTGTTAACTTCCTGCTTTTACAATGTGAGGATGACGCGATCTTGTCATATATTGTGACACATATTTTAAAAATGCTTTTGCCCATTGTTCCCACTTTTTATTTTATGTTTCTATTGCACTCTTCGTGGCTATTCCTCATTTTTTGTTATTTATTTCATGCTCTTGTCCTTCGATATATTTTATTGTTACTTCTGAATAGCCGTCTCTTCACGTGTGACATTGAGCTAGTGATGTTATTTTAGGTAGCTCACCTCGTGCACTGATGTTTTCCTATCGTGTTGGCCATTTTTGTGATGTTATTGACCTTTTGTCAAAAAAATAATAATTTTTGCGATGAAAGTATTTTGAACATATTTTCTTTCGCGTTGAAATTTTCGATGACGCGAATTCATTGCTGACAGCCGGGCAAGTGTTATATCAAGTGCTATCGACAGTTAAATGTCAATAATAACTCATCAAATGCAATTGAAAGAAATCAAATTCATTTTCAGTACTATTATTGATCAATTGTATGTGATTTTTTTTTTAATGGAAAATTTTAAAGGAAATAAATAAACCGCTAAACATTTTTATATATTCCTTTAAGACGTGCGACGTATTATTTTAAATATTCATAATAATGTACGTTTACTTTTCGTTTGCAGAAACTGGAACATGAAACCTTTTTTATATATACTAGGTAACCAGAAAAAGTATATATTGATAACAATTAGAAATAGCATTCCATTTACTTATAATGGGTTAATTTTTGTAAGACATGAAAAAAAATTAGTTAGTAATTGTTTTTAATTAAAACACACACACGTTTTAGCTCAAGCAATTTAATGCAAATGTATTCTAAATTAGATGCATTGCAACGTATTAATTGTGAAACAGTATCTCGTAAGCTTGATTCCATTTATGCCTATCCTAACTGTTCCTGCCATGGTGTTATTCTCTTTATGCCGCCCTTTGCCAATAAAATGTTGTTTATTGCACTTTTCACTTGCGATAAACTGAGTTTCTATGCATTTAACTTGATGGGTTTATGGGCATCTGTTACTGGCTGAGATTTTGAAATGATTTATATTAACTATCTACGCTACGTTTTTATTATTAAAATGTTTACAGTTATTTTTCTAAGAAGTTTTTTTTTTATCGATTAGCTATTATTATTTCGTGTTTCTTAGCTATTCAAAATTAAAAGTACTTATTTTTTCAAATACTTGAATACATACAGCTGCTATATTCTACGATTATGCAACACGTAAATGATTGCTTCTCAACAATAACTTTTTTACGTATTTTCCATATATATACCATCCGCAAATTGCGTCCATTTACAAAATGTTTATCCTTCATCTTTTTAAATCTAAGTGTCTGCATCGACCGTTATATTTTCATTAATATACGCTTAATTCTTATAATTTTATTGTGTGGAACGAAATTGTTTATTTCATCGTTTATATTTTAGAAAAAAATAGCGGTTCTCATCTTTAATTATGCGCAGATAAATAATATGAAAATATGTTGATGAAACTTTCTATAAATTAATAAAATATATTTCCAATAAAATATTTTATATTTTGCTTCCTCTAAATAAAGTGTTTTGTTTCCTTTCTCAGATAATTATGAAAAAACTCCAAGATGTAACTTTACTTGTTTAATGTTTTGTTACTTGTTTAATGTTTACTTATTTTATTTTATTTTTGCTTTATTTCAACTGATACTTAAACATCATAAAAAAAAATCATTTCATTGTTGTCAGATTACCAGATGCTCATTCACCGCATTTACAATCTCTTGACAATGTTTACTATCGAGAGTCTGTATTCTGTGTTACTGTTTACTTTATATATATATGAGTGGCTGTAAATTTTATTTATGTATCTACAAACCTGTATCTATTGCATGTTTTTATTCTAGTATATTTTGTTATGTTGTTGTAAATTTGCAGTTTAAACAATAAAAATTATATTAAAAATTTGTTTGATCTCTTACTCCTATAGTATTTCATCATAAGATATTAAATGAACATTGTGTAAATTTTTTTTATTGCTTACCAAAATACAATTATATATTAGATATTTTTGGCAGCTGAATAGAATAATTAAAAATACACAGTTATATTATTTTTTGGCTTAGAGATATATTTAATTTCAATTACTCACTTTTAAGTTTAAAATAATTTCTTAATTCTACATTTACTTGTGTGTATTCTATATTCTTTGAATTACGTATTGCTTTGAAGTTCTCAACTATAACTTCTTAGATGCTCGATATTTAATTTCCGTTCTCGAGTTTTTTTTTTTTTTTTTTTTTTTTTTTTTTAACTTTAAGAATAAATATTGACTATAATGTCTCGAACGCTTCGAGAGAAATTGTTTCGATAGCAGAATATTAAACGTGTTTATTTCGGTAAAGCAGCAATGCTCATATTAAAAAATATTTTATCTATTCTGTTAGAAATGCAAATTTTCGAAAGCATTTCATTCCATGCTAAGAAAGATATTTAGGTAACTTTATAATAATTTAAATTTAATCTGAATCAAACTTGTAATTACAAAAAAAAAAATTAATTTCATGTGCATCTTAAAAAAAAAGATTTTTTTTTTTAAATAAAAATAAAACGTTTAATAAACTCTTTGGATTCATAATGGTTTGTTCAACTATTATGAATAACTATAAACTATTATGAATCCAAATGCTAAAGCATTCGAAGCTTTATTTTATGTGTTAATACAAAAATATGCAATAAACTTATAAAGAAAGCTCATTAATAGTTATACATGTGAAAGGATTTACTTTAAAATATAATCAGGATAGTGAGAATGTAATACCTTTTATATGGTCTGATATAATACCTTCTGAGAGCTCAGACAGCATTATAACTTTCTAATATAATCGAAAGTAGAAAGAAAAATTTAATTTTAGAAATGTTTTGAAACGAATAAAATTTCCCCATAAATAACTAACATTAAATGAATTGTTACAATTTTTTTAAAAAAATGTAGGTTTTTTTAATGGAATTTTTTTTCTTCTTAACCTAGCGTCCATGATTCAAACAAAACGCTAGCAAACATTATAAACTATATAGTTTCTTTTATTTAACAAATTATCTACTAAAATCTCAACTTGTGGATTGTAAAATTAGTAATCCTCTTTTTAAAGGAACAAAAAATTACAGAATGTAAATGAAGTGGGGAGGAGTGTAAAAGATGCAACTTTAATTTTATTATAGTCACACTCCGTTATTTCACGCGTCCACTTAATTCGTGGATTTGCCATGACTCCATTATTATAATATTCAGATTAATCTTTTTTCAGATGACGTTATGACTTCTGTTAAGCACAGACATTAATACCTTTTTTTCTGCCTTATATATCAGGGGTGGTATCAGCATGGTGTGGAGTTCCAATTTGCAGCAACTAACTTATATTCCGAATAAGGGAAATTAGAAACAGGAAAAAGAAATAATCCAAATGGTGTTAGCGCACCTTAACACGAGTAGATAAGAAGCGCGGTGGTAGAGCAAGAATCTTCTACACTACCAGAAACCACAGTCCCTTAATCGTAAGGTGCAGGCAATGACTTTCATCACAAAAGAGAAAAGATAAAAATACGACAAGTGGAGATGAACAAAAAGGTGTATTTGAGTATATTTTGAAAATCTAGGGCAAAGAGAGGGTCGACCATTTATTTTTTTTAAAAAATTTAATTATTTATTTTAATTATTTATTTTGTATATGAATCACTGAAAAGCGAAATGCTCCAGTTTAGATTTTTTGTAAGAAATTATTTTCAAGATCTTGTGGCCAATAAAATTACTTGAACGTTCAACCATTTTTATAGGTCGAATTTAAGAACTTTAAAGATTTTTTTTTCCTGCAAGAAATTTCCGAAAGAATTAAAAATAACGTCAAAAGAGGGTAAATGTAACGCAGAAAGTTCAGAGTGATGATGGAATTTAAAAAATAACTCTATTTATATTAATACTTCTAACTAACGGTTCACTTTTCCCGCGTTTAATAACCACAAACCCCGACTACCATGAGTTAAGGGATCTGACTGTTTATCTAAATCCATACTCAGGAAATCTCAATCAAGGCTAGCCGCCAAATAAAATGAAGAGCCGTAATATTTCACCTATTTCATATCATGAATTATAATTTTAATTATTCCCTCCTTTAATTTTTCTTCCTGACTGCTTTTGAGAGGAATATTGTATTGGAAAACTGGAAAATTTAAATAGCTTCAGTTGTTACATATTTGCATATTCTAATTTCGAGAAACGTACAACGAAGTAGCTTCATTGAGTAAATGTTAGAGTCCAAAATGTTTAACCAGTTTATTTGGCTTATTGAATAATCATTATCAAAACAACATGAATGTATGTAAAAAGTGATTATCTTACTCTGCTCAACTAAACATTATAATAAAAATCTCGACTTATTTTGCAGTTTCTTAACATTAATTTGTTCCAATTCCAGTTTACTTCTAATAATTGAATCCGATTCAAGTAGATTTCTAAATAATTCTGATAAGAGGGTCTGAGTCAAGTAGACTTCTACTATATGAATCCGATTCAATTAGATATCTAATTACATGTACTGATTCAAGTAACTTCTAATGATTGAGGCCGATTCAACCAGATTTCAAATAACTTGTACTAATTCAAATAGACTTCTAATAATTGAGGCAGATTCAAGCAGATTTCTAATAACTGGGTTCGATTCAAGTAGATTTCTAATTAGTTCCGATTCAAGTAGACTTCTACTAATTAAATCCGATTCAATTAGATACCTAATAACAGATTCTGATTCAAGTAGTTGCACTCTGACTACCATCTTATAATTCCTCTATCCTTCTATAGAATTCCTATGATTTTCTCTATATCGTCTCAATGTATCTCCTTCTATCTTTCATTCAATACTTTTCTCCTTATATTGTAAGGTTCAATTGCATATATTACGGTTCTTTCACAGGGCAAAGTTCTCATATCAAACATTTCAGTAAAGCAATTTCGGAGGCTAGCAAATGCGTTTGAGACCCCTTTACAAATGAGCGTAAGCTCACTGGTAGAAGTACCATCGATAGGACAGAATAAAACTGTATTAAGTTATATAACAATAACAAGAGAGAAACTTTCATTAGCTATACAAAATATCTCCGTTAACAAGAATTAAAAAATGGTTTAATAATTATTCATGCGATGTTTGAATTTACTTATTCAATTTTTCTTCAATGATTCTTTCATTTTAGACTAGGGAAGAGGCTTAATTTTTTTAAATAATTAAGACAGATTCAACAAAAAGGATATTTCCACGCCAAATACGAATTACTCTCTTTAATGACAGAGAATATGAAGGGAGTTTTCTAATTTATTCATTGTGGTATTACAGAACCAATCAATACCTTCGTACTAATTAGTCTCTGTCTCCTTAACACTAATATACTACAGATATTTTCAAAAAGTTAAAATGATGCACCGAGTCAAAAGAAATACATAAAGCTTTATTAATTTCCAATTTATCATTCAATACTAATTCAATAAACCCTGAGGATGTAGTTTCCACCTACATGTCATTTTTAATTAATAAAGCAATATAATATATATGATACAATACATTAAATAGCTGTTTAAAACCTCAAAAGTTTTGTGGCAATTGATTTGTTGTATGTAGTTGATGGAAAAAGTTTCATTTTGTAATTTAGATATGAGGATTTTGAGTTATTAATTTTTAGAAACTAAATCACTATCCGAAAGATCAAGACTTTTCGTTGAAAAACTTGTCAAACCAAAACAGATAAATCTTTAAAAAAAATTATTTGCTGCATGTATGACTGATGAAGAAAGGAGTTTTATTTTGGTTTTTATAAATCGGGTATGAGGATTCTGAGTTATTAATTTTTAGAAGATAAATTATGGCCCGGAAGATTAAGATTCATTGTTGGCAAACGTACATTTATGTAACGTAATATATTTGTATAACGTAAGTGAGTAAAACCCTCACTCTTTCACAACTGAAGATTATTAGAAAATATTATTTATCTGAAACAGTTCTAAAGGTGGGTCTGAGCCGGAATCTGATTCAACATCAATCTCAGCGTAAGCACTCATCTAAGTTTGTATTTAAATCTTCTAATCTCTCTCTCTCTCTTCCTCTTTACTGCTCATACTACTCTAACATTAAATCTTCACATCTTACATCAATCTTATTTATTACATTTCAATATTTCGATTCTAATATACATAAGTCACGGTTCGTTCAGAAGAAGAGATCTCAAATAGAATAACGTCATAATAAAGCCCAAAAGGTTAGTTGAAAGGAAATACGCGTGAGGACCCATTTCAATTCTACCAACCAGAATGAAGAAGCTCATTTAGCAGACCTTTGAAATGGACTGGCAGTGTTGGATAAATTGGTAAAGGTAATGCAATCCAAAATATGCTGTGGATATTTTATGGGGGGAAAACTGCAGACATGACTTTGTGAATGGTTGCGGTAGCCGGAAGTTCCCAACTGAGGGCATTGAGCTAGGCTGTATTGCAAGGCCGAGGTTCAATCTCATTTCATTGTAAATCCCATTACGCAGTAAGTTTGCGGCACGTTAAATCTGTCGAAGCTCAAAGATCTTAAGATGGGGCAGCATGGATGTGGATAGTGGGGTGCTAGTTCAAGTGTCAACCTCGTCTCTTGCACATGATTAAAAATTACGAGGTGTATTTGGCTATGTTTAGAAGAATTCGTGTCTGTTAGAAATAGGCATCCGGAAAAAATGGTCAACGAAAAAGCCATCTTCCGAAATTAAATAAACAAAAGGGGATAACAATCTTTGTTGCTCTATATCCCTTAAAATCAGTCTATAAACAAAACAAATTCAAAACTTTAATAGTTAACTAACAAATTTATTGCGTGAATGATTGGTGTGATATAAATGGTTCCATCACTATAATTTGACTCGGGTAATTTGAAATAAAAGAAGTTCAAAAACGTACATAAAATGTACGATAATGCAACGAAATTTTCCTTTAACAGAAGATTAATACTTTATGATTTTATCATGAAAATTAATGAATTTAATTAAGCGTATCTCAAAGATAAGCTTCAATTGTGTTTAATACAGAGTCCAAAACTTTAATGGATTTTTCTTTTCCATTTTCCAATAAAGTAATTCGCACACTACAATGACGTACCATTTCTCTTTACGCTAATTAAAAAGTATCCTCTCAATCGATATTATCTCAACTAAAAAAAATTCTTTACACTGATTTGACTGTTTGAAATTCGGCATTAAAAATGCATTTCTTTATGAATCGGTGATTATTTTACTCCCCTACTTTTTTCCCCGCTTGGTTCATTACCAATTAACGAAAGATGCGTAAAAAGCGCTTCTATGAACCTTTATACAATGCTTAACTAGGTTTTAACAACCAAGAATACAAAGTCTAGACAAAGTTATATTCAACGTTAATTAGTGCTTTTAAAATAACGTGTCTACGTGGGAAGTCAAATAATGATAAAGAAGCTCTATATAAATTTAAAGAGAAAAGTAAGAATTCCTCTTTTGTTAGTCCAATGCACCTAATTATGTTTCTCGGAAAATGTTATTAAAAACTATGAACAAGCTAATAAACATTTAATTACGGGAAGTGGCGAAATCAAAACTTTGCATAGAACTGATTATCTTTTCAATTTTTAATTATACTTTGTAGAATCAAAAACTTCCAGTAATTGGTCAATGATCATTTGTTGAAAATATGTTTAGTATTTTTACTTTGTTTTTCTTCAAAAAAAAGTACAGTGTTTCACCGATCATGTAACTGTTAAAAACACTTCCGGAAACTGTTTTTTGGAATGTGACTTACCTGATTCGCCGCATTTTTCATCACCTCCTCTAAATCAGCAAAATGGTGCCCAATCAATTTCATTTTCAGCAGTGAAAACAGATTAAGTCTCCCATAGTACTAGGTCGGGAGGATATGAAAGGGGTTTCAGAGTGGTATCTTTGTGTCTGCCAAAGTACTTTTTCCCGATCAGGGAGCGAAGTGCAGTGGCATTGTCATGCAATAAAAAACAATCGTTTCCTGCCCATTCCTCAAGTTGTGCGAATTAGACGATATTGCTTATGTCACTCCCACACATTTGTTTTTTTCATCACATTGACTCTGTATGCTTTCTTCAGTATGTCAAGGGTCTCGGAAGGTAATTTCTCCTGCAAAACGCAGAACTTAATGTTGGCACACTGCTCTGATGACTTTTTTTTTTTTTTTCGAAATTTGATGAATGAAAGCATCGACATGTCAGAAACAGTCTGTAGTTTTTGCCAAAAGTAACGAAAATGAGATTTTTTTAACAGGTTGGTGACAGCATTTTTTATTTAAATTCGATCTCTTAACTTAAAGCTCTACTCACTGTCACGTGACTTAAAGGCACATAAAATCAACATACAGCGGTGTACCGCCGATGGCACACGAAAGCTGAAAATATAATACGTCATGTACCTCTCGGTGATACACGTCGTTGAAACAATGCTAAACTTACGAAAAACATTTCTAAAATTTGTGCGTTTTGATTTTAAAATTAAATGTTTATTCCACAAGAGTAAGTGTAAATCAATAAAAAGGATATTTGACTGACAATAGTACTATCAATAATTCTAATTAGAATAAACAAATATTAGGAAATACATGATCACTCCTTTAGAAATATGCTAATAAGAAATTACTTTTAATTTGTAAAATAATAATCAATTGATTCGGTTTTTACAAAACAGATTTTTATACATTCATTTTCAATCGATAAGGAAAAACCTTGATAATTTATGATAATTTTTTTAAAATATCAATAGTAATTGTAGCATTTTAGCAATATATGTTAGATGCAAAGGTAATTGATACGGAATTTCCTGAACATTGAAGACTTTTAATTTAATATTCCACAATTTAAAAGATATTAAAAGTTATATTCCAAAACTATTGGGAATTGTAAATTTAACTCACACAAACACATCAGGTTGACTAGCTCTCTAGGGAAAAAATAACCAACAGGAAAAACCTGTCAATTATGAATTGAACAGGAGGGGGGGGGGGGAGAGAGATTAGGTCGCTTAAAATAAACAGTAGAGCTAATTGAAGGGGGTAAGGTTTGGCGATTTATTGTACCAACTCTGACCACTCACATAGATTAAACTGTTAATTATTTTAAGGGTGAATTTAAAAAATAAAATTTTATTGCTATGGTCTACTATGGTAAATTACTGTTGTAGGTTGAAATTTATATTTAATTGTGTGAGTATATAATTATTAATGTAAAATATGATTACAAAATAGCTTGTATATAAATTTATAGTAAATTACAAATTACAGCTTAAGTAAAAACAAAATAAAATTAATTAATATTAATACTAGTAAAATCGCAATAATTACAATATTAAAATAACCATGTAGTAAAATCAAATAAACAAAACAAATAAACAAAACATTAAATTTAAAATAAATTATCTAAAAATTAAAACATCCGCAGTATCATAACATAAAGTCTTTAAATTACTGAAAATAAAACATTAAAGAGTATTCAAAAATACATATTAAACATGCAAATAATTAAAAATTTAAAAAACAAAACCAGTAGTTTAGCAAATTACAATTAATTTCAAAATAGTAAAAATCTCTTCTAAGACATACAAAGCATATCTAATGAAAGCAGAATTAAGAAAGTGAAGTATAAATGGAGGTAAAGTAATTCTAAATGAAATTGGAAGAGAGTAATACCGTGTTTACACTAGTACTATGAATCCAACCATCACATTTCAGCAAATTACTTTATAAAAAAATGGTATGAACCAAGTATAAACAGAAATTTCAATACAAAACAATAATTCAATAAAAGGAATAACAGAAAAGAAAAAAAAAGGGGGGGGGAGAAAATACTCATTTAAGCCAAATAAAAAAAAAGTAAAGTAATCCATTGGAAATAGCTTAAACATATTTATATATCAGTAAATAATTTTAATTTAAATAGAGTTATAAAACTTTTACCAACAGAAACATGTGCCAAGTTTTTAAGCGATCCTTCCAATATATTATTATACAAGAGAATTATTATACTAGGACTTAGATTTAAATATGAAGGATAAAAAGGTATTTTCGTTTTATCTTCCGAACGCTTATTAACACATCGATCAATAACACCAAAGACTAACCCAGAGATGGCGCTCGTAGTAAACCAGTAACCAGGTCTTTCTAGAGTACTAACCTTTGCTTGAAACGTGTCAAAATTTTAAGTCGATCGGACCAGGAAAAAGGTTTTTTCCAAGTGGGTGCCGCGATTGCTTTCGATGGAAAAAAAAAACAGCAACGAGTCGATGATTCAGAAAGCTGTTTATCGCTATTTACTCGCAACAAAAAAGATTTCTTGCGAAAAAAAAAAAAAATTTTTTTTTAAAAAAAAAAAAAAAAAAAAAAAAAAAAAAGATTTGTGGAAAAGCGTTGGAACGATTGTATCACCCTAAAAGGTGATTAACAAAAGGTGTTATGTTGATGAATAAAAAAAAATTTTGCAAAAAAAATGTTGTTTTCAATTTTAGACTCGGGAGTTATTGATCGATGTGTTATAATTCATAACAAGTAAAACATCTATATATATCTAACAATAATAATAAAAATATCTTTATCATTCTAGCAGTCTTCATAACAATGAAAGTAAATATAATCATGTACAAGGTACAAAAGTTTCGTTTTACAATCCTATGTTGGACAACACAACAATGAAAAATTCTGAATTATGTAAACTTTGGAATTACATCAATATTTTTCCTGATAAATGATATTACTAATTATTTTCTTGTTCAGATTGAGTATATTGCCGCAGCTTCTTATAGTCATGTGTCCATGATAAGCTGAAGCAGTTTGAATTCAATGTAGTTTCCCTTTGCGACGAAGATACAATCGGATTTTTCTCATATTTTCAAGGAAAACAAGCTTTAATTTAAGTTCAATCAATTAAAGATTAAAGAACCGAAATGAAGCAAGTAGTAAAAAAAATGTCGATTTTCATAAGTGAGATAACTCTAACGAAAAATGTATATATATATATATATATATATATATATATATATATATATATATAT